>CM059451.1:1872421-2289921 GCA_030390025.1 Squalus acanthias | reverse complement strand
GAACGAGTAATGGTGTGTATGAGAGGGGGATTGTGTAAATGAACGAGTGCTAGTGTGCATGAGAGGGGAATTGTGTAAATGAACGAGTAATGGTGTGCATGAGAGGGGAATTGTGTAAATGAACGAGTAATGGTGTGTATGAGAGGGGGATTGTGTAAATGAACGAGTGATAGTGTGTATGAGAGGGTGATTGTGTAAATTAACGAGTAATGGTGTGCATGAAAGGGTGATTGTGTAAATGAACGAGTGCTGGTGTGCATGAGAGGGTGATTGTGTAAATGAACGATTGATGTTTTGCATGAGAGGGTGAATGTGTAAATGAACGAGTGCTGGTGTGCATGAGAGGGTGATTGTGTAAATGAACGAGTGATGGAATGTCTTAGAGGGGGAGTTTGTAAATGAACGAGTGATTGTGTGTCTGAGAGGGAGATTGTGTAAATGAACGATTGATGTTGTGCATGAGAGTGGGATTGTGTAAATGAACGAGTAATTGTGTGTGTGAGAGGGTGATTGTGTAAATGAATGAGCGATGCAGGGAACATAAAAACTGACTGTAAAAGCTTGTATAGATATGTGAAGAGAAAAAGATTGGTGAAGTCAAGCATAGGTCCCTTGCAGTCAGAATCAGGGGAATTTATAATGGGGAACAAAGAAATGGCAGACCAATTAAATACATACTTTGGTTCTGTCTTCACAAAGGAGGACACAAATAACCTCCCAGAGATGTCAGGGAACATAAGGGGTAGAAATTAGGTCGCGCCCCATTTGGGGCGCAAATATCGTCCGGGCGCTAATATTAGCGCCTGGCGCTAATTATCGGCACTGACAGGAAACTTCACTTTTACCGCCCCGGGAGGTGAGTGGAGCGCTAAATTAGGCGCTGCACACCTCTCTTAAGGCGCAAAGGCCTAGGAGTGAGGCGCTACCTCAGCGCACGAGCGCAGCGCAGCTGCTGCCAGTTAGCGAGGGAACACAGACACACTGGCGCCGGACACTTCTTAAAGCGGGGGGGGCCACTTGCTCCCCAGCCACACCCTGCTCATTGCAGCCTTGAATCTCAGCCTGGAGAGACCTGTAATCCACTTTGCTGCCAAGCATGGAGAGGGTGAGAGAACGCGCTCATCGCTTCACCGAGCGGGCCTTGGATGCTCTGGTTGGCGCAGTGGAGCGCAGACGATGCATGCTGTTCCCGGAGAGTGGCAGGAGGCCTTTGCCACGCGAGTTCAGAAGAGTGTGGAGGGAGGTGGCTCAGAGCGTCTCCTCCAGGAGCATGGTGCCCAGGACCCATGTTCAGTGCCGCAAAAAATTCAACGACCTCACTCGGGTCGTCAGGGTGAGTGTCTTTTTCTCAATACCTCTCCATCCCTCCATCTCAACCTCACTATATGGCCAGAGGGTCTTAAAACCCCAATGCACAACACTCATGCAACACCTATGGCCCTTTCATCAAACACACACACACATTCCACACTTTGCATACAGTAAGGGCTATTCACCTATGGGAGGCACATCAGGCAAGACCATGGCTGCATATTGTAAGGGCTATTCACCTATGGGAGGCACATCAGGCAAGACCATGGCTGCATATTTACTCAGATGCTGTCCTTTTTCTTGCAGGCTAAGCTGGCTCATAATCGGAGACAGCAGCAACGGACGGGTGGAGGGCGGCTTCAGCTGCAACCCCTCAGCGATCTGGAGGAGCGCGTCCACAGGATTGTGGCAAGCCGGGTGATCGGTCCCGTCGCCACTGGGGACGCCGACCCCGTTGTGGACAGCAATGGTAAGGTCATCACCTTTTTGTCCTCTGTCCTTCCACTTGTCCCTCACAATACCAGCCTTTGACACTTTCAATCCAACTTGCTAACTCGCTGCACTTATTCCTCCCTTACTGCCACCCTGTCCTCACGCTAAAGCCACTCTTGTACCTCCCTGCTTTCAGATGGTGATTCACCAGCTGAGGAGATGGTCCCTGAAGCTGCCACTGGGAGTGATGCTGCAGCTGAGGAGGAAGAGGAAGCCGGAGCATCAGTGCCACCCTCTCCCGAGGAAGCCCATGGCCACACTGGGAACACGCCTTCCCCGGAGGGGAGCAGGGGGGAAGGGGCTGATGATGGTGAAGCTCCAGGACCCAGCGGGCTGCAGCAACGCCATGGGGGGGGGAGGGAAGAACGGGAGCCTTCTCCCCAGAGGGAGAGTATGCCAGACACTCCTACTGCAATGGACGCAGAGGAGGAGCGGCTGATTGCAGAAATGAACAGCCAGGCGGTGGGCATGCACACTGAGCTCATGGGTGCAGTGGGAAGGGTGCCCGAATGCATTGAGGCACTGGCAAGGAGTGTGGAGCACTTCGCTGTAGCACAGGCGGATGCCACACTAAAGCTTAGTGCTGCAATTCGGTCACTGGCTGCCAGGAACCCATCTGAGACTGCTCTCATGCAGACTCAGATTGAGGCCACGCGAGCACTGACTGCTGCCATCCTCGATGGTTCGTGCACATGTCCCCGGGGCTGTCACTGCGCCGCAGCAGGCCAGCGATCTGTTCTCCGGCAAATTGCTCCGGATGCTGAAGTGCTGCCCCGTGGGAGTGCCAATGTGTCGGGCGAGCAGGGAGTTGCTGTCCTCTCTCACGATGACAGCATTCCTGCTGCCAACACTGTCACTTCTCCACTGCACTTGCCACCGCCTGTAGGACAGACTGCTGCCGCCCATGCAGAGTTGGTGCAGTCTGCAGCCGGGCCCTCCAGGCCCAGAAGTGGTCGAGGCCGTCCTTCAGGGGCATCTGCAGTGTCAGGGTCTGACGAGCAGCAGCCTTCCACCAGCCTTGCTGCAGCCACTGAGGTCCCATTACGGAGGAGCAGTAGGGTTAGAAGGGGGGAAGTGCGCAAGGGAAGGAGATCACCCTCGAAGGGCAAAAAGTAGGTGTGCCAAAATGCTGGTCATTTTTTTATTAAAGGCCGAGGTTCATGGCCCAACTTTTGTTTAGTGTTTTGGACATTATCTCCAGGTTGTGAGAACCAGTTATGTTATTGACTGTTTTTTTGTGTTTATTTCTATGAGTTTGTCATGAGGAATTGACACACACAGAGTTTGTACAATAAATAAGTTTCTGTGTTCAAAATATACATGGCTGGTGGTTGGAATTATTGGTGCCTTGGCCGGCTTAGGGGTTGCGTGCTGGGTTGATTCGTGTTTGTAGCAATGGCAGGGGCCCTAGAAGCGGCTTGCTATTAGTCGTTGACGGACGGCCCTTGCAGTTTCACCATTGTGGGCCGCCCTCCTGTCTTGGTGCTGCTGATGATCATCGTCCTCGTCCTGTTCCTCCTCTTCCTCCTCCTCCTCTTGTGGTGCTGCAAGGCCTGGTGGCATTGGCTGCGTCCTGAGGATTGCCATGTTGTGCAACATGCAGCACACGACTACGAAGTTCGAAACTTGCTCAGGCGAGTACTGCAGGGCTCCTCCGGAATGGTCCAGACAGCGGAATCGTTGTTTCAGCACGCCGATTGTGCGCTCAATAATGTTCCTGGTTGCTTGATGGCTTTCCTGGTACCGCAGCTCAGCAGGGGTGTTTGGCGCACGGAGCGGTGTCATCAGCCAGGTGCTCAATGCGTACCCCTTGTCCCCCAGAAGCCAACCAACTGGCTGATGCGGTGCCTCGAAAATTTCTGCCACAGTACTCTGGCGCAGGATGAAAGCATCGTGGCAGCTGCCCGGATAGTGGGCATTGACAGCGAGAATCACCTGTCTGTGGTCACAGACCAACTGCACATTCAAGGAATGGAACCCCTTTCTGTTCCGGAACTCCTCTGCATTCTCTCGCGGAGCACGCAAAGCCACATGCGTGCAGTCAATGGCGCCCTGCACCATGGGGAACCCGCTACCCTCGCAAAGCCCATAGCACGGTCATGCTGCTTGTCTGGGGTCATAGGGAAAGAGATGAAGTCTCGTCTCCTTGTGAAGAGGGCATTGGTGACCTGCCGGATGCAGCGATGCACCGCAAACTGGGAGATATTGGCGAGGTCCCCAACAGCAGCTTGGAATGAGCCAGTGGCGTAGAAGTTCAAAGCCACTGTGACCTTCACTGCCACCGACAGAGACGTCCTGGACCTCAGCTGAGGCTGCAGATCTGGCTGCAGCAGGTGGCAGAGCTCAGTGACCACCTCCTTGCTGAATCGCAGCCTTCGCAAACACAGCTCCTCGGACATATGGATGTAGGAGAGCTGTTCACGATATACCCTGGGAGGGTAAGCTCTCCTGTACATGCGCCTGATGGCCCTCCTCCGTCTGGCCATCATTGCCACTCTCTGTCTGCGTCTCACTATCCTCCGATTGAGCTGGAGCAGGACGACGCCCCCAATCATTGCAGCCCCCATATTCTCTTTGCCAGAAAAGTAATGAGGTACAGCAACTAAAGTAGCAGCAAAGTTAGGATGAACTAGGCCAAACTACCTCACAAAGCGTTGAGTCAATGTAGAAGTCTCTCTCTCTCTCTCTCCGAATCTCTCTCTCTCTCTCAGAACGAGTGGTGCATAAATGTCGACCACAGAAAAAGACAGGAAGAGGCCCCCTTTAAATAGCGCCCCCCCCCAGCCCCACACCGATTGATAACGTTCCAGTCTTCCGGTCGTTGGAAGCGCCAGGCGGTAAGGCAGGGGGCGCCACTCAATTTCCGCTCCGGGGCGCCCCAAGGGCGTTGCACCATGGAATGACGTCACAATCTGCGCGCGCAGGTGGTCGCAGCAGTAAGTTTTAGCGCCGCTGCACAATCTCAAGTTAAGTTCTCGAGCGGCGCAAACAGCGCTGCGCCCGGGCGTTAGCGGCTTAACGCCCCATTAGCGCCCTCTTAAGGCGCTAACGGGAGGCGCAACCAACTGAATTTTTCCCCCATAGGGTCTAATGAGAGGGAAGAACTGAATGAAATCAGTATTTGTAGGGAAATGGTGTTCGGGAAATTGAAGGGATTGAAGGCCAATAAATCCCCAGGGCCTGATAATCTACATCCTAGGGTACTTAAGGAAGTGGCCCTAGAAATAGTAGATGCATTGCTGGTCATCTTCCAAAATTCTATAGACCCTGGAACAGTTCCCATGGATTGGAGGGTAGCTAATGTAACCCCACTATTTAAAAAAGGTGGGAGAGAGAAAACGGGGAATTATAGCCTGACATCGCTAGTGGGGAAAATGCTAGAGTCCATTATAAAAGATGTAATAGCAGAGCACTTGGAAAACAGTGACAGGATCGGACAAAGTCAACATGGATTTACAAAAGGTAAATCATGCTTGACTAATCTACTGGAATTTTTTGAGGATGTAACTTGTAGAATAGATAAGGGAGAACCAGTGGATGTGGTGTATTTGGACTTTCAGAAGGCTTTCGATAAGGTCCCGCATAAGAGATTGGCGTGCAAAGTTAAAGCACATGGGATTGGGGGTAAGGTATTGACTTGGATAGAGAACTGGTTGGCAGACAGGAAGCAAAGAGTTGGAATAAACGGGTCTTTTTCCGAGTGGCAGGCAGTGACTAGTGGGGTACCGCAGGGATCGGTGCTAGGACCCCAGTTATTCACAATATATATTAATGATCTAGACGAGGGAACTAGATGTAATATCTCCAAGTTTGCAGACGACACAAAGCTGGGTGGGCGTGTGTGCTGTGAGGAGGATGCCGAGAAACTCAGTATGATTTGGACAAGTTGGGTGATTGGGCAGATGCATGGCAGATGCAGTATAATGTGGATAAATGCGAGGTTAACCACTTTGGTGGCAAAAACAGGAAGGCAGATTATTATCTGAACGGCAATAGATTGGGAAAAGGGGAAGTGCAACGAGACCTGGGAGTCCTTGTGCACCAGTCGTTGAAGGTAAGCATGCAGGTGCAGCAGGCGGTTAAGAAGGCAAATGGTATGTTGGCCTTCATAGCGAGAGGATTCGAGTACAGGAGCAAGGATGTCTTGCTGCAGTTGTACAGGGCCTTGGTGAGACCACACCTTGAGTATTGTGTGCAGTTTTGGTCGCCTTATCTGAGGAAGGATGTTCTTGCCATGGAGAGAGTGCAGCGAAGATTCACCAGACTGATACCTGGGATGGCAGGAATGACGTATGAAGAGAGATTGGAACGATTGGACTTGTATTCGCTAGAGTTTAGAAGAATGAGAGAGGATCTCATTGAAACTTATAAAATTCTAACAGGACTAGACAGACTAGATGCAGGAAGGATGTTCCCGATGGCGGGTGAGTCCAGAACCAGGGGTCACAGTCTAAGGATAAGGAGTAAGCCATTTAGGACTGAGATGAGGAGGAATTTCTTCACCCAGAGAGTGGTGAACCTGTGGAATTCTCTACCACAGAAGGCAGTTGAGGCCAACTCATTAAATATATTCAAGAAGGAGTTAGATATATTTCTTAAGGCTTAAGGGATCAAGGGATATAGGGAGAAAGCAGGGACAGGGTACAAAATTTGGATGATCAGCCATGATCTCATTAAATAGCGGAGCAGGCTCGAGGGGCGGAATGGCCTACTCCTGCTCCTATCTTCTATGTTTCTATGTTTCTATGAGGGTGAGCATGAGAGGGAGATTGTGTAAATGAACGAGTGATGCTGTGCATGAGAGGGGGTTTGTATAAATGAATGAGTGATGGTGTGCATGAGAGGGTGATTGTGTAAATGAACGAGTGCTGGTGTGTATGAGAGGGGGATTGTATAAATGAATGAGTGATAGTGTGCATGAGAAGGTGATTGTGAAAATGAACGAGTGCTGGTGTGCATGAGAGGGTGATTGTGTAAAGGAACGAGTGATGGTGTGCATTAGAGGGTGATTGTGCAAATGAACGAGTGATCGTGTGCATGAGAGGGTGAATGTGTAAATGAATGAGTGATAGTGTGCATGAGAAGGTGATTGTGTAAATGAACAAGTGCTGGTGTGCATGAGAGGGTGATTGTGTAAATGAACGAGTGCTGGTGTGCATGAGAGGGTGATTGTGTAAATGAACGAGTGCTGGTGTGCATGAGAGGGTGATTATCTAAATGATGAGTGATGGTGAGCATGAGAGGGTGATTGTGTAAATGAACGATGATGGTGAGCATGAGAGGGGGATTGTGTAAATGAACGAGTGATGGTGAGCATGAGAGGGTGATTGTGTAAATGAACGATGATGGTGTGCATGGAAGCTGATTGTGTAAATGAACGAGTGATGGTGTGCATGAGAGGGTGATTGTGGAAATGAACGAGTGATGGCGTGGTGGTGATTGTGTAATCGAGACAGTGATGCTGGATAGAAATCAAACACATCACTTGCATTGTAGTGAATCAGGAATGAAAGACAAGAGGAATAAAAGACAAGGGGAATAAAAGAAAAGAGGAATAAAAGAAATGAGGAATAAAAGACAAGGGGAATAAAAGACAAGAGGAATAAAAGACAAGAGGAATAAAACACAATAGGAATAAAAGACAAGGGGAATAAAAGACAAGAGGAATAAAAGACAAGAGTAATAAAAGACAAGAGTAATAAAAGACAAGAGGAATAAAAGACAAGAGGAATAAAAGACAAAAGGAATAAAAGACAAGAGGAATAAAAGACAAGAGGAATAAAGGACTAGGGAGGGGAAAGAAATCAGACATAGAGTTCCTGATGCAAAAAGAAAATACTGCAGATGCTGGAAATCTGAAATAAAAACAGAAAATGCTGGAGATACTCAGCAGGTCAGGCAGCATCTGTGGAGAGAGAAACAGAGTTAACGTTTCAGGTCGATGACCTTTCGTCAGAACTGGAAGAAAGCAGGAAATAGAACAGATTTTTAAGCAAGTGCAGGGGCTGGGAAAGCGGGGAGGGGAGGAAAGATCAAAAGGGAAGGTCTGTGATAGGATAGAAGGCAGGAGAGGTTAAGAGACATTCAGAGATATTCAAGCCAAAAGGAGATGGTAATGGGACAGGTTAAGAAACAAAGGATGGCTCCAGATGAAGTGTAAATTGCGCTGGCAGAATGAAAGACGGCTGCCATGTGGGAGAGAAGAACAGAACAAAAGTGTGGATAAAAAATATATATATGATAGGGGCCGAGGTTATGATCTGAAATTGTTGAACTCTGTTGAGTCCAGAAGGCTGTAAAGTGCCTAATCGAAAGATGAGGTGCTGTTCCTCGAGCTTACGCTGAGCTTCCGTGGAACAATGCAGGAGGCCGGGGACGGTGAGGTCTGAGTGGGAGTGGAGCGGAGAATTAAAGTGACAGGTGACCGGAAGCTCGGGGTCCTGATGTCTGATCGCTATCCAGTGTCCCCTACTGGAGGATGTCCGTGTGGGGATTGAGACAAAGGGCAGCTCTGAGCTGATCGACGCTCATGGTGCAGATCCACAAATGAAGAGTGAACACTTGGGGTGAGGTACCAAAGGCTCGTTGGTCCTTGTGGAGCTGTAGCCCAACAAGGAGTCATTGCCTTCAGGGAAGGGCACTGTGAATTTAATCGCTTTTCATCGCTCCACCATTGGCGGCCGCGCCTTCTGTTGCCTGGGCCCTAAGCTCTGGAATTCCCTCCCTAAACCTCTCTGCCTCTCTACCTCTCTCTCCTCCTCTAAGCTTTTGGTCACCTGTCCTAATACTTCCTTATGTGGCTCGGTGTCAAATTTTGTCTGATAATCGCTCCTGTGAAGCACCTTGGGACGTTTTACTACGTTAAAGGCGCCGTATAAATGCAAGTTGTTGTTGTTGTTGAGGGGAAGAAGGGAACCAAAGGTGATCAGGTACCAGGTGACCTCTCATGGGTGTCTCGAGCTTGTGTTGGCGGCACTCTCACCTCCCATTCAAGCCCCACGCCAGGACCTGAGCACAAAGCCCTGAGACACCACCTCTGCTTCTCCGCCGCTCCAGGTGGATGTTGAAGATCCATGCCACTATTTGACGTAGAAAGTGGGGAGTTCTCGCACACCGGCCAACGTCCCTTCCTCAGCCAGAAATAAACAGGTGGGCTGCTCAATCGTCTCATTTTCTGCGTGTGGGATCGCATGGGGAGAGGGGGCGTCATTCGAGCCGGTAATCAGCGGGTGAAAAAACTGCGCCCGCGAATCGGCCGCCCGTATCGCACCGTGGGAAAGGATATCGGGCGAGGTGTAAAACGGCCCGTTTGCCGCCCGGCGATTCAAAGTTCCAATGACCCCTGACATGAATCTTGTCATTCATGTGGAAATGACTTGTGAAATAATACTGGGCGGCCTGCTGGTGGCGCTGTCCAGGGAGAGTATAAATACTCGGGCATGGGCCCAGCTTGCTCAGGACATTCTTTAACAGGAACTAGGGAAGGACACAACTAGACCTCCATGTTGTAAAACAGTTGATTAAAGCTTTGTTTAACGCTTAGACCAAGTGCCTAGTAGTTTTCTTACGTCAACCCCCATACTCTGTGCAAAATGGTTCCCGCACTCCACCTACCGAACAACCGTTACCGCACTGCACGGTAATTCACTGCTCGTGAAGCATTTTGAGATGTTTCTGGAAGGGGTGACAGCGTGCTGTATGAATGTCTTTTACTTTTGGTCCAAATGGGCATTTGGATAAAAAAGTAAAAAAGCCCCATCCTGAACAGCAAAGTATTGAAGAACCGCGCATTTCACATCCTCAGGACATCCCAGAGCGGGTCGAAGTCGATGAAGTACTTTTAAAGAGTGGTCACTGTTGGAGGACCTGGCCTGTGAGTCAGTGCAGTCAGAGCACCAGACTGAATGTCTGTGGTAATGCTATCTGTACTGTAACCGTGACCCAGTGCTTTTTACTTTTGAGCAATCTTTGTGCTGATCAAGCTGAGGGGGAATAGAACCCCCTCTTTCAGCACCCAGTGTCAGCAGCAAGTACTTCCAGGTCAAGTACAGGAGGGGATATACGACCTTTTGGAAGAGGGGACCGGATCGACATTGCCACAACCAGTGAGTGGGCCATATATGGTTACACGAGAACTGTGAGACCCCCATACACAAAAATACCCCAAGCCAAGTCACCCCAAAGCAATCCAATCCAAACCACCCCTAGCCAATCCAAGCTAAGTCACCCCTAACCAATCCAAGCCACCCCAAATCAAGCCACCCCACTGCAAACCAAACCATGCCAAGCCACCCCTAACCAAGCACCAGTAATACGAGCTCCACCAACAACACGCAGGTTACTGGTCCACAGTTTCAGACCAATGGTAAACTTGGGTAGTGTGAGAAAGAGCTTGCATTTCTGTAGTGCCTTTCACAACCTCAGGACATCCCAAAGCGCTCGACAGCCAATGAAGAAATTTTTTTGAAGTGTTGTCACTGTTGGAAATGCAGCAGCCAATTTATGCACAGCAAGATCCCACAAAGCACAACGAGATTTTTGCTCTCAAGTCTCAGGGAGTGGGACTTGAACCCACAACCTTTGTAACTCCGCAGGCAACGAATGCTACCCACTGAGCCACGGGTGATTCAGGCCCAGACTGGCTCTGAAGCGAAGTGGAATAGAAGTCCCTCTTGTCAGGTCATAAGGTGGAGTGATAAAAATCCAGGGCCGGTCAGCCAGTTCCTGGAAAGAGACAAGACACAACGGGGGACAGTTTCCATGGGAGTGGAGAAAAGTCTCCTGATCTCCTGCTGTAACTTTGGAAACCCTGGAGAAAAGGTGTAAGTTTGGGTATCTGCCGATCTTCCACCGGGAGATTGGGAGCATCCCCATGGACATTGCAGGTATTCATGGCGATTCGGGCATGTACTTTTCATCAGACTAAAAGATGCTTAGTAAGGATGGACAAAGTGGGGGTGGGCGGGGGCCGGGAAGAGAATCAGCGCATGCGCCAATCAAAGAGGCCGTAGATTTATCACCTGCAAACTCCTTAAGAAAGAAAGATCTTGCATTTCTATAGCGCCTTTCATGACCTCAGGATGTCCCAAAGCACTTTACAGCCAATGAAGTACTTTTTGAAGTGTAGTCACTGTTGTAATGTAGGAAACATGGGCAACACGGTGGCATAGTGGTTAGCACTGTTGCCTCACAGCACCAGGGACCCGGGTTCGAATCCAGCCTCGGGTGACTGTCTGTGTGGAGTTTGCACATTCTCCCCGTGTCTGCGTGGGTACGCTCCGGTTTCCTCCCACAGTCCAAAGATGTGCGGGTTAGGTTGATTTGGCTATGATAAATTGACCCTTAGTGTTAGGGGGGATTAAATACGTGGGGATAGGGTGGGATATGTGTCGGTGCAGGCTCGATGGGCCGAAATGGCCTCTATCTGCACTGTGGGGATTCTGTGAAACAGGCAACAGCCAATTTGTGCACAACAAGCTCCCACAAACAACAATGTGATAATGGCCAGATAATCTGTTTTAGTGATGTTGGTTGAGGGATAAATATTGGCCCCAGGACAAGCTCCCAGCTCTTCTTCAAAACACTGACATGGGGATCTTTTACGTCCACCTGAGAGAGCAGACGGGGTCTTGGATTAACGTCTCATCTGAAAGATGGCACCTCTGACAGTGCAGCACTCCACTGGGAGTGTCAGCCATAGCTTTATGTGCTGCAAGTCCCTGGAGTGGGACCTGAACCCACAACCTTCATGACCTCAGAGGCAAAGTGTGCCACCAACTGAGCCATGGCTGACACAGCATGAACAGGCAACTATTCATGGAGTGAATATTGACACCACTGCCTAAACCAATGAGTTGGAGCCGGGGCGGGACTTGCGCTTTGAATTTACCGAACTCATGACTGAAACTACAGCAAAGTCTCCCGACTGCAGCAGGATTATTCCTCCAGCAAAATGCAGTGAGTGGGGTATCGTTACATAATACAAATTCTGCCCGAGAAATCAATCCCAGTCAATTCCAGTGGTGCAGTCTCCAGGCGTGATTGACGGGGGAATTACCCAACCGTCTCCATTCTGGCCGGGTCTTGTGGTGTCGCTGTACACAGCCTGCTGTGACACGATCGTGAGCGAAGGTGATGATGATGTGAAGATGCCGGTGTTGGACTGGGGTGGACAAAAATGAGAAGTCGCACAACATCAGGTTATAGTCCAACAGTTTTATTTGAAATCACGAGCTTTCGGAGCGCTGCTCCTTCGTCAGGTAAAGTGAAGGAATACAAATCAGCAAAGCATATATAGACAGAAATGAGAAGTCGCACAACACCAGGTTATAGTCCAACAGATTTATTTAAAGTTACAAGCTTTCGGAGCTATCGCCCCTTCCTCAGGTAAAGTTACAATGAGTGAATCTACAAAAGTTCACAGAATATAAACACAGAAAATGCAGAGATACAATCTTTCCTTACATCAAAGACACACCAAGAGCACAGCCAAGACAATGAGATGTGTCCCAGGGGGTCCAACGTGTCAAATCCTGCTGTCTGTAGCAGATCTCTCTCCATATCCCTTCCTCTCTCTCCATCTTTTTTGGGTTTGTTTTTTGTGTTTGTTTTTTTGTGTTTGTTTTTTAAAAACTGGAAAGACAGACAACGATGTCGAGTCACGTTCTGTAGCGTGACATGAACCCGATATCCCTATTGAGGCCGTCCTCATGAGTGCGGAACTTGGCTATCAGTTTCTGCTCGATGATTTTGCGTTGTCGTGTGTCTCGAAGGCCGCCTTGGGGAACGCTAACCCGCAGATCCGAGGCTGAATGCCCTTGACTGCTGAAGTGTTCCCCGACTGAGAGGCAACTATCCTGCCTGGCGATTGTTGCGCGGTGTCCGTTCATACGTTGTCTCAGTGTCTGCATGGTCTCGCCGATGTACCATGCTCTGGGGCATCCTTTCCTGCAACGTATGAGGTAGACAACGTTGGCCGAGTCACATGAGTATGTACCATGTACCTGGTGGGTAGTGTCCTCACGTGTGATGACGGTATCTGTGTTCATGATCTGGCATGTCTTGCAGAGGTTGCCGTGGCAGGGTTGTGTGGTGTCGTGGTCGCTGTTCTCCTGACAGCTGGGTAATTTGCTGCGAACGATGGTACTTTTGAGGTTAGGCGGCTGCTTGAAGGCGAGTAGTGGAGGCGTGGGGATGGCCTTAGCAAGGTGTTCGTCGTCATTGATAACATGTTGAAGGCTGCGAAGAACATGGCGTAGTTTCTCCGCTCCGGGGAAGTACTGGACGACGTAGGGTACTCTGTTGGTTGTGTCCCGCGTTCGCCTTCTGAGGAGGTCTATGCGGTTTTTCGCTGTGGCCCGTCGGAACTGTCGATCGACAAGTCGAGCGTCATATCCCGTTCTTACGAGGGCGTACAAAGGGCGTATATAGACAGAGAACAATGTGTAGCGTACAATGTCAGACGACTACAGTAAATCTTTCTGACTGCCCTCCATCACACCTCGGCAGAGATACAATCAGGCCAGTCAGGAAGGCATTACATCAAAAACACAGCAAAATACAGCTAAGACAATGAGGTGGGGTCACAGGGGGTCCAACGTGTCAAATGCTGCAGTCTGCAGTTAAGCTTTTTACTTTTTTTTTAAACTGGAAATCACATCTGTGAACAAGCCAACGACGACTCGAGTCTGGATGACTCTACGTCATGTAGCGTGACATGAAACCAAGATCCCGGTTAAGGTAATGGAGAGACGTTCCAAGATCAAAAGAACGTGCAGGTAGTTGAGAGGGTGCAAAGACGCAGGAGAGGCCACATGCGGACAAAGAAGGTGAGCGTGCCTGCAGATACCTTTCACTGCTGTTTTCAGGTGAAAGCTAAGAGCCGTTCCAGTCCTCGACTCTGATGCACCTTGTTTGCAAAGCGAAAGGCTTTTTAATCTGATAGCAAAATACTGCGGATGCTGGAAATCTGAAATAACAACAGAAAACGCTGGAAAAACACAGCAGGCGAGGCAGCATCCGTGGAGAGAGAAACAGAGTCAACGTTTCAGGTCGAAGACCTTTCGTCAGAACTGGAAATAGCAGGAAATGAAATAGATTTAAAGCAAGGATAAAGCTGGGAAAAGGGGGAGGGGATGAAAGAACAAAAGGAGAGATTAAGAGACATTAAGAGATGATCAAGGCAAGAGGAGGTGTTAATGTGACAGGTTGAGGCTAAAAGAAGTGTGAAATGCACTGGCAGAATGAAGGACAGCTGCCAGCTTCTGGGAGGGAAAAAAAGGGGGGGGGCCAATCAAAAGGGTGGATGAAAAAATAAAATATAAATGTTATAGGGGCTGAGGTTATGATCTAAAATTGTTGAACTCGATATTGAGTCCAGAGGGCTGTAGCGTGCCTAAACGAAAGATGAGGTGCTGTTCCTCGAGCTTACGCTGCGCTTCCGTGGAACAGTGTAATAGGCCGAGGACGGTGAGGTCAGAGTGGGAGTGGAGCGGAGAATTAAAGTGACAGGCGACCGGGAGCTCGGGGTCCCCCTTACGGACTGAACGGAGGTGTTCCGCAAAGCGGTCACCCAATCTGCGTTTGGTCTCCCCAATGTAGAGGAGACCACATCGTGAGCAGCGAATACAGTATACTAAATTGCAGGAAGTACCAGTAAATCGCTGTTTCACCTGGAAGGGGTGTTTGGGGCCCTGGACAGCTTTTTAATCTGCTGGGATTTGAATAGAGCTCATGTTTCCTGGAGAACGATCACTGCGAGTGTGTATGGGATGTGTACCTTTACACTTCAACTGCTGGTTGACTTCATCCTTTCAAGTCATTAAGTCCTGTCTGATCCATCTTTTTGTATACTCATTGCACTATTTAACCGCTTGGTAAACAACCATTTAACGCACGACTGAGTCAAAGAAATACATGGACTTGCAGTAAAGCAGTCGACCTTTTTTTTTGTAAACCCCGTTTCCATTTCTCGCCCCTCCTTTCCTGAGGTCACTGACTCTCACTGGGGTAACATAAGAACATAAGAAATAGGAGCAGGAGTCGGCCATTTGGCCCCTCGAGCCTGCTCCACCATTCAATGAGATCATGGCTGATCTTCGACCTCATCTCCACTTTCCTGCACTATCCCCATATCCCTTGATTCCCTTAATATCCCAAAATCTATCGATCTCTGTCTTGAATATACTCAACGACTGAGCCTCCACAGCCCTCTGGGGTAGAGAATTCCACAGATTCACCACCCTCTGAGTGAAGAAATTTCTCCTCATCTCAGTCCTAAATGGCCGACCCCTTATTCTGAGACTGTGACCCCTGGTTCTAGACTCCCCAGCCAGGGGAAACATCCTCCCTGCATCTACCCTGTCAAGCCCTGTAAGAATGTTGTACGTTTCAATGAGACCACCGCTCATTCTTCTAAACTCTAGAGAATATAGTCCTAGTCTACTCAACGATTTCCCAGGTGCCAGCACCCCTTCAGTGCCTTGTCAACACGGCCACATCTGTGTCTGGATGGTGAGTTTCGGAAGGATATTCGACCATGAAGCCAAGCCTGGCCTGTCCTCGCCCTACAGGTGCAGCAGGTGATCAAGAAGGCCAACGGAATGTTGGCTTTTATTGCTAGGGAGATAGATTATAAAAACAGGGAGGTATTGCTGCAGTTATATAAGGTATTGGTGAGACCGCACCTGGAATACTGCGTACAGTTTTGGTGTCCATACTTAAGAAAAGACATACTTGCTCTCGAGGCAGTACAAAGAAGGTTCACTCGGTTAATCCCGGGGATGAGGGGGTGGACGTATGAGGAGAGGTTGAGTAGATTGGGACTCTACTCATTGGAGTTCAGAAGAATGAGAGACGATCTTATTGAAACATATAAGATTGTGAAGGGGCTTGATCGGGTGGATGCGGTAAGGATGTTCCCAAGGATGGGTGAAACTAGAACTAGGGGGCATAATCTTAGAATAAGGGGCTGCTCTTTCAAAACTGAGATGAGGAGAAACTTCTTCACTCAGAGGGTAGTAGGTCTGTGGAATTTGCTGCCCCAGGAAGCTGTGGAAGCTACATCATTAAATAAATTTAAAACAGAAATAGACAGTTTCCTAGAAGTAAAGGGAATTAGGGGTTACGGGAAGCGGGCTGGAAATTGGACATGAGGCTGAGTTCAGATCGGTCAAGGCCCTGTGGGTGGCGGAGCGGGCCCAGGGGCCGAGTGGCCTGGTCCTGCTCCTACTTCTTGTGTTCTTTAGATTCGAGGTTAGGATCAGATCAGCCATGATCTTATTGAATGGCGGAGCAGGCTCGAGGGGCCGATTAGCCTACTCCTGCTCCTATTTCTTATGTTCATATGTTCTTACATCTGCCTGTACACGTACTTCCCCCAAGGTTACCCCTCCCTGTTCTAACCCTGATCTCGCATCTTTCTCTAGTTTCTCTCCTACCTCCCCTCATACTCTCTCCGCGCTCATCTTGGCTGAGAACCACCTCCTGCTCCCTCGACCCTATTCTCACCAAACTGCTGACCACCCAACTTCCCTTCCTGGCCCCCATGTTAGCTGATGTTGTGAACGGTCTCCTCTCCTCAGTTACTGACCCCTTCCCTTCAAATCTGCCGTCATCAACCCCCTCCTCAAAAAGCCCACTCTTGACCCCTCCATCCTTGCAAACTACCGCCCCATCTCCAACCTCCCTTTCCTCTCCAAAGTCCTTGAACTTGTTGTCACCGACCAAATCCGTGCCCATCTTTCCCGCAACTCCATATTTGAATCCCTCCAATCAGGTTTCCGCCCCTGCCACAGTACCGAAACGGCCCTTATCAAAGTCAGAAATTACATCCTTTGTGACTGTGACAAAGGTAAACTATCCCTCCTCATCCTTCTCAACCTGTCTGCAGCCTTTGACATGGTTGACCACTCCATCCTCCTTCAACGCCTCTCCTCCATCGTCCAGCTGGGTGGGACTGCACTTGCCTGGTTCCATTCTTATCTACCCAATGGTAGCCAGAGAATCTCCTGCAATGGTTTTTCTTCCCGCTCCCACACCATTACCTCTGGAGTCCCTCAATGATCTATCCTTGGCCCCCTCCTATTTCTCATCTGCATGCTGCCCCTTGGCGACATCATCCGAAAACATAACGTCAGGTTCCACATGTCCGCCGACGACACCCAGCTTTACCTCACCACCACCTCTCTCAACCCCTCCACTGCATCTGATTTGTCACGCTGCTTGTCCAACATCCAGGGCAACTCTGGATATATTTGCCCCGCCCTCCTCCTCCTCCCCAGCCAGATGTAGGCGTCAGAGTTCCCAGGCTAAGGATGGGAAAAATCAGCCAGGGTTCCCACTCTTGATCCAGTGACTCCTTGCCGGAAAGTGTGGATGTCGGGGTGGTGACAGAATTTGGCTTCTCGCGGTGGAATAGTCCTCCGGTACTCACTGTCGCGGCTCGTATGATCAAGAATGGAACATCTGAGCGAAAGTTAACTGGTGATTGTGGAACTGCGCCCCAGCCCCGAGTCGGTGCCTTGAGGAGAGCGTGGGGCGAAACCCCATCATTCTGGTGGCTTGGGGACATTGTGTCTTGGAGCGGTCAACTCGTGGCAGCGAGGGCAGAGGTTCAACTCCTGCAATGTTGAGTTGCAAATCTCATCGGGCCCTTCTGTCAGTTGGCGTCACTGCTGTGGAGAGCCAGTCATTAGAAGGTCCCCAAGAGCAGCCTTTATTCATGAAATCAGATTTTTCTTTTGCGATTGAACCAATAAGAATGAGAAACGTGTAACGGTAGAAAAGCAGGCCTACATCCAGCCCAACACATAAAACTCCACCAGCACAAAGCTTCAAAGATCGATCAAGCTCAGTCTTGAAAGCTCCAATTAACCCCCAGCATCCACACCCTTCTGGGCGAGAGAGTTCCACGTTCCCACCACCCTTTGTGTGAAAAAGTGCTTGCTGATTCCACTCCTGAATGGCCTGGCTCGAATTGTCGGATTGTGCTCCCTCGTACTGGATTGGACATTCAGAATGTGGCACTGATTCTGCAAATCTAATCACTCAAGGGAAAATACGTCACGTCTATCTGATGAGGGGATTTTTGCAGTTGATTGCTGTGAGTTTGCAGCACTTTCATTCTTTGCTTTCCTCTGAGGAGGCTCTCTCTAGATTTCCAGTGACCACAATGGCAGGAAGCAGTCTGTACATTTTTGCATCACAACGCTGATTACAGGAAAATAAAATTCACCGAAAGAACTTGCAGTACATTCTAGACGCACGGCGATAAAACCGCAATAGTCAGGCCTTTTTGCAAGCTGTTGATTCATTTGCAATCTTCTCCCTTCCTCTGCTGATGGCACTGGCTGCTTTATCGCATGCCTTCTGGGAAGTCCATAGAAACAACATCCATAGACATTCCCTTATTTACCACGTTAGTGACCTCCTCAAAAAATTCAACTAGTTTCATTGGACATGACTTACCCGTTACAAACCCATGCTGACTCTCTCTGATCAGCTCATATTTATCCAAGTGCTCAGTCACTCTGTGCCTAATAACAGGTTCTACTAACTTCCCCACAACAGATGTTAGACTAATAGACCTAAAGGGGGAGAAATTCACTGTCGCCCCGTTTGGGACGCTCATTTTTAAAAGTTTGAAAAGTTAGTGTCATAAATCGCAAGTAACAACTCAGGAAGTACTACTGGGCGGCCAGCTGGGGCGCCGTCCAGGGAGTATAAATACTCAGGCATGGGCCCACCTTGGGCAGAGACAATCTGGAAACAGGAAGCTAGTGACTGCTAACTAGACCTCCATGTTTTGTTACAAGTTGATTAAAGCCTTGCTTTATGTTCAAGTGCGTAGTGAGTCTTTATTACGTCAGTTAGCGCTAACGATTTCAAGCTTTTGAAAAATGTTGTTTTGCGCTCCAGGGAGGAAGTGTGCCGGGCTGATCAATCGCAGGCAGGAACCCGCGAAAAAAAACTGGAACACGAAAGGTGAGTTTTTTTTTTTACTTACCTCGGCCCCATAGCGGCCGGCCGCCTGGTGCACGCCTCCTGCAGCTGTCGGTGTTTTCGACCGGCGCCGCCACAGGGGGTGAAAGTCAATTTTGGGTCCGGGCCGATGCGCGCGGTGATGACGTCGCAATCTCCGGGTGAAGGAGATCGGGGCGCAACGCTGTAGTGCCGTCGCAAAACTCCCGCCGAATATGGCGGGAGTTGATGTTAGCACCGCGCCCGGTCGCAAAGCCATTTGCGCCCCGTTAGTGCCCCCCAACGGGATGTGCAAAGGCGCCCAATTTCGCCCCCAGAATGTTTTGATTTATCTCTCCTACCCTTCTTAAATAATGAAGTGACATTGGCAATTTACCAAACCAAGGGTAAAATTCCTGAATCAAGAGAGTTTTGCAATATTATGACTAAAGCATCTACAATTTCCTCACCTACTTCTTTTAATACCCTGGGGTGGAAACCATCAGGTCCTGGAGATTTGCCTATCTATAGTCTCATTATTTTCTCCATTACCCTTTTTTTACTTGTATTAAATCTAGTAAATTCCTCCACTTGATTTAGTTTTCCTTTTCCTCGTGTCTCTGGTTCGTTATCCTCTTCCTCTACTGTGAAGACCGATACAAAGTAAGTATTTATCAAGTCTGCCATATCCTGATCTTCAATTTCAATTTCACCTGCCTCTGTTTTCACAATATCACTTTACTCTTAGCAACCTTCTTTCTCTTAATAGACTTGTAATAGCCTTTAGTGTTGTCCTTGATATCCCTCATAAGTTTTTTCCTGCATTTCCTTTTTGCAGCTCTGTTCAGCCACTAGTCCAGAGGATAGAAATAGGGCTGTTAGTGCTGAGCTGTACAGGTAAGCGAGGTATCAGCTTCCATCTTGGGTCAGTGATCTCAGTGGGGTGGTGGTGGTAGACCAGCTACCTCAGCACCCATCGTTTAGAGAGGGGAAAATCAGCCAGGGTTCAATGTTCCAGACCGCAATTCAGTGACTGGACTTTGGGTTGAGGACAGGATAATGCTGCCCCCACTGTCAAATAGCCTGCTGATATTTGTTGTCTGGGTCCATATGGACAACGGCCACCTTGAGCGAGGTATTAGATGGTAGCCGGCCCCCCTTGGAACCATACCCAACGTAAATGTGGAACTCGCTACCACAGGGAGCGGTTGAGGTGAATAGCATAGATGCATTTTAGGGGAAGCTAGATAAGCACATGAGGGAGAAAGGAATAGAAGGGTATGATGATAGGGTGAGATGAGGCTCGTGTGGAGCATAAACACTGGCATAGACCAGTTGGGCCGAATGGCCTGTTTCTGTGCTGTACATTCGATGTAATTCTATATGACTCAATAACTTGACGCAAGGAGGGGAGAAAAACAGAGGGACAAATTAGGGCAGTGTTGTCCCTTTCTTAGGGATAAGGCCTATAGCACAGGACATCACCAAGGCTGCAAAGCCAAGACAGAGTCATGATTAAGTGGCGCTAAGCTTCAGTTTGAAAAAGCTGAAGATTGTAGGCGGGAAAGATTAAGGGGTAGAAATTAGGTCGCGCCCCATTTGGGGCGCAAATATCGTCCGGACGCAAATATTAGCGCCTGGCGCTAATTATCGGCACTGACAGGAAACTTCACTTTTACCGCCCCGGGAGGTGAGTGGAGCGCTAAAGCAGGCGCTGCACACCTCTCTTAAGGCGCAAAGGCCAAGGAGTGAGGCGCTAACTCGGAGCGCTGGCGAAGCTCATGTAATGTCAGTCAGCAATGGAACACACACACAATGGCACGGGCCAGTTCTTAAAGGGGATGGTTAATCTTGCTTTCCATCCACATCCTGTTCATTGCTGCCTTGAATCTCGGCCTGGAGAGACTTGCACATCAAATGTGCTGGAAAGAACAATGGAGAGTACCAGGCAAAGAGCTCAGAGTGCAGCTCCCACATTCTCTGCTAAATCGATACAAGGAATGGCAAATCAAAATGAACCTGCAAAGTGCTGCTCAGTACCCAAAACTCCTTCACACAACGTTGAATCTCTCCAGAAGTCTCTCCCTCTCTCTCTCAGAATGCATAGTTCAAAAATGCCACCAACAATAAAAGACCGGAAGAGGCCCCCTTTAAATAGCGCCCCCCCCCCCAGCCCCACAGCGATTGATAGCGTTCCAGTCTTCTGGTCGTTGGAAGCGCCAGGCGGTAAGGCAGGGGGCGCCACTCAATTTCCGCTACGGGGCGCCCCAAGGGCGTTGCACCATGGAATGACGTCACAATCTGCGCGCGGAGGTGGTCGCAGCGCTAAGTTTTAGCGCCGCCGCACAATCTCAAGTTAAGTTCTCGAGCGGCGCAAACATCGCTGCGCCTGGGCGTTAGCGGCTTTGCGCCCCATTAGCGCCCTCTTAAGGCGCTAACGGGAGGTGCAACCAAGTGAATTTTTACCCCTAAGAGAGGTAATGAATTCCACTGTTTTGTCTTTCTTTGTGCTGTAGCACAGTCATCGACAAGTCTAGACAGTCTCACTTTCCTCTCCGCGAGCAGGGTAAGAGCTACAGTTACCGGTGTCTGTGGGCTGGGATGGCCCACTCTCCCACCTCAGGAAGGCAAAAAAAATAACAAAGGAGAAAATAAATAAAGTGACAGACACATATTTCTTTCTTCTGGTTTCAATTGGTTTATTACTTCTGTGAAAGTGCATTTAATAAAATATACTTCAAATATGACAATTATGGGATTAATTGGACCAACATAATGCAAGCAAAATTTATGTTTTTTTTTACATAATCGCTCACTGGCATTATCACAGAGCACTAAGAATGTGCAAAATGTCTAGAATTAATTAGATTTCCATTTCTACATTAATTCTTCTCGCCAAATCCCATAATAGTCCTTTTTTTTCCCGTTCCCTAGTTCCCTACCTACACTCCTGAAGCCAGTGATAGTTAGGGTCCAAAAACTATTCCACTGTGGAGGCTAATCCTGTCTAGTAAGGGCATCAAGGGATAAGGCCGGTGAATGGAATTGAGGCAGAAGATCAGCCATGATCTCACCAAGGCCCTGTACAACTGCAGCAGGACATCCCTGTTCCTATACTCAAACCCTTTCGCTATGAAGGCCAACATGCCATTTGCCTTCTTCACCGCCTGGTGCACAAGGACACCCAGGTCTCGTTGCACTTCCCCTTCTCCCAATCTATTGCCATTCAGATAATAGTCTGCCTTTCTGTTTTTGACACCAAAGTGGATAACCTCGCATTTATCCACGTTATATTGCATCTGCCATGCTTCTGCCCACTCACCCAACCTGTCCAAATCATCCTGGAGTTTCTCGGTATCCTCCTCGCAGCACTCACTCCCACCCAGCTTTGTGTCATCTGCAAACTTGGCTATATTACATTTAGTTCCCTTATCTAGATCATTAATGTATATTGTGAATAGCTGCGGTCCAAGGACCGATCCCTGTGGTACCCCACTAGTCACTGCTTGCCACTCGGAAAAAGACCCATTAATTCCTACTCTCTGCTTTCTGTCCGCCAACCAGTTCTCCATCCAAGTCAATACCTTGCCCCCAATCCCATGTGCCTTAACTTTACACGCTAATCTCTTAAGCAGGTAAACAGGTACCAGTTGTATTAGCCATAGAAAGACTTGCATTTCTATAGCGCCTTTCACAACCACCGGATGTCTCAAAGCGCTTTACAGTCAATAAAGTACTATTGAAGTGGAGTCACTGTTGTATTGTAGGAAATGCATCAGCCAATTTAGATATAGCAAGCTCCCACAAACAGCAATGTGATAATGAGCAGATAACCTGTTTTTGTGATGTTGATTGAGGGATAAGTATTGGCCCCAGGACACCGGGGAGAACTCCCCCTGCTCTTCTTCAAAATAGTGCCACGGGATCTTTTACATCCACCTGAGAGAGCTCATCCGAAAGACTACACCTCCGACAGTGCGGCGCTCCCTCAGTACTGCCACTGGAGTGTCAACCTAGCTTTAATGTGCTCAAGTCGCTGGGGTGGGACTTGAACCCACAACCGTCTGACATCAGAGGCGAGTGTGCTACCCACTGAGCCACAGAGCACAGAGCTCAGTATGAAAGCAGATCAGCTGTACCCTGCCACTGGGAAAGTGCCACAAGCTGCTTTTCTGCTTGGGGTGGTATGTTCACTGGTGCAAGTGTGGAGAATGAGTCGCGCAAAAACAAATTTTCTGAAGCGTTACGTGCTACTTATGATAGAACATCATCTCTAAGATAGTTTCCCTCTCAGTCAGGAAGCAGTCTTTCTGCCCTTCCTCAAGGGTGCAACACAGCAGCGAGCAAGCAATGGGGTATCAACGTTACAGCTCCTTTTAGTGGACTGGATTGTAAAATAGCATCACTGCAATTAATTCAGAGACAACACACACGCTCTTCAAAAAGTCATTCATTGGTTGCAAAGCGCTTTGGGATATAGGGTGGCAACCCTTCAGGATTGCCCTGGAGTCTCCAGGGATTGAAGATCAATCTCCTGGACACTGCTGACAGCAACACCAGGAGGAAAATCATAGGAGCATTCAAAAATTATGAATTTCCTTAAACACTTAAATTTATTAGTTATCAACATATTGGAGATGAGGGGGGGGGGGGGGAAGCAGTTGGAGGCGGGAGGTCATGTGATGAAACCTCCAGGAATATGTCCAACCAGAGTTGGCGACACTAATGGGACAACTTGAGTTCATGAAAGGCATTGTAAATGTCTTTCTTTCACTGCCTCCACACTTAATTTTAATTTGTGCAACTTTTAATTGTTATTTTTCTTCACGATATTTTTCCTCTCAGAGTCCCTTGCGCCATGAAACTGCCCTTTTCCTCCCCTCCTGAAGGTGGTGAGCCATGTTGGCATACAATTCCACAGCGAATGTCGCCGAGCTGTGCGGCCATGGCGCGCATCGCAGTCAAGGCCTGCCCCGCCCTCACATCTACAGGCCCAGGATAGACAGGGCCCATGGGGGTCACTCTGGCTGCCTGTCTCTCTTCTGCGGTCTTGTCCGCGCCCGGCTGGCCCTTGGAGAGGGAGCATGCGTTGCCACTTGGGGCCTTCTGCAACCAGTGGGCACTGCAATGCGTAGACTGTCTTATCGACATGAACAATACTGATTTAGTTTTAGAAATTTCCTATTTGGGGAGCCTCACCTTCCATGGACAAGCCTCTCCTTCCATGTACAAGCCTCCCCTTCCATGTACGAGCCCCTCCTTCCATGTACGAGCCTCCCCTTCCATGTACGAGCCTCCCCTTCCATGTACAAGCCTCTCCTTCCATGTACAAGCCTCCCCTTCCATGTACAAGCCTCTCCTTCCATGTACGAGCCTCTCCTTCCATGTACGAGCCTCTCCTTCCATGTACGAGCCTCCCCTTCCATGTACAAGCCTCCCCTTCCATGTACAAGCCTCTCCTTCCATGTACAAGCCTCCCCTTCCATGTACGAGCCTCCCCTTCCATGTACAAGCCTCCCCTTCCATGGGGGAGCCTCCCCTTCCATGTACAAGCCTCCCCTTCCATGTACGAGCCTCCCCTTCCATGTACAAGCCTCCCCTTCCATGTACGAGCCTCTCCTTCCATGTACGAGCCTCTCCTTCCATGTACGAGCCGCCCTTTCCATGGGGGAGCCTCCCCTTCCATGTACAAGCCACCCCTTCCATGGGGGAGCCTCTCCTTCCATGGGGGAGCCTCCCCTTCCATGTACGAGCCTCTCCTTCCATGTACGAGCCTCTCCTTCCATGTACGAGCCTCTCCTTCCATGTACGAGCCGCCCTTTCCATGGGGGAGCCTCCCCTTCCATGTACAAGCCACCCCTTCCATGGGGGAGCCTCCCCTTCCATGTACGAGCCACCCCTTCCATGGGGGAGCCTCCCCTTCCATGTACAAGCCACCCCTTCCATGGGGGAGCCTCCCCTTCCATGTACGAGGCTCCCCTTCCATGTACAAGCCTCCCCTTCCATGTACGAGCCTCCCCTTCCATGTACGAGCTTCCCCTTCCATGTACGAGCTTCCCCTTCCATGTACAAGCCCCCCCTTTCATGGGGGAGCCTCCCCTTCCATGGGGGAGCCTCCCCTTCCATGGGGGAGCCTCCCCTTCCATGTACAAGCCTCCCCTTCCATGTACGAGCCTCCCCTTCCATGTACAAGCTGCCCCTTCCATGTACGAGCCTCCGCTTCCATGTACGAGCCTCTCCTTCCATGTACAAGCCGCCCCTTCCATGTACGAGCCTCTCCTTCCATGTACGAGCCTCTCCTTCCATGTACAAGCCGCCCCTTCCATGTACGAGCCTCTCCTTCCATGTACGAGATTCTCCTTCCATGTACGAGCCTCTCCTTCCATGTACAAGCCACCCCTTCCATGGGGGAGCCTCCCCTTCCATGTACGAGCCTCCCCTTCCATGGGGGAGCCTCCCCTTCCATGTACGAGCCACCCCTTCCATGGGGGAGCCTCCCCTTCCATGTACGAGCCACCCCTTCCATGGGGGAGCCTCCCCTTCCATGTACGAGCCACCCCTTCCATGGGGGAGCCTCTCCTTCCATGTACAAGCCTCCCCTTCCATGGGGGAGCCTCCCCTTCCATGTACGAGCCTCTCCTTCCATAGACGAGCCTCCGCTTCCATGTACGAGCCTCTCCTTCCATGGGGGAGCCTCTCCTTCCATGTAAGAGCCTCTCCTTCCATGTACAAGCCTCCCCTTCCATGGGGGAGCCTCTCCTTCCATGTAAGAGCCTCTCCTTCCATGTACAAGCCTCCCCTTCCATGTACGAGCCTCCCCTTCCATGTACAAATCTCCCCTTCCATGTACAAGCCTCCCCTTCCATGGGGGAGCCTCCCCTTCCATGTACGAGCCTCTCCTTCCATAGACGAGCCTCCGCTTCCATGTACGAGCCTCTCCTTCCATGGGGGAGCCTCTCCTTCCATGTAAGAGCCTCTCCTACCATGTACAAGCCACCCCTTCCATGGGTGAGCCTCCCCTTCCATGTACGAGCCTCCCCTTCCATGGGGGAGCCTCTCCTTCCATGTAAGAGCCTCTCCTTCCATGTACAAGCCTCCCCTTCCATGGGGGAGCCTCTCCTTCCATGTAAGAGCCTCTCCTTCCATGTACGAGCCTCCGCTTCCATGTACGAGCCTTACCTTCTATGTACAAGCCCCCCCTTTCATGGGGGAGCTCCCCCTTCCATGTACGAGCCTCTCCTTCCATGTACGAGCCTCTCCTTCCATGTACGAGCCTCTCCTTCCATGTACGAGCCTCTCCTTCCATGTACGAGCCTCTCCTTCCATGTACAAGCCTCCCCTTCCATGTACGAGCCTCCCCTTCCATGTACAAATCTCCCCTTCCATGTACAAGTCTCCCCTTCCATGTACGAGTCTCCCATTCCATGTACGAGTCTCCCATTCCATGTACGAGCCTCCCCTTCCATGTACGAGTCTCCCATTCCATGTACAAGCCTCCCCTTCCATGGGGGAGCCTCTCCTTCCATGTACAAGCCTCCCCTTCCATGTACAAGCTGCCCCTTCCATGTACGAGCCTCCGCTTCCATGTACGAGCCGCCCCTTCCATGTACGAGCCTCTCCTTCCATGTACGAGCCTCTCCTTCCATGTACGAGCCTCTCCTTCCATGTACAAGCCGCCCCTTCCATGTACGAGCCTTCCCTTCCATGTACGAGATTCTCCTTCCATGTACGAGCCTCTCCTTCCATGTACAAGCCACCCCTTCCATGGGGGAGCCTCCCCTTCCATGTACGAGCCTCCCCTTCCATGGGGGAGCCTCCCCTTCCATGTACGAGCCACCCCTTCCATGGGGGAGCCTCCCCTTCCATGTACGAGCCACCCCTTCCATGGGGGAGCCTCCCCTTCCATGTACGAGCCTCCCCTTCCATGGGGGAGCCTCCCCTTCCATGTACGAGCCTCCCCTTCCATGGGGGAGCCTCCCCTTCCATATACGACCCTCTCCTTCCATGTAAGAGCCTCTCCTTCCATGTACAAGCCTCCCCTTCCATGGGGGAGCCTCTCCTTCCATGTAAAAGCCTACCCTTCCATGTACGAGCTTCCCCTTCCATGTACAAGCCCCCCCTTTCATGGGGGAGCTCCCCCTTCCATGTACGAGCCTCTCCTTCCATGTACGAGCCTCTCCTTCCATGTACGAGCCTCTCCTTCCATGTACGAGCCTCTCCTTCCATGTACGAGCCTCTCCTTCCATGTACGAGCCTCTCCTTCCATGTTCGAGCCTCTCCTTCCATGTACGAGCCTCCCCTTCCATGTACGAGCCTCCCCTTCCATGTACGAGTCTCCCCTTCCATGTACGAGTCTCCCCTTCCATGTACGAGTCTCCCCTTCCATGTACGAGTCTCCCATTCCATGTACGAGCCTCCCCTTCCATGTACGAGTCTCCCATTCCATGTACAAGCCTCCCCTTCCATGGGGGAGCCTCTCCTTCCATGTACGAGCCTCCCCTTCAATGTACGAGCCTCCCCTCTCCGCCCCTCCCGTGTACTAGTCTCATGTGTCCTTTGGTCTGATGGGGCTGAATGAATGCTAAGTGAATGGGTGACTGGAAGGGTGCTGATTTGCTCTGGTGTTGTTCACCTCCTCGACGGAGTCACACGGACACAGACACTGAAAGCAATCGAGATGACAACGGTTCAAATTTCAACAGTTAAAGAAAACCATTGTGAAATTTTTGATTACCATACTTCGGTTTATAGTTGGACCATAAAATACGTGTTTAGTAAATACAATAAAAACTCCATGGTAGTTATGCATTTGACTTTTTTTTGGTTGCTGTTACAGAGACTTTTTATGTAAGGTGTTTGCAACTCCTGAGCATTGCAGTGCTCACCGTCCAGTCCACAGTGCTGCTCACGTTATGCCCGGGCCACTCTGTAAAACTCTCATGTGTGATCTGAACATATTTTGCATGCCAAGCTCTCAGTGTAAGGTGAAAGTCAATAATATTCCGCTCGAATCCGATTTGAGCGCGATTTGAGTGTGATACCTTCTTGGATCCTGGGAGCTTGCTGTGCAGTGCACCATTCCCACACAACAGGGGGCGCAACATTTAACTAACTTCACTGTATGCGAACAGCTCTGAGATATTTCTGATGGGCATGAGTGTGGGACCTTCGTTTTATTCAGTTCCGAGAGCTGCACAGGCAATGTACAGCTTCACTCGACGTCTTTCTTAATGAAACGTGCAAAGCTGGTTCCCAGAGTTTCTTTCTCCCGGTCCACAGATCTCATTGCTTGGTCAATTCGGAGCAGAATCCACACAGAACTAAAGCCAGCACTGCAGAGCAGATGCCTGAGAGTGTTGTATTGCATGTGAAGAGGACAGTAGACAGGGCCATGGTGGATTAACGGGCAGGTGCCGTGTGAGAAGGTTTAAGAGCTTTCTTTTTTCAGGGTCGTGTTAAGAAGAGCTAGCAGTCTGGTTTGAGTTTGTGCAGCGAGTTGTCTGGTTTGGCCAGGGCGCTCAGGGTCTTTTTGATGCGGAGCGCGGTCAGCCTGGCAGCTGGGCTCTGGTACCAGGATTCCTTCATCAGTTTGGCAAGAGAGGACAGAATCTAAAGAGAAAAGAAATTGAAAAAATGAGCTCACCGACAGAAAAAGGGGCAGCGACTAATAAATTGTCTTTGCCGTTGTCCACAGTCAGGTCGATGTTTCTTTATATACAAGATGACAACACAGTTGGAAGAGAGAATTGAGGAGATTACTCCACTGGGCCACCTAGTGGCCAGAACCTGCAACTGCACTGTGACAGTTGACATAGCAATTTGCAAGAAAAGAAAGACTTGCATTTATGTAGCGCCTTTCACACCCTCAGGATGTCCCGAAGCGCTTTACAGCCAATGGAATACTTTTAAGGTGTAGTCACTGTTGTAATGTAGGCAAACGCAGCAGCCAATTTGCGCACAGCAAGCTCCCGCAAACAGCAATGTGATAATGACCAGATCATGTGGGTTTTTTAGGTGTTGGTTGGTAAAGGTCGACAGAAAAACATGACTAAAAATCTTGACCACAGGAAGTAAGGTTTGTGGACACAAAGTGTATTTCCTAGGTAAGAGTTTTAATAATATATCGAGAATTAATTCAAACCACAGTAAATCGTTCACTATGTGGGAGTGCTGAGGATGGGTTGGTGGCGATGCTGCAGTTATACTGGGTGCACTATTGAGGAGCATCTCCCCAAGTTAATGGGCCAGAAATTCGGCTGTTGCCGGGTGAGTACGCGCTGTGTACTCACCCGTAAGTCCACCTGAAGTGCCGGTTTCCTGCATGCACTGCGCATGCGCGGGAAACCGGAAGTTCCATTCCCCTGAAGGGAGGGGTTCAGAGGTCGAACGCGTGCGCGGGAGAGGCAGCGCGCACGCAGCGAACTTCGTTTTTTTTTCAGGTTTCTCCGTGAGGGTAAGTATGAAGAAGCTGCGCAGGAAAAAAGGAGGCGCAAGGCCAGTTTTTAACAAGGTAAGTGGTTAATTAATTACAATTTAAACATTTTTTCAACAGGTTTATCTTTTTTACATACTTTAAAGAAAGGTAAGTTTATTATTAGCACCGTTAAAAAGTATAATTAATTTTTTCAAAAATTTACATTTTTGTTTAAGGTAGTTAATTTATGTAATTTATAGTTATTTTAAAAATGTGATGGTTTTTTAAAAATGTATTTGAAGTTTAAGTGTGGTTTTGGGGCCGATCTCTATTCATAGATTTGACAGGTCTTCCTGTCAAATCTATGAATGAAGATTCCCTGCTCCGATTGGCTCTCCATGGCCCACGTGATCCCAGGGGACGCTTCGAACTAACTGCGCCCCTGGGATACGCAAGCACTGCGCGCCGGCAGCTGCAGGAGGCCCAGGAGCCGAATTCCTCGTGGGCCCGAAGCACAGCGGCAGGCGCGGTAGGCAAGTACGCGTGCGATTCTTGCACCCGCGGGAAGCCGGAGAGCCGAATTTCTGGCCCGATATTACTGTCTTTTTCCTTCACCCATACATGTGCGGCTTACTTTTTATCTCCACTTTAAAGTGTAGTGGGAGTTATCCAGTGGCTCGCTTGGTAAATGCACTACCCATTGTGGAAGTGAGTCAAACAGATCGAGGGGAGGAATCACTCACGCCGGTCCTTGTAGCAACAACATGAGTCCATTCAAAACACGTGCTCATGATTTTGCTACACCTAGTAAGAGCCGATCTGAGCCGATCAGCTCCGATGGACGGGCCACATCGTCCACATGCCCGATACGAGACTCCCAAAACAAGCGCTCTACTCGGAGCTCCGACACAGCAAGAGAGCCCCAGGTGGGCAGAGGAAACGCTGCAAGGACACCCTCAAAGCCGCCTTGAAAAGGTGCAGCATCCCCCACCGACACCTGGGAATCCCTGGCCCAAGACCGCACAAAGTGGAGGAGAAGCATCCGGGAAGGCGCCGAACACCTCGAGTCTCTTCGCCAGGAGCAAGCGGAAGCCAAGCGCAAACAGCGGAAGGAGCGCACGTCAACCCAAGCACCCCACACACCCGTCCCTTCAACCACCGTCTGCCCCACCTGTGACAGAGACTGTAGGTCCCGCAGTGGACTCATCAGTCACCTGAGAACTCATTTTTAGTGTGGAAGCAAGTTATCCTCGGTTCCGAGGGACTGCCTAAGAAGAAGACACCTAGTAACCAGAGCTAGTGAGGTCGCGGGTTCGATTCCCAGTCTGTACTGAGCTAGCTGATCGCAGGGACAGCATTAGGGGGAGCTACAATTGGTCTCAGCCCTCCTTGGATCATCCCAGATTCTCACTCCCAATTCCTAGCCAGTGACCCCTGCTGTAAAGTCCGGGCAGGTGGAGATTGGTGCAAACCGGCTGCGCGGCGATGCCCGCCAGGGTAGAATAGCCGCCCACCCCCTCCCTTCGTGGCTCACGCATGAAGAATGGCCTGTTGAGCGCGGGACGGGAGGGAGGCAGCCTGCACCCATGGAGTGCTTCCCCGACAGGGAAGGGGGAGATGGAATTGGAGAGGAAAGCTAATTGAGAAGTGTTGAAGGGCCTGTTCTGTGGTTTCTGAGGGGGGAGGTGACATGATTCGTGGCTCTGACAAATCCAGGAATAGCCAATGTTGACATAGAGGTGATAAATGCTTCCATTTTTATCTGACATTATTATCTTAATTTGCTGTCAGCCGGTGACTCAGTGGGTAGCACTCTCACCTCTGAGTCAGAAGGATGTGGGTTCATAGTCCCACTCCAGAGACTCGAGCACAAAATCCAGGCTGACAGTCCCAGTGCAGTACTGAGGGAGTGCTGCACTGTCGGAGGTGCCGTCTTTCAATGAGCCAAGCTGCCCTCTCAGGCGGACGTAAAAGATCCCACGGCCACTATTTCGAAGAAGAGCAGGGGGAGTTCTCCCTGGTGTCCTGGCCAATATTTATCCCTCAACCAACATCACTAAAAAAACAAATGATCATAGTGCTGTTTGTGGGATCTTGCTGTTCGCAAATTGGCTGCCGCGTTTCCCACATTGCAACAGTGGCTAAAGTTCAAAAGTACTTAATTGGCTTTAAAGTGCTTTGGGATGTCCTGAGGCTGTGAAAGGCGCGATAGAAATGCAAGTCTTTCTTTCTTTTAATTTGTGAATAAACTTTCAATGAAAAGAGACAATCTTTAGTGACAGATCGGTGACACAATGGCTACAGTCTGAGGCTGAACATAAGAACATAAGAAATAGGAGCAGGAGTAGGCCAATCGGCCCCTCGAGCCTGCTCCGCCATTCAATAAGATCATGGCTGATCTGATCCTAACCTCAAATCTAAAGAACACAAGAAGTAGGAGCAGGACCAGGCCACTCAGCCCCTGGGCCCGCTCCGCCACCCACAGGGCCTTGACCGATCCGAACTCAAACTCATGTCCAATTTGCAGCCCGCTCACCGTAACCCCTAATTCCCTTTACCTCTAGGAAACTGTCTATTTCTGTTTAAAATTTATTTAATGATGTAGCTTCCACAGCTTCCTGGGGCAGCAAATTCTACAGACCTACTACCCTCTGAGTGAAGAAGTTTCTCCTCATCTCAGTTTTGAAAGAGCAGCCCCTTATTCTAAGATTATGCCCCCTAGTTCTAGTTTCACCCATCCTTGGGAACATCCTTACCGCATCCACCCGATCAAGCCCCCTCACAATCTTATATGTTTCAATAAGATCGCCTCTCATTCTTCTGAACTCCAATGAGTAGAGTCCCAATCTACTCAACCTCTCCTCGTATGTCCACCCCCTCATCCCCGGAATTAACCGAGTGAACCTTCTTTGTACTGCCTCGAGAGCAAGTATGTCTTTTCTTAAGTATGGACACCAAAACTGTACGCAGTATTCCAGGTGCGGTCTCACCAATACCTTATATAACTGCAGCAATACCTCCCTGAACCAGACTGTTTGCAACCTCGGCATCCTATTTGACCCTGCGCTGAGCTTCCGACCCCATATCCTCTCCATCAGGAGCCTAGAACCAGGGGTCACAGTCTCAGAATAAGGGGTCGGCCATTTAGGACTGAGATGAGGAGAATTTCTTCACTCAGAGGGTGGTGAATCTTTGGAATTCTCTACCCCAGAGGACTGTGGAGGCTCAGTCGTTGAGTATATTCAAGGCAGAGATTGATAGATTTTTGAATATTAAGGGAATCAAGGGATATGGGGATAGTGCAGGAAAGTGGAGTTGAGGTCGAAGGTCAGCAGTGATCTTATTGAATGGCGGAGCAGGCTCGAAGGGCCGAATGGCCGACTCCTGCTCCTATTTCTTATGTTCTTACGTTCTTATTACTAAGACCGCCTACTTCCAACTCTGTAACATCGCCCGTCTCCGCCCTTGCCTCAGCCCATCTCCTGCTGTAACCCTCATCCCAGCCTTTGTTACTTCCAGACTCGACTATTCCAACGCTCTCCTGGCCGGCCTCCCATCTTGCACCCTTTGTAAACTTGAGCTCATCCAAAACTCTGCTGCCCGTGTCCTAACCCGCACCAAGTCCTGCTCACCCATCACCCCCTGTGCTCGCTGATCTACATTGGCTCCCGGTCTGACAACGCCTCGATTTCAAAATTCTCCTCCTGTTCAAATCGCTCCATGGCCTGACCCCTCCCTATCCCTGTAACCTCCTCCAGCCCTACAACCCTCCGAGATCTCTGTGCTCCTCCAATTCTGGCCTCTTGAGCATCCCCGATTTCCTTCGCCCCACCATTGGTGGCCGTGCCTTCTGTTGCCTGGGCCCCAAGCTCTGGAATTCCCTCCCTAAACCTCTCCGTCTCTCTACCTCTCTCTCCTCCTTTAAGATGCTCCTTAAAACCTCCCTCTTTGACCAAGCTTTTTATCAGCTGCCCTAATATCTCCTTATGTGCTCGGTGTCAATTTTTGTCTGAGAACACTTCTGTGAAGCACCCTGGGACGTTTTACTACGTTAAAGGTGCTGTATAAATGCAAAGAAAGAAAAAAAGACTTGCATTTCTATAGCGCCTTTCATGACCTCAGGATGTCTCAAAGCGTTTACAGCCAATGAAGTACTTTTGAAGCGTGGTCACTGTTGTAATGTGGGAAACACGGCAACCAATTTGTGCACAGCAAGCTCCCACAAACAGCAATGTGATAATGACCAGATCATCTGTTTTTGGTGATGTTGATTGAGGGATAACTATTTTCCAGGACACCGGGGAGAACTCCCCCTGCTCTTCTTCAAAATAGTGCCGTGGGATCTTTTACGTCCACCTGAGAGAGCAGACGGGGCCTCGGTTTAACGTCTCATCCGAAAGACGGCACCTCCGACAGTGCAGCACTCCCTCAGCACTGCACTGGGAGTGTCAGCCTAGCTTTATGTGCTCAAGTCTCTGGAGTGGGACTTGAACCCACAACCTTCTGACTCAGAGGCGAGTTGTTGATGTTAGAGCGTCACCACTTATGTCATTGTGGACTTCTGTTTACAAGCTGGACTTTACCCTTTACCAAGGCAACGAGGCCCCTTTAAAACAGGGAATACCGAAATAAACAGGTGCATACCGGATCGGAGAACCATCTGTTGGGAATGTTGGGTCTCTGTTGATCAGTGCAGACGACTTTCCTCATGTCCTCAAAGCTGGGGTCAGTGGGAACCATGTCATAAAATGGAGGTTTGTACTCTTCTGTGATTCCTGTATTCAATGCAAGGAACAATTAGAGTGGCTTCAATCGTCTCCTGAAAGCTGATCTCCGCGCTCATCCTGTGAATAATTAGTTGCATCAGTAATGTTCAGCAAACCCGCCAGTCACAAATTCAATAGCAGGTCACCTCATTAAATGCAGTTACCCTCACAAGAGCACTTAATGAAAGACTTGCATTTCTGTAGCGCCTTTCACCACCTCAGACGCCCCAAAGCGCTTCACAGCCAATGAAGTACTTTTTTTTGGACGTGCAGTCAACTGTTGTAATGTGGGAAACGCGGCAGCCAACATGCGCACAGCAAGATCCCACAAACAGCTTCGAGATAGTGACGAAATAATCTGTTTTCGTGATGTTGATTGAGGGATAAATAATGGCCAGAACACCGGGAAGAACTCCCCCTGCTCTCCTTCAAGATAGTGGCCGTCGGATCTTTTATGTCCACCTGAGGGGGCAGACGGGGCCTCGGTTTAACGTCTCATCTGAAAGACGGCACCTCCGACGGTGCAGCACTCCCTCAGCACTGCACTGGGAGTGTCAGCCTGGTTTATGGGCTCAAGTCTCTGGAGTGGGACTCGACCCCACAACCTTCTGACTCAGCAGGCGAGAGTGCTACCAACTGAGCCACGGCTGAAATCCTTGCTGATCTACCATAGCCCCTGTCATGATGTTCCCTCATATCCCAGTCTCTCTGTGAAACACAGCTCTCACTGAGCTCCTCTGTGCTGTGTGACCTGCTAGCCTGCCAAGAGGTCGCTTGTCTCAGGTGATAGTACCTTCTACCTCTGAGTCAGAAGGGGGTGAGTTTGAGCTCCTACTCCAGGACTGGAACCCACATAATCTAGGCCGACTTTCCGGTGCAGCACAGAGAGAGTGCTGCATTGGCAGAGGTGCCGTCATTCAGTTGATAGGTTGAACTGAAGCCCTGTCTGCCTGGTTCAGATTGCTGCTAAAAATCCCATGGCACCATCTGCAGAAGATCAGAGGTGTCCAAGTCAACATTCCTCCTTCGAGCAAGACAACATATTAGAGTCATAGAGACATGGGCTGGATTTTCAATGACCTGTGGAGTCGGGTTTGGAGGCGGGGGGGGGGGGTGTTAAAGTTGCAGATTCGGGGGTCCCGACCCCCATCCCGCCTCCAACCCGCCTCCATGCCAGTTTCGCTGGCGACGGGTACCCGACCTGTGCCGGGTGGCTCTTAATTGGCCTGCTGAGCCCACTGGGCGGGCTCAACAAGGTCAATCAAGGGAAAATACTGTGGGTTGGCCACATCTCGATGGAGGCGGGTCTACAACCCAAAATGTGGGATTCACGACACCAACCCGACCCCAGTATCAAAATCCAGCCCATAGAGTTATACAGCACAGAAAGAGGCCCTTCGGCCCATCGTGTCCATCAAGCCCTGTCTATTCTAATCCCATTTTCCAGCTCTTGGTCCGTAGCCTTGTATGCTATGGCGTTTCAAGTGCTCATCTAAATGCTTCTTGAATGTTGTGAGGGTTCCTGCCTCTACCACCCTTTCAGGCAGTGAGTTCCAGATTCCAACCACCCTCTGGGTGAAAAAGTTTTTCCTCAAATCCCCTCTAAACCTCCTGCCCCTTATCTTGAAACTATGCCCCCTGGTTATTGACCCCTCTACTAAGGGGAAAAGTTCCTTTCTATCTACCCTGTCTATGCCCCCTCATAATTTTGTACACCTCAATCAGGTCCCCCCCTCAGCCTTCTCTGCTCTAAGGAAAACAACCCCAGCCTGTCAATTGTTAATTTTAAATCGGAGATTGATAGATTTTTGTTAACCAAAGGTATTAAGGGATACGGGGCAATGGTGGAACAGGCTCGAGGGGCTGAATGGCCTCCTCCTGTTACTAGGTTCACAGGGAAGAGGAGAAGCCATACTACCCGTCTCGAACAAAAACCCAACCAAAAACTCATTACAAACGCTCACAGATTCCCGAGTCTTGGCAGAAAAATTCTCCAACAGGGAATTCTATCAGGAAACCATCTCTCTATGCTTGCCCTCCCGTTTCCAAAAGAATTTCTTTGGTTCTACATTCAGCCTGATAAGCAGTTGCAGCGTCAATACCCGCCCAACAACACTGTCTGAGCTCGCACATGAATGGCAACTTGGATGAGGTACTAGAGTCATGCGTCCCCGTTTTCCGGGGACAGTCCCCAGATAAGGCACTGTGTGCCCGGGCAAAGACTGTCCCCGGTTCACAAAACTCGAAGTGTACCCCTGAGCAGTGAGTGTACCCCTGGGCAGTGAGTGTACCCCCTGGACAGAGAGTGTCCCCCCTGAGCACTGAGTGTACCCCTGGGCAGTGAGTGTACCCCTGGGCAGAGAGTGTCCCCCCTGGGCAGAGAGTGTCCCCCCTGGGCAGAGAGTGTCCCCCCTGGGCAGTGAGTGTACCCCCTAAGCACTGAGTGTACCCCCTGGGCAGAGAGTGTCCCCCCTGGGCAGTGAGTGTACCCCCTAAGCACTGAGTGTACCCCCTGGGCAGTGAGTGTACCCCCTGGGCAGTGAGTGTACCCCCGGGCAGAGAGTGTAGCCCAGGGGCAGTGAGTGTACCCCTGGGCAGTGAGTGTACCCCCCGGGCAGTGAGTGTACCCCCTGGGCAGTGAGTGTACCCCCTGGGCAGTGAGTGTACCCGCTGGACAGTGAGTGTACCCCCTGGGCAGTGAGTGTACCCCTGGGCAGTGAGTGTACCCCCCTGGGCAGTGAGTGTACCCCCTGGGCAGTGAGTGTACCCCCTGGGCAGTGAGTGTACCCCCCTGGGCAGTGAGTGTACCCCCTGGACAGTGAGTGTCCCCCCTGGGCAGTGAGTGTCCCCCCTGGGCAGTGAGTGTCCCCCCTGGGCAGTGAGTGCCCCCCCTGGGCAGTGAGTGTACCCCCTGGGCAGTGAGTGTACCCCCTGGGCAGAGAGTGTACCCCTGGGCAGTGAGTTTACCCCCTGGACAGTGATTGTACCCCTTAGCTGTCAGTTTGTGGCTCTAATGTTAAATTGAACAACAACTTGTACAACGGCCAGAGAGACCCACTGCACATTTGCCAGCGGGGGGTCTTTCTGTGCCCGTGCCGGCTGTTGTTTGGGTTTCCGGCCGGGCTGGTGCTGATGGATTGTCGGTGCTGCAAGTACCTGGGAGCACGGCAAGCAGAGCGGGTGAGGGAGAGACTGCGGGATAGGGCCCGGGCACAGTCACCGGGGGAAGCGGGGTGCGGGCTAACCCGAGACACTGTGAGGGGGGCAGGGTCAGGTGTGACCTCAGTCACTGAAAGAAAGAAGAAAGACCTGCATCTCTATAGCTTCTTTCACGACCACTGGACATCTCAAAGCGCTTTACAGCCAATGAAGTACTTTTTTCGAAGTGTAGTCACTGTTGTAATGTGGGAAACGCAGCAGCCAATTTGCGCACAGCAAGCTCCCACAAACAGCAATGTGATAATGACCAGATAATCTGTCTCTGTTATGTTGGTTGAGGGATAAATATTGTCCAGGACACCAGGGAGAACTCCCCTGCTCTTCTTCGAAATAGTGCCATGGGATCTTTTACATCCACCTGAGAGGGCAGACGGAGCCTCGGTTTAACGTCTCATCTGAAAGACGGCACCTCCGACAGTGCGGCACTCCCTCAGCACTGCACTGGAGTGTCAGCCTAGCTTTATGTGCTCAAGTCCCTGGAGTGGGACTTGAACCCACAACCTTCTGACTCAGAGGCGAGTGGGAGGGGTCAAGTGTGACCTCAGTCACGGGGTGGGGGGGCTGGTGGGTCAGGTGTCTGAATGCGCTTCAATCGTGCGACGTCACACCCGCGGTAATTCTATTCACATTTGTTCTGCATTTGGAGTGTTTATGTGCAACTGTTAAATTATAGGCTGCTAAAAAATGTTGCCTCGCTGCACTGTGCAACCTACGTTTCCCGTCCTGGCCACTCTGCTGTGCTCCCACCCTGTGTGTCCCCGGGGATTCGGTTTAGAAAATATGGTCACCCTATACTAGCACCACACGTATGGAGAACATGCGAAGGGGTTTGCTTGCTTCCTTCTTCTATATGGTAGGTGGCCACCTGTGTCTGACCTGAGACTTAAACCCCCAGTGCCACTTATACCAGGGCTGATCCAGGTCTAGTAATTCCTTAGATTCTCCTCCGAAAACAAAGCAATTGGATTTCCGGCCTTCGCCCAGGATGTACAGTTGGCGTGACACACCTACCAAAGCACTTTGCTTCATCTCTGACCTTTGCCCCCTTGCACTGTTGCCCTCGGTAACACATAAGAACATAAGAAATAGGAGCAGGAGTAGGCCAAATGGCCCCTCGAGCCTGCTCCGCCATTCAATAAGATCATGGCTGATCTGATCCTAACCGCCAATCTACTATCACAGAACCATCTCCTGAACCTAACAGAATTGGACACACGAAATAGGAGCAGGATCAGGCTACACGGCCCCTGGGCCCGCTACGCTACCCACAGGGCCATGACCGATCCGAACCTAGACTCATGTCCAAATTCCTGCCCGCTCCCCGTAACCCTTAATTCCCTTTACTTCTAGGAAACTGTCTATTTCTGTTTTAAATTTATGTAATGATGTAGCTTCTACAGCTTTTTGGGGCAGCATATTCCATGGACCTACCACCCTCTGAGTGAAGTAGTTCCTTCTCATCTCAGTTTTGAAAGAGCAGCCCCTTATTCTAAGACTATGTCCCCTAGTTCTCGTCTCACCCGTCATCGGGAACATCCTCCCCGCATCCACCCGATCCAACCCCTTCACAATCTTATATGTTTCAATAAGATCGCCTCTCATTCTTCTGAACTCCAATGAGTAGAGTCCCAATCTACCCAACCTCTCCTCATATGTCCATCCCCTCATCCCCGGGATTAACCGAGTTTGTACTGACTCGAGAGCAAGTATGTCTTTTCTTAAGTATGGACACCAAAACTGTATGCAGTACTCCAGGTGCGGTCTCACCAATACCTTGTACAACTGAAGCAATACCTCCCTATTTTTATATTCTATCCCCCTAGCAATGAAAGCCAACATTCCATTGGCCTTCTTAATCACCTGCTGCACCTGCATACTAACCTTTTGAGTTTCGTGCACCAGGACCCCCAGATCCCTTTGCACTTCAGTACTCTCCAGTTTCTTGCCATTTAGATAATAACTTGCTCTAGGATTTTTCCTGCCAAAGTGCATCACCTCACACTTTCCAGTATTGTATTCCATCTGCCAAATCTCTGCCCACTTACTCAGCCTGTCTATGTCCCCTCGCAGATTTTTGATGTCCTCCTCACTCACTACTTTCCCTCCCATCTTAGTATCATCTGCACATCCAAGCCAGTTCCCTCAACGATTTCGTCATCGCTTACTGTTTGAAATGAATTATTAAACAACAAGAACATGCACTTATCTTGCACCTTTAAGGATTAAAATGTCCCAAGGTGCTTCACAGGAGCGTTAACGAACAAAATTTGATACCAAGCCACAGGAGCAGATATTGGGACAGTGATCAAAGAGGGAGGTTTTAAGGAGTGTCTTAAAGGAGGAGAGAGAGGCGGAGAGGTTTAGGGAGGGAATTCCAGAGCTCAGGGCCTAGGCAGCTGAACGCAAATCAACACAAAGATGGTGATAAGCCAAAGGCTGTTAAAGATATTCCTGCAGTCTTTTTGGCAGCAGGCTCCCTTGCGCGACATTTTCCGGAGGCCTTTTCCAAAAGCTAAGCACAGAGCGCCCCCTAATGGCTGGGTTGGCAAACGCACCGCTCCGTGTGCAACTGAGCCACACAGTGATTGCAGATCCAATCTCTGGGAGTTAGCTTCTCTGCAGCGAGGGCAGCAGGAGGGGGTTGGGGCCGGGGCAGGGAGGGGAGTGGGGTGGGGGGGGCGGGGGGTGGCTGCTGCCATAGGTCTCAGTGCTCTTTGCCTTGGGTAGGGGAGAATTCAGTTGAGGGTTCCTGCTCCCGATCGCTATCTGGTGTCCTCTGCAGGAGACTGCGTCTGTGAGAATGTCAGGTGAAGATATGCACAAAATTCTGGCTTTCTGATTTGCAGAACAGGTACAATCGATCTTTCTACGCTCTCACACCGAGTATAACAGCTTTAGTGAGCGTTAGTTTCGAAAGTCATAATGAATTGTTAAAGTGTGATGGTGTAACCTTTGTTCCCCTCTCCAAAATAAGCTTTATTGATGGTTTGAACAAATATAAACAAACACGGTCCAGCTAGAAGACTTTTGTGCAGTAGTTACGATCGGTTGCATGAAAGGGCGGTGGAAGCAGATTCAATAGTAACTTTTAAAAGGGAATTGGAGAAATTCTTGAAGAGGAAAAATTTGCGGGCTGCCCGTGTCCTAACTCGCACCAAGTCCCGTTCGCCCATCACCCCTGTGCTCGCTGACCTACATTGGCTCCCGGTTAAGCAGCGCCTCGATTTCAAAATTCTCATGCTTGTTTTCAAATCCCTCCAGGGCCTCGCCCCTCCCTATCTCTAACCTCCCGCAGCCCCACAACCCTCCGAGATCTCTGCACTCCTCTAATTCTGCCCTCTTGAACATCCCTGATTTCCATCGCTCCACCATTGGCGGCCGTGCCTTCTGTTGCCAGGGCCCTAAGCTCTGGAATTCCCTCCCTAAACCTCTCCGCCCCTCGCTACCTCTCTTTCCTCCTTTAAGACGCTCCTTAAAACCTACCTCTTTGACCAAGCTTTTGGTCATCTGTCCTAATATCTCCTTATGTGGCTCGGTGTCAAAGTTTTTGTCTTTTAATACTCTTGTGAAGCGCCCTGGGACATTTTACTACGTTAAAGGCGCTATATAAATACAATTTGTTGTTGTTGTTATGGGGAAAGGGCAGAGGGGAGTGGGGCTAATTGGAGAGCTCTTTCAAAGAGCCGGCACAGGCATGATGGGCCGAATGGCCTCCGTCTGTGCTGTACTATGATTCCATGATTCTACTATAAAGTCGTGTCATAAGGCACTCCTTGAGATAGATCATTTCAGTCTAATGCACTTCTAAATGTCCCCTGCTCTCTTTACAGGAGCCAGTCCACCAACGTGACGCAGAGCAGCACTGAGTGAACACTACTCACACTAAGAATCAGGCATTTTGACATTGACAAGAGTGAGGGGCATGAAAGAGCGCGGGATGCTATGTGGCACAGCAGTGAAGGGAGGGCAGACGAGGGTGAGGGGTGCTCCTCAGGGGCCTAGCTGGTACAGGGCGGTGAGCCGTCACGCTGGTTGTCCCCCTTGCTCGCATTCGGTAGAGCTGGACTGCTCAACTTTTCCACCGTGGCTCAGTTGGGTCGTACTCTCGCCTCTGAGTCAGAAGGTTGTGGCTTCAAGTCCCACTCCAGAGACTTGAGCACAAAATCTAGGGCTGACACTCCAGTGCAGTGCTGAGGGAGTGCTGCACTGTCGGAGGTGCCGTCTTTCAGATGAGACATTAAACCGAGGCCCCGTCTGCTCTCTCAGGTGGACGTAAACGATCCCAGGGCACTATTTCGAAGAAGAGCAGGGGAGTTCTCCCCGGTGTCCTGGGCAATATTTGCCCCTCAAACAACATCCCAAAAACAGATGATCTGGTCATTATCACATTGCTGTTTGTGGGAGCTTGCTGTGCGCACATTGGCTGCCGCGTTTCCACATTACAGCAGTGACTACACTTCAAAAAGTACTTCATTGGCTGTAAAGCGCTTTGGGACGTCCTGAGGTGGTGAAAGGCGCTGGAGAAATGCAAGTCTTTTTTTTCTTTCATTCCAACAAAGGCCGATTGAACGCGAGGACTGCGTGCAGCCATCTCCTGACTGTATACCAACATACGAATTAGGAGGAGGAGTAGGCCACTCGGCCCCTCGAGCCTGCTCCACCGTTCAATAAGATCATGGCTGATCCGATTACTCCACATTCCCGCCTACTCCCGATAACCTTTCACCCCCTTGCTTACCAAGAATCTATCTACCTCTCCCTTAAATATTCAAAGACTCTGCTTCCACCGCCCTCTGAGGAAGAGTTCCAAAGACTCTCGACCCTCTGTGAGGAAAAATTTCTCCTCATCTCTGTCTTAAATGGGCGACCCCTTATTTTTAAACAGTGACCCCTAGTTCTCGATTCTCCCACAAGAGGAAACATCCGCTCCACATCCACCCTGTCCAGACCCCTCAGGATCTTATATGTTTCAATCAAGTCACCGCTTACTCTTCTAAACTCCAGCGGATACAAGCCTAGCCTGTCCAACCTTTCCTCATAAGACAACCTGCCCATTCCAGGTATTAGTCTAGTAAACCTTCTCTGAACTGCTTCCAACGCATTTACATCCTTCCTTAAATAAGGAGACCAATACTGTACACAGTACTCCAGATGTGGTCTCACCAATGCCCTGTGCAACTGAAGCATAACCTCCCTACTTTTGTATTCAATTCCCCTCGCAATAAACAATAACGTTCTATTAGCTTTCCTAATTACTTGCTGTACCTGCCAAGTAACCTTTTGTGATTCATGCACTAGGACACCCAGATCCCTCTGCATCTCAGAGCTCTGCAATCTCTCACCATTTAGATAATATGCTTCTTTTTTATTCTTCCTGCCGAGGTACTGGACAGGTGAGCGATCGGCTATCTGGTATGGAGTTTGCAACACTAATCACAAGCCCATCAAAGAAAGTTAACGGGCATCCGATTCGGGAAAGCTGACAGGTTGAGTGGACCTCCTCTGGCGAGGCCCTCCAGGAGAGTGTCGGAGAAGTGTGACCAAACGTTAGCTTGGGGGCGAGGTCCCTTTAATTCCGTCACCAGTCACGAGGAGCTTCATTCTTGTCCGAAGCTAAACTTGATACAAATGTCGTAAGTCACGTCGGTTGTCCGCAAAGCTTTCGAACAAAGACAGGCCGTCCAGATTGTTCAGTTTCAGTGCGTGACAGCCAGTTATTTTCGAATGTGGTTGACAGTCATTCAAATCCAGGAAGTCCCTGTAGCTGTCTTTGAGGATATTTAACAAGCTACAGCTGTTTAAATCTGAGTCAGATTGAAACTTCCAAGAGATATAGTTCAGAATAGCTGGTAGAAAGAAAAGACTTGCATTTCTATCGTGCCTTTCAGTCACTGTTGTAATGTAGGAAACGTGGCAGCCAATTTGCGCACAGCAAGCTCCCACAAACAGCAATGTGATAATGACCAGATCATCTGTTTTAGTGATTTTGATTGAGGGATAAATATTGGCCCCAGGACACCGGGGAGAACTCCCCCTGCTCTTCTTCAAAATAGTGCCATGGGATCATTTATGTTCACCTGAGGGGGCAGACGGGGCCTTAGTTTAGCGTCTCATCTGAAAGACGGCACCTCCGACAGTGCAGCGCTCCCTCAGCACTGCACTGGGAGTGTCAGCCTAGATTTTATGCTCAAGTCTCTGGAGTGGGACTTGAACCACACAACCTTCTGACTCAGAGGCAAGAGTGCTGCCCACTGAGCCACGGCTGACAAGACACAAGCCAAGAGTAAAAGATATACAATGGGCCAGAAATTCGGCCCTCCACGGGTGAGTACGCGCTGGGTACTCACCCGCAGACCCGACGAAAGTGCCGGTTTCGCGCATGCACTGGAAACCGGAACTTCCGTTCCCCTGAAGGGGTTCAGAGGTCGAACGCGTGCGCGGGAGAGGCAGCGCGCACGCAGCGAACCTCGTTTTTTTTTTCAGGTTTCTCCGTGAGGGTAAGTACGGAGAAGCTGCGCAGGAAAAAAGGAGGCACAAGGCCTGCTTTTAACAAGGTAAGTGGTGAATTAAGTACAATTTAAATATTTTTTCAACAGGTTTATCTTTTTTACATACTTTAAAGAAAGGTAAGTTTATTTTTAGCACCGTTAAAAAGTGTAATTAATTTTTTCAAAAATTTAAATTTTTGTTTAAAGTAGTTAATTTATGTAATTTATAGTTATTTTAAAAATGTGATGTTTTTTTTTAATTTATTTGAAGTTTTGGTGAGGTTTTGGGGCCGATCTCTATTCATAGATTTGACAGGTCTTCCTGTCAAATCTATGAATGGAGATTCCCTGCTCCGATTGGCTCTCCATGGCCCACGTGATCCCAGGGGACGCTGCGAACTAACTGCGCACCTGGGATACGCAAGCACTGCACACCGGCAGCTGCAGGAGGCCCAGGAGCCGAAATCCACGCGGGCCCGAAGCACAACGGCAGGCGCGGTAGGTAAGTATGCGCGCGATCCTTGCACCCGCGGGAAGCCGGAGAGCCGAATTTCTGGCCCTCTGTATTCCCTGAGCTCTGGAATTCACTACCTAAACATCTCCACTTCTCTACCTCTCTCTCCTCCTTTAAGATGCTCCTTAAAATCTACCTCTTTGAGCAAGTTTTTGATCACCTGTCCCAATATCTCATGTGGCTCGGTGTCAAGTTTAGTTTGATAACGCTCCTGTGAAGGGCCTTGGGACGTTGAAGGCGCTATATAAATGCAAGTTGTTGTTATAAAAGAAAAATAAAGATTTGCATTTATATAGCGCCTTTCACGACCACCAGATGTCTCAAAGCGCTTTACAGCTTTTTGAAGTGTGGTCACTGTTGCAATGTGGGAAATGCGGCAGCCAATTTGCACACAGCAAGCTCCCACAAACAGCAATGTGATAATGACCAGATCATCTGTTTTAGGGCGATAGGTTGAGGAATAAATATTGGCCCCAGGACACCGATATAGTGCCCTGGGATCTTTTATGTCTAACCTGAGAGAACAGACGGGGCCTCGGTTTAACGTCTCATCCGAAAGACGGCACCTCCGACAGTGCAGCGCTCCCTCAGTGGGTGAGATGTCTGCCTGTTCAGGTGGGCATAAAAGATCCCATGGTGCTATTCAAAGAAGAGCAGGGGAGTTCTCCCTGGTGTCCTGGCCAATATTTTCATCTCAACCAACATCACTAAAAAAACAGATTATCTGGTCACTTTCTCTCATTGCTGTTTGTGGGAGCTTGCTGTGCGCAAATTGGCATTTGTCTACATTGCAACAGTGACTCCACTTCACAATGACTTCACTGGCTGGGAAGCGCTTTGGGACATCCTGAGGATGTGCATTGCCCACAATATATTTGCATCTTACCGCTTTAAGAAGGCATTCCATCCTAAAACCACAGTAGCACCTCTTCCTTTTCCATTCCCAATAGGTGAGGATGAAGCACCAGGACCTCGTGGTCGTTCCACCACCTGAGCAGTTCACTACAGGTTGCAGCACCCACTCCACCTGCTACAAGCACCAAGCGCCCCAGAGCATTTTGTGACTTTGAGGGAAGAAGTTCAAGCGAAGGGTCAATCAAAAGTGGCAAGGAGCATGTGGAAGTGGTAGCTGAAGAACAGAAAGCAGCCAGAGGTCCCCCCGTCGTATGGGTCAGGGATTGATACTCCACCGAGCCGGCCTTCAGAAGGGAGTTGACCGATGAGCAAAGGGTCTTCATGACATTGGCGTGTCAGCCGTGGCTCAGTGGCTAGCGCGCTCTTTCCTCTGGGTCTAGAAGATCGTGGGTTCAAGTCCGACTCAAGAGACTTGAGCACATAATCCAGGCTGACACTCCTGTGCCATACTGAGAGGGCACTGCACTGTTGGAGCTGCCGTCTTTTGGATGTTAAACTGAGGCCCTGCCTGCCTTCTCGGGTGAATGTAAAAGATCCCATGGCACTATTGGAAGAAGAGCAGGGGGGGGGAGTTCTCCCCGGTGTGCTGGGGCCAATATTTATCCCTCAATCAACATCACTAAAACAGATTATCTGGTCATCATCACACGGCTGTTTGTGGGATCTTGCTGTGCGCAAATTGGCTGCTGCATTTCCGACATTACAACAGTATTCATTGGCTGTAAAGTGTTTCGGATGACCTGATGTCGTGAAAGATACTATATAAATGCAAATTCTTTCTTCTTTGAGACTGCGCTGAACACCCCACATGAGGGAGTTGCACCACCACAGCGCAGCCTGGAACACCTGGCAACTTCACGGCCACCTATAGGGGACTACTCTCGGACAGAGGGACCAAGCCCAAACTACTTGGCTCTCTCATGGACACCATGACTGAGGCTATTGAGACCTTAGGTTCCATCTCAGAGGAGTGTGTCGGGACCCTCTGCTGTTGTTTGACAGGCTGGGGGATCAGCTCGACAGACTCTTGACGTCAGGCTTTTACACTCCTCGGTGGTGTCCTGTGGCTTGCTCTTATGCCGATCGCAGATCATCCTGCTGAAGGACCCCGCCTCTGGGAAATGACAGCAGAAGGGACAGATATGGCAGCTCTCTCTGCTGTTGTTCGGGGGTTTCCTCAGATGCTCCTGTCCCAGGACCTCAGAGGCTAGCCCGGGTCTCATAAGAACATAAGAAATAGGAGCAGGAGTCGGCCATTCAGCCCTTCGAGCCTGCTCCGCCATTCAATAAGACCATGGCTGATCTTCTACCTCATCTCCACTTTCCCGCCCTATCCCCATATCCCTTGATTCCCTTAATATTCAAAACTCTATCAATCTCTGTTTTGAATATACTCAACGACTGAGCCTCCACAGCCCTCTGGGGTAGAGAATTCCAAAGATTCACCACCCTCTGAGTGAAGAAATTCCTCCTCATCTCAGTCCTAAATGGCCGACCCCTTATTCTGAGACTGTGAGCCCTGGTTCTAGACTCCCCAGCCAGGGGAAACAGCCTCTCAGCATCTACCCTGTCAAGCCCTGTAAGAATGTTGTATGTTTCAATGAGATCACCTCACATTCTTCTAAACTCTAGAGAATATAGGCCTAGTCTACTCAATCTGTCCTCATAGGACAATCCCCCCCCATCCCAGGAATCAGTCTGGTGAACCTTCGTTACACTCCCTCGAAGCTAAGTATATCCTTCCTTAGGTAAGGAGACCAAAGCAGCCCTGTTTATCTCAACCTTCAAAACATTCGGGCATCAGGGCTGCTTCCAGGATCTAGGGCAATCAACTTTACATAATGATGTTTCTGTGGTCAGACACCACTTAAACAGAAGTTGAATGGAAGTCCTTTCCATTCATGTTGGCAATGAGCTTGATGTGAGGAACACCGGGGGAGGAAAAATTGGGTGCGGCCCATTTCGAGGCGCTAACGTCGCCGGGGCGCTAATTTTAGCACCCTGAAAATGTTAGCGCCCCTCCCCCGTAAATTCAGTAGTAGCGCCCCAAGAAGGAGGTTGAACGCTACTGGAAGCGTCCCCCTCCTTCTTGGGGCGCTACTACTCAATGTCGCGGCGCTACGTGCGCCTGATTAAAGGGGAGGGGCCTAGCGCTGCGTGCACCGGGGCCCTGCCGGACCACTGGGGAGCGGGGTGCCGTGAAAACAGCCCGGCACTCAAGAGGAGCGCCGGGCTGAGCGATCGCGGCCGGCACCCCGCGTGCAAATGGCAAAGGTGGGCAGGTGCTGGCAGTTGGCCAAAAGAAAAATGGCCGCCCGACACCTGCCCTTGAAGCAGCGCCGCCGCCCGCTACAACCGCTACAAAACCGCCCCCTGATCCTGTCGGACCCATCGCCCGGCGATAGTTCGGGGGGCGCAAGGGAAGTTTGCGGCCGGAGCACAAACGGTGCGCTGCGCACGGCGATGACGCCATCATCGCCGGCACAGCGGAGCGGGGCGCTACCGGCTACCGCCGCCGCTAACCAACCGCTGAATTTTGCCCCGCCCTACCGAGAGGCGCAAAGCAACCCAATTTCTCCCCCCTGAGGTCCACAGGAGTGCCCTCTACTATGCCCTGCACTCTTGATAATCCAGCCATCTGGTAAACGTGTTGGGCCTTGTCAAGTTGATGCTTCTTTTCCATGTGATGAAGGTCCTGCCCCTTTAAAACATTGCATCTGCCACTTGCTTGATGCATCTCTGGATCTGGCCTGGCTGATTTGGCAGATGGTCCCTGCGGTGGCTGACAACAGTCCAGTGGCAGAAAAGCCTAATGCTGCCGTCACTTTTGCAGCGACTACAAGAGGAATCCTTGTTGTGGAAGTTGTCTGCGGGTCAGACTGGGGCAGATGTCATAGCACAGTGACAGCCTGAGTTTGTGAAGCTGAGGTGGCAATTAGGTGACCACTGGATCTCCTCTGACATTACATAGACTGTACAGCACAGAAACAGGCCATTTGGCCTAACTGGTCCATGCCAGTGTTTATGTTCCACACGAGCCTCCTCCCACCCCTCTTCATCTCACCCCATCAGCATATCCTTCTATTCCTTTCTCCCTCATGTGTTTATCCAGCTTCCCCTTAAATGCATCCATGCTATTCACCTCAACCACTCCCTGTGGTAGCGAGTTCCACATTCTCACCCACTCTCTGGGTAAAGAAGTTTCTCCTGAATTCCCTATTGGATTTATTAGTGACTATCTTATATTGATGGCCCCTAGTTCTGGTCTCCCCCACAAGTGGAAACATCTTCTCTACGTCTACCCTATCAAACCCTTCCGTAATTTTAAAGACCTCTATCAGGTCACTCCCTCAGCCTTCTCTTTTCCAGAGATAGGAGCCCCAGCCTGTTCAATCTTTCCCAGGTAGGAGTGTTATGGCCTGTAAATATGGCTCCTGAGGTAATGACAGACACAACAGCTCAGGTGCTGTCCCATCTGTGTTTAGTGCTTCCTTATCTAAATTGTGGGCTAATAGGAACCCCACAAAGGAACTGCTATCCTTGACACTTAGTTTGCAAATGCTAAGATGCAGCTGCCAGCATCATAAAATAACGCACTGAGCAAAATGCAGTAAAAAAATAACCGTTAAAAAAGCCTACAGGATCCTAGGCTTTATAAAGAGAGGCATAGAGAACAAAAGCAAGGACGTTATGCTAAACATTTATAAAAGACTGGTTAGGCCTAATCTAGAGTACCGTGGCCAATTCTGAGCATCAAACTTTAGGAAGGATGTCAAAGCCTTGGAGAGGGGTTTCACTAGAATGGTACCAAGGATGAGGGACTTCAGTGATGTGGAGAGACTGGAGAAGCTGGGGTTGTTCTCCTTAGAGCAGAGAAGGTTAAGCGGAGATTTACTAGAATGGTACCAGGGATGAGGGACTCCAGTGATGTGGAGAGACTGGAGAAGCTGGGATTGTTCTCCTTAGAGCAGAGAAGGTTAAGGGGAGATTAACCAGAATGGTACCAGGGATGAGGGTCTTCAGTGATGTGGAGAGACTGGAGAAGCTGGGATTGTTCTGCTTAGAGCAGAGAAGGTTAAGGGGGAGATTGACCAGAATGGTACCAGGGATGAGGGACTTCAGTTACGTGGAGAGACTGGAGAAGCTGGGATTGTTCTCCTTAGAGCAGAGAAGGTTAAGGGGAGATTGACCAGAATGGTTCCAGGGATGAAGGACTTCAGTTACGTGGAGAGACTGGAGAAGCTAGGGTTGTTCTCCTTAGAGCAGAGAAGGTTAAGGGGAGATTGACCAGAATGGTACCAGGGATGAGGGACTTCGGTGATGTGGAGAGACTGGAGAAGTTGGGATTGTTCTCCTTAGAGCAGAGAAGGTTAAGGGGAGATTGACCAGAATGGTTCCAGGGATGAAGGACTTCAGTTACGTGGAGAGACTGGAGAAGCTAGGGTTGTTCTCCTTAGAGCAGAGAAGGTTAAGGGGAGATTGACCAGAATGGTACCAGGGATGAGGGACTTCAGTGATGTGGAGAGACTGGAGAAGTTGGGATTGTCTCCTTAGAGCAGAGAAGGTTAAGGGGAGATTGACCAGAATGGTACCAGGGATGAGGGACTTCAGTGATGTGGATAGACTGAAGAAGCTGGGATTGTTCTCCTTAGTGCAGAGAAGGTTAAGGGGAGATTTGATAGAGGTGCTCAAAATCATGAGGGGTTTAGATAGAGTAGATAGGAAGAAACTGTTTCCAGTGGCAAGAGAGCCCGTAATGAGAGAACACAGATTTAAGGTAATTGGCAAAGGAACCAGAGGAAAGATGAGGAGACTTTTTTTACCCTGCAATTTCTCGGCTAACATCTGTGTTCCTCACTGTTTAGGGTAATATCTGTGTTTCTCACTGTTTAGGGTAATAACTGTGTTCCTCACTGTTTAGGGTAATATCTGTGTTCCTCACGGTTTAGGGTAATATCTGTGTTCCTCACCATTCAGGGTAATAACTGTGTTCCTCACTGTTTAGGGTAATATCTGTGTTCCTCACCGTTTAGGGTAATATCTGTGTTCCTCACCATTCAGGGTAATAACTGTGTTCCTCACGGTTTAGGGTAATATCTGTGTTCCTCACTGTTTAGGGTAATATCTGTGTTCCTCACCATTCAGGGTAATAACTGTGTTCCTCACGGTTTAGGGTAATATCTGTGTTCCTCACTGTTTAGGGTAATATCTGTGTTCCTCACCGTTTAGGGTAATATCTGTGTTCCTCACTGTTTAGGGTAATATCTGTGTTCCTCACCGTTTAGGGTAATATCTGTGTTCCTCACGGTTTAGGGTAATATCTGTGTTCCTCACCGTTTAGGGTAATATCTGTGTTCCTCACCGTTTAGGGTAATAACTGTGTTCCTCACTGTTTAGAGTAATATCTGTGTTCCTCACCGTTTAGGGTAATATCTGTGTTCCTCATTGTTTAGGGTAATATCTGTGTTCCTCACGGTTTAGGGTAATATCTGTGTTCCTCACTGTTTAGGGTAATATCTGTGTTCCTCACCGTTTAGGGTAATATCTGTGTTCCTCACGGTTTAGGGTAATATCTGTGTTCCTCACGGTTTAGGGTAATATCTGTGTTCCTCACGGTTTAGGGTAATATCTGTGTTCCTCACGGTTTAGGGTAATATCTGTGTTCCTCACGGTTTAGGGTAATATCTGTGTTCCTCACGGTTTAGGGTAATATCTGTGTTCCTCACCATTCAGGGTAATATCTGTGTTCCTCACGGTTTAGGGTAATATCTGTGTTCCTCACTGTTTAGGGTAATATCTGTGTTCCTCACCGTTTAGGGTAATATCTGTGTTCCTCACTGTTTAGGGTAATAACTGTGTTCCTCACTGTTTAGGGTAATATCTGTGTTCCTCACTGTTTAGGGTAATATCTGTGTTCCTCACCGTTTAGGGTAATATCTGTGTTCCTCACTGTTTAGGGTAATATCTGTGTTCCTCACTGTTTAGGGTAATATCTGTGTTCCTCACTGTTTAGGGTAATATCTGTGTTCCTCACTGTTTAGGGTAATATCTGTGTTCCTCACTGTTTAGGGTAATATCTGTGTTCCTCACTGTTTAGGGTAATATCTGTGTTCCTCACTGTTTAGGGTAATATCTGTGTTCCTCACTGTTTAGGGTAATATCTGTGTTCCTCACTGTTTAGGGTAATATCTGTGTTCCTCACTGTTTAGGGTAATATCTGTGTTCCTCATTGTTTAGGGTAATATCTGTGTTCCTCATTGTTTAGGGTAATATCTGTGTTCCTCATTGTTTAGGGTAATATCTGTGTTCCTCATTGTTTAGGGTAATATCTGTGTTCCTCATTGTTTAGGGTAATATCTGTGTTCCTCATTGTTTAGGGTAATAACTGTGTTCCTCACCGTTTAGGGTAATATCTGTGTTCCTCATTGTTTAGGGTAATATCTGTGTTCCTCACCGTTTAGGGTAATATCTGTGTTCCTCATTGTTTAGGGTAATATCTGTGTTCCTCACCGTTTAGGGTAATATCTGTGTTCCTCACTGTTTAGGGTAATATCTGTGTTCCTCATTGTTTAGGGTAATATCTGTGTTCCTCACCGTTTAGGGTAATATCTGTGTTCCTCACCATTCAGGGTAATAACTGTGTTCCTCACGGTTTAGGGTAATATCTGTGTTCCTCACCGTTTAGGGTAATATCTGTGTTCCTCACCGATTAGGGTAATATCTGTGTTCCTCACGGTTTAGGGTAATATCTGTGTTCCTCACCGTTTAGGGTAATATCTGTGTTCCTCACCGTTTAGGGTAATATCTGTGTTCCTCACGGTTTAGGGTAATAACTGTGTTCCTCACCATTCAGGGTAATATCTGTGTTCCTCACTGTTTAGGGTAATATCTGTGTTCCTCACCATTCAGGGTAATATCTGTGTTCCTCACTGTTTAGGGTAATATCTGTGTTCCTCACCATTCAGGGTAATATCTGTGTTCCTCACGGTTTAGGGTAATAACTGTGTTCCTCACCATTCAGGGTAATATCTGTGTTCCTCACTGTTTAGGGTAATATCTGTGTTCCTCACCATTCAGGGTAATATCTGTGTTCCTCACGGTTTAGGGTAATAACTGTGTTCCTCACGGTTTAGGGTAATATCTGTGTTCCTCACCGTTTAGGGTAATATCTGTGTTCCTCACCGTTTAGGGTAATATCTGTGTTCCTCACCGTTTAGGGTAATATCTGTGTTCCTCACCATTCAGGGTAATATCTGTGTTCCTCACTGTTTAGGGTAATATCTGTGTTCCTCACCATTCAGGGTAATATCTGTGTTCCTCACGGTTTAGGGTAATAACTGTGTTCCTCACCATTCAGGGTAATATCTGTGTTCCTCACTGTTTAGGGTAATATCTGTGTTCCTCACCATTCAGGGTAATATCTGTGTTCCTCACGGTTTAGGGTAATAACTGTGTTCCTCACGGTTTAGGGTAATATCTGTGTTCCTCACCGTTTAGGGTAATATCTGTGTTCCTCACCGTTTAGGGTAATATCTGTGTTCCTCACGGTTTAGGGTAATATCTGTGTTCCTCACCGTTTAGGGTAATCTCTGTTTTCCTCACGGTTTAGGGTAATATCTGTGTTCCTCACCGATTAGGGTAATATCTGTGTTCCTCACGGTTTAGGGTAATAACTGTGTTCCTCACGGTTTAGGGTAATATCTGTGTTCCTCACCGTTTAGGGTAATATCTGTGTTCCTCACTGTTTAGGGTAATATCTGTGTTCCTCACTGTTTAGGTTAATATCTGTGTTCCTCACCGTTTAGGGTAATATCTGTGTTCCTCACCGATTAGGGTAATATCTGTGTTCCTCACCGTTTAGGGTAATATCTGTGTTCCTCACGGTTTAGGGTAATATCTGTGTTCCTCACCGTTTAGGGTAATATCTGTGTTCCTCACCGTTTAGGGTAATATCTGTGTTCCTCACCGATTAGGGTAATATCTGTGTTCCTCACCGATTAGGGTAATATCTGTGTTCCTCACCGTTTAGGGTAATATCTGTGTTCCTCACCGATTAGGGTAATATCTGTGTTCCTCACGGTTTAGGGTAATATCTGTGTTCCTCACCGTTTAGGGTAATATCTGTGTTCCTCACCGATTAGGGTAATATCTGTGTTCCTCACGGTTTTGGGTAATATCTGTGTTCCTCACCGATTAGGGTAATATCTGTGTTCCTCACCGATTAGGGTAATATCTGTGTTCCTCACCGATTAGGGTAATATCTGTGTTCCTCACGGTTTAGGGTAATATCTGTGTTCCTCACGGTTTAGGGTAATATCTGTGTTCGGGTAATTTCAGCCTCACCCGGCTGATGGGAGGCTAATGGGATTTACACTCAGCCCAATTTTACACTCCGTCAGCCTCCTGTCAGGCAGGTCAGTTTCAAATAAACCCTCATGTAATTTTTGGAAACGACTTGGGGAGGAGAGCGTCTTCTGGGGTCATTATAATTTCGCGACATGGCTACCACAGGGAGAGAAGACTTCCTTACGGTCACTATTTCTCGTGAAATCAAAGATGCATTCTAAAAAAAAAAGCAGGTTCACGATGTCTCTCACTCATCACGATCAGAGGAAATGGACCCTCCGACCCCACTGATTTTTATAAAGCGCTCCCTAAAACAGGGAGGCGGAGGGGGCATGAGAAACATACATCATCTCGCCAAGCCACACAGAATGACTGGATTTCTGAAGTAAAAACCTCTCAAATAACAATAAGTTATTTCCAGAAACACAAACCCTAATAAACACAGATAACTTGACCCGACCTGTTTGTTCCAGATGGCTGCTAATGAGCCAGGTCGTTTCCATGGGTTTCGGAACCATTGGCAGACAAGAGACTCTCATTGAGTTCCTGCCATGACCTCTTCCCACACTCTTCCTTTTCTATATATCCCCAATAAGAACCGCCCGATAAGATTAGGACAGCCAGGCGGCCACTTCTGCCTTGCTTGTTGCTGAGTTTCTAATCAAGAGGATTACATTCACAAGGCTCATTACTCTCCCTTTGTCCCAAACTGGGTGCTGACACGAGATTAAACTGTTTTCAATGAATGATAATTTAGTATGAAATAAACACAAGATGGAGTAACTCTGGGCTAATGGAGAAAGTTGATGACAGGAGTCCATTTGTCCCAACTATGTGAAAATAGATTATCAGTTTCCTGTGGTCATACTTGTAGCAGTTGAAGAGAAGCTGCTTTGGTCGCTAACTGTTCGCAGCGACCTTGTCCAATTTAGTGTTCATTTACATTACATAGTGTTTACAGCACAGAAACAGGCCATTCGGCCCAACTGGTCTATGCCAGTGTTTATGCTCCACACGAGCCTCCTCCCACCCCTCTTCATCTCACCCCATCAACATATCCTTCCATTCCTTTTTCCCCTTAAATGCATCTATACTATTCACTTCAACCCTGTGGTAGCGAGTTCCACATTCTCACCACTCTCTGGGTAAAGAAGTTTCTCCTGAATTCCCTATTGGATTTATTTGTGACTATCTTATATTTATGACCCCTAGTTCTGGTCTCACCCGTAAGTGGAAACATCACGTCTACCCTATCAAACCCCTTCATAATCTTAAAGACTTCTGCTAGGACACCCCTCAGCCTTCTCTTTTCCAGAGTACAGAGCCGCAGCCTGTTGCAAGTTACTGATGATATTTTCCAATTTTGCCCTTGGATCTTCCCCACTATCAGGAGCTCGCTGTAAAGAATGGGAAACCTGCGTTGCTGGGTGGTATGGACTAGCTGAGCAACCAGCGGCCAGGAAGAAGCAGAGGCCCACGATTGGCAATGGAATTCCTTACTGGGCTTTGCCAGCATGCTTCCAAAGGAGCCTTGGAAAACTAGAGCTGGTTGTCGGCTCCTCTGGTGGCAGTGCCACTGCTGCATCTATATTGCGTCACAGATGGCAGTGCCACTCATATTACAGCACTGGTGCCGAAAGCAGTTTTGCCACCAGTGGCAAGGGGGCATTAAACATTGTGCTCCTGAGTAACACGGTGGCATAGTGGTTAGCACTGGTGCCTCACAGCGCCAGGGACCCGGGTTCGAATCTGACCTCGGGTGACTGTCTGTGTGGAGTTTGCACATTCTCCCCGTGTCTGCGTGGGTTTCCTCCGGGTGCTCCGGTTTCCTCCCACAGTCCAAAAATGTGCGGGTTAGGTTGATTTGGCTATGATAAATTGACCTTTAGTGTTAGGGGGGGATTAAATATGTGGGGATAGGATGGGATATGTTAGGGGGAATTAAATACGTGGGGTTACGGGGGTAGGGTGGGATATGTGTACTGTGGGGATTAAAGCAGGGACAGGGTACTGGATTTGGATGATCAGCCATGATCGTATTGAATGGTGGAGCAGGCTCGACGGGCCGAATGGCCTACTCCTGCTCCTAGATTCTATGTTTCTATGTAATGGAGCTACCCTGGCTACATCACATGACTATTGACACTGCAGCCAACCCTGCCATTGACGTCACATGATTTAGGGGTTAGAGTGTTTAGGGTATAGGATTAGTAGCTAAGGGTTACTGGCTAGCGTTAGAAATCATTTTTCTTTACTATCGACAACTCCGTTGTCACTAGACGCGTCCCTTTGATATAGAAGATTAAGGGGTGATCTAATGAGATGTTCACAGTGATTAAAGGAGTTGATAGGGTAGATCGAGAGAAACTATTTCCTCTGGTGGGGGGAGTCCAGAACAAGGGGGACATGACCTTAAAATTAGAGCCAGGCCGTTCAGGGGTGATGTCAGGAAGCACTTCTTCACACAAAGGGTGGTGGAAATCTGGAACTCTCTCCCCCAAAAAGCTGTTGAGGCCGGGGGTCAATTGAAAATTTCAAAACTGAGATGGATAGATTTTTGTTAGGTAAGGGTATTAAGGGTTATGGAACCAAGGCAGGTAGATGGAGTTAAGATACAGATCAGCCATGATCTAACTGAATGGTGGAACCGGCTTGAGGGGCTGAATGGCCTCCTCCTGTTCCTATGTTTAGCTCTGGCACAGGATCTCAATTCTAACTTTTTTCTGCGGTAGTCTCGTCACTACTATAGCACTTACCATTCATTGATGTCCTCCTCGCAATCTCCCACAGTACAAGACCGAATGCCCAGATGTCTGTCCATTTGTATGACTCAAAACTGTTGGTGCGGATAGTCTCATCCAGCACCTCCGGGGCCATGTAACGCTTGGTCCCCACTTTGGGGTTGTTTCCAATGTCCAGGAAGTCGTTGTTCTGGGAGTGTATGACGGCCAAACCTGCAGTGCAGTGAAGGAGAAAGTTACAATGATTCGGACAGCAATGCATAGCATTAAGCATAGAAGCATAGAAGATAGGAGCAGGAGTAGGCCATTCGGCCCCTCGAGCCTGCTTCGCCATTTAATGCGATCATGGCTGATCATCCAAATTCAGTGCCCTGTACCTGCTTTCTCCCCATATCCCTTGATCCCCTTAGCCTTAAGAAATATATCTAACTCCTTCTTGAATATATTTACTGAATTGGCCTCAACTGCCTTCTGTGGTAGAGAATTCCACAGGTTCACCACTCTCTGGGTGAAGAAATTCCTCCTCATCTCAGTCCTAAATGGCTTACCCCTTATCCTTAGACTGTGACCCCTGGTTCTGGACTCCCCCGCCATCAGGAACATCCTTCCTGCATCTAGTCTGTCTAGTCCTGTGAGAATTTTATAATTTTATTAAGGCACAAAGATATTGAAGAGGGAGAAACATACTGGAGCAATGCTTATGCCTCCAACATGGTGTACTACCAATCTCGGTCACAGCGTTGAAGGGAAGTCCACCATCTGGGAGGATCCGGACCCCAACCAACATCTGCTGCCAGAGAGGAGAGCAGGAGAGGCAGCAGCACTGGTACAGTCAGCTGTTACAGGAGGCTGGAGAGTTAATACACAGCTTTCTGCTGTTTCAACTTTTGCTACATTACTGTAAATGCTGACTGTTTCCGCTCCTGATTCAGGCAGCTCTCCCCCCCCCCCCCCCCCCCCACCCCACCCACCAACCACAACCCCACACCCTGCTCCTGATTCAGGCAGCTCTTCACCCACCCCCCACACCCCCCAACCACAACCCCACACCCTGCTCCTGATTCAGGCAGCTCTTCACCCACCCCCCACACCCCCCAACCACAACCCCACACCCTGCTCCTGATTCAGGCAGCTCTTCACCCCCCTCACCCCCCAACCGCAACCCCACACCCTGCTCCTGATTCAGGCAGCTCTTCACCCACCCCCCCTCAACCACAACCCCACACCCTGCTCCTGATTCAGGCAGCTCTTCACCCACCCCCCCTCAACCACAACCCCACACCCTGCTCCTGATTCAGGCAGCTCTTCACCCACCCCCCACACCCCCCAACCGCAACCCCACACCCTGCTCCTGATTCAGGCAGCTCTTCACCCCCCTCACCCCCCAACCACAACCCCACACCCTGCTCCTGATTCAGGCAGCTCTTCACCCACCCCCCTCACCCCCCAACCGCAACCCCACACTCTGCTCCTGAATCTGACTCCCACTGCTCCTGGACTCTCCACGTTCTGCTTATTCTGGAGCCGTTCGCTGCTGATTGGCTACCGATTACATACAGGCTACTTGATGCTGATTGGCTACCGATTACATACAGGCAACTTACTCCTGATTGGCTACTGATTACATACAGGCAACTTACTCCTGATTGGCTACTGATTACATACATAAGAACATAAGAACATAAGAAATAGGAGCAGGAGTAGGCCAATCGGCCCCTCGAGCCTGCTCCGCCATTCAATAAGATCATGGCTGATCTGATCCTAACCGCCAATCTACTATCTACTATCACAGAACCATCTCCTGCATCTAACAGAATTGCACACACGAAATAGGAGCAGAATCAGGCTACACGGTCCCTGGGCCCGCTCCACTACCCACAGGGCCATGACCGATCCGAACCTAGACTCATGTCCAAATTCCTGCCCGCTCCCCGTAACCCTTAATGCCCTTTTATTCTAGGCAACTTACTCCTGATTGGCTGCTGATTACATACAGGCAACTTGCTGCTGATTGGCTGCTGATTGCGTACAGGCAACTTGCTGCTGATTGGCTACTGATTACATATAGGCAACTTGCTGCTGATTGGCTGCTGATTACATACAGGCAACTTGCTGCTGATTGGCTGCTGATTACATACAGGCAACTTGCTGCTGATTGGCTGCTGATTACATACAGGCAACTTGTTGCTGATTGGCTACTGATTACATGCAGGCAACTTGCTGCTGATTGGCTGATTACATACAGGCAACTTGCTGTTGATTGGCTACCGATTGCATACAGGCAACTTGCTGCTGATTGGCTGCTGATTACATACAGGCAACTTGCTGCTGATTGGCTACTGATTACATACAGGCAACTTACTCCTGATTGGCTACTGATTACATACAGGCAACTTACTCCTGATTGGCTAGAACATAAGAACATAAGAACATAAGAAATAGGAGCAGGAGTAGGCCAATCGGCCCCTCGAGCCTGCTCCGCCATTCAATAAGATCATGGCTGATCTGATCCTAACCGCCAATCTACTATCTATCACAGAACCATCTCCTGCATCTAACAGAATTGCACACACGAAATAGGAGCAGAATCAGGCTACACAGTCCCTGGGCCCGCTCCACTACCCACAGGGCCATGACCGATCCGAACCTAGACTCATGTCCAAATTCCTGCCCGCTCCCCGTAACCCTTAATGCCCTTTACTTCTAGGAAACTGTCTATTTCTGTTTTAAATTTAATTAATGTTGTAGCTTCTACAGCTTTTTGTGGCAGCATATTCCATGGACCTACCACCCTCTGAGTGAAGTAGTTCCTCCTCATCTCAGTTTTGAAAGAGCAGCCCCTTATTCTAAGACTATGTCCCCTAGTTCTCGTCTCACCCGTCATCGGGAACATCCTCCCCGCATCCACCCGATCCAACCCCTTCACAATCTTATATGTTTCAATAAGATCGCCTCTCATTCTTCTGAACTCCAATGAGTAGAGTCCCAATCTACCCAACCTCTCCTCATATGACCACCCCCTCATCCCCGGGATTAACCGAGTGAACCTTTTTTGCACTGCCTCGAGAGCAAGGATGTCTTTCCTTAAGTAAGGACACCAAAACTGTATGCAGTATTCCAGGTGCGGTCTCACCAATACCTTGTACAACTGAAGCAATACCTCCCTATTTTTATATTCTATCCCCCTAGCAATGAAAGCCAACATTCCATTTGCCTTCTTAATCACTTGCTGCACCTGCATACTAACCTTTTGAGTTTCGTGCACCAGGACCCCCAGATCCCTTTGCACTTCAGTACTCTCCAGTTTCTTGCCATTAAGATAATAAATTGCTCTAGGATTTTTCCTGCCAAAGTGCATCACCTCACACTTTCCAGTGTTGTATTCCATCTGCCAAATCTCTGCCCACTTACTTAGCCTGTCTATGTCCCCTTGCAGGTTTTTTATGTCCTCCTCACTCACTACTTTCCCTCCCATCTTTGTATCATCTGCAAATTTTGATATGTTACACTTGGTCCCTTCCTCCAAATCGTTAATATAGATTGTGAAGAGTTGGGGACCCAGCACTGACCCCTGTGGAACACCACTAGTTACTGATTGCCAGTCTGAGAATGAACCATTTATCCCAACTCTTTGCTTTCTGTTAGATAGCCAATCCTCTATCCATGCCAGAATATTACCCCCAATCCCGTGATTTTTTACCTTAAGCAATAATCTTTTGTGTGGCACCTTGTCAAATGCCTTTTGGAAGTCTAAATACACTACGTCCACTGGTTCCCCTTTATCCACTCTATATGTTACTTCCTCAAAGAACTCCAGCAAATTTGTCAAACATGACTTCCCCTTCGTAAAACCATGCTGACTTTGTCCTATTAAATTATGATTATCCAAATGTCCTGTTACTGTTTCCTTAATAATGGACTCCAAAATTTTACCTACCACAGATGTTAGGCTAACCGGTCTATAGTTACCAGCCTTCTGTCTACTGCCCTTTTTAAATAAGGGTGTTACATTAGCAGTTTTCCAGTCTGCCGGGACCTTAGCGGAATCCAGGGAGTTTTGAAAAATTATTACCAATGCATCTACAATCCCTACCGCCACTTCCTTCAAGACTCTAGGCTACTGATTACATACAGGCTACTTGATGCTGATTGGCTGCTGATTACATACAGGCAACTTACTCCTGATTGGCTACCGATTACATACAGGCAACTTACTCCTGATTGGCTACTGATTACATACAGGCTACTTGATGCTGATTGGCTGCTGATTACATACAGGCTACTTGCTGCTGATTGGCTGCTGATTACATACAGGCAACTTACTCCTGATTGGCTACCGATTACATACAGGCAACTTACTCCTGATTGGCTACTGATTACATACAGGCAACTTTCTGCTGATTGGCTGCTGATTGCGTACAGGCAACTTGCTGCTGATTGGCTGCTGATTGCGTACAGGCGACTTGATGCTGATTGGTTGCTGATTACATACAGGCAACTTACTCCTGATTGGCTACTGATTACATACATGCAACTTGTTGCTGATTGGCTACCGATTGCACACAGGCAACGTGCTGTTGATTGGCTACCGATTACATACAGGCAACTTGCTGTTGATTGGCTACTGATTACATACAGGCAACTTGCTGCTGATTGGCTGCTGATTACATACAGGCAACTTGCTGCTGATTGGCTGCTGATTGCGTACAGGCAACTTGCTGCTGATTGGCTGCTGATTACATACAGGCAACTTGCTGCTGATTGGCTGCTGATTACATACAGGCAACTTGCTGCTGATTGGCTGCTGATTGCGTACAGGCAACTTGCTGCTGATTGGCTGCTGATTACATACAGGCAACTTGATGCTGATTGGCTGCTGATTACATGCAGGCAACTTGATGCTGGTTGGCTGCTGATTACATACAGGCAACTTGCTGCTGATTGGCTGCTGATTACATACAGGCAACTTGATGCTGATTGGCTACTGATTACATACAGGCTACTTGATGCTGATTGGCTGCTGATTACATACAGGCAACTTACTCCTGATTGGCTACCGATTACATACAGGCAACTTACTCCTGATTGGCTACTGATTACATACAGGCTACTTGATGCTGATTGGCTGCTGATTACATACAGGCTACTTGCTGCTGATTGGCTGCTGATTACATACAGGCAACTTACTCCTGATTGGCTACCGATTACATACAGGCAACTTACTCCTGATTGGCTACTGATTACATACAGGCAACTTTCTGCTGATTGGCTGCTGATTGCGTACAGGCAACTTGCTGCTGATTGGCTGCTGATTGCGTACAGGCGACTTGATGCTGATTGGTTGCTGATTACATACAGGCAACTTACTCCTGATTGGCTACTGATTACATACATGCAACTTGTTGCTGATTGGCTACCGATTGCACACAGGCAACGTGCTGTTGATTGGCTACCGATTACATACAGGCAACTTGCTGTTGATTGGCTACTGATTACATACAGGCAACTTGCTGCTGATTGGCTGCTGATTACATACAGGCAACTTGCTGCTGATTGGCTGCTGATTGCGTACAGGCAACTTGCTGCTGATTGGCTGCTGATTACATACAGGCAACTTGCTGCTGATTGGCTGCTGATTACATACAGGCAACTTGCTGCTGATTGGCTGCTGATTGCGTACAGGCAACTTGCTGCTGATTGGCTGCTGATTACATACAGGCAACTTGATGCTGATTGGCTGCTGATTACATACAGGCAACTTGATGCTGGTTGGCTGCTGATTACATACAGGCAACTTGCTGCTGATTGGCTGCTGATTACATACAGGCAACTTGATGCTGATTGGCTACTGATTACATACAGGCTACTTGATGCTGATTGGCTGCTGATTACATACAGGCAACTTACTCCTGATTGGCTACCGATTACATACAGGCAACTTACTCCTGATTGGCTACTGATTACATACAGGCTACTTGATGCTGATTGGCTGCTGATTACATACAGGCTACTTGCTGCTGATTGGCTGCTGATTACATACAGGCAACTTACTCCTGATTGGCTACCGATTACATACAGGCAACTTACTCCTGATTGGCTACTGATTACATACAGGCAACTTTCTGCTGATTGGCTGCTGATTGCGTACAGGCAACTTGCTGCTGATTGGCTGCTGATTGCGTACAGGCGACTTGATGCTGATTGGTTGCTGATTACATACAGGCAACTTACTCCAGATTGGCTACTGATTACATGCAGGCAACTTGCTGCTGATTGGCTGCTGATTACATACAGGCAACTTGCTGCTGATTGGCTGCTGATTACATACAGGCAACGTGATGCTGATTGGCTGCTGATTACATACAGGCAACTTGCTGCTGATTGGCTGCTGATTACATACAGGCAACTTGTTGCTGATTGGGTACTGATTACATGCAGGCAACTTGCTGCTGATTGGCTGCTGATTGCGTACAGGCAACTTGCTGCTGATTGGCTGCTGATTGCGTACAGGCAACTTGCTGCTGATTGGCTGCTGATTACATACAGGCAACTTGCTGCTGATTGGCTACTGATTACATACAGGCAACTTGATGCTGATTGGCTGCTGATTACATACAGGCAACTTGTTGCTGATTGGCTACTGATTACATGCAGGCAACTTGCTGCTGATTGGCTGATTACATACAGGCAACTTGCTGTTGATTGGCTACCGATTACATACAGGCAACTTGCTGCTGATTGGCTGCTGATTAAATACAGGCAACATGCTGCTGATTGGCTACTGATTACATACAGGCAACTTGCTGCTGATTGGCTACTGATTACATACAGGCAACTTGCTGCTGATTGGCTACTGATTACATACAGGCAACTTGCTGCTGATTGGCTACTGATTACATACAGGCAACTTGCTGCTGATTGGCTGCTGATTACATACAGGCAACTTGCTGCTGATTGGCTGCTGATTACATACAGGCAACTTGCTTCTGATTGGCTGCTGATTACATGCAGGCAACTTGCTGCTGATTGGCTACTGATTACATACAGGCAACTTGATGCTGATTGGCTGCTGATTGCATGCAGGCAACTTACTGCTGATTGGCTGCTGATTACATACAGGCAACTTGCTGCTGATTGGCTGCTGATTGCGTACAGGCAACTTGCTGCTGATTGGCTACTGATTACATACAGGCAACTTGCTGCTGATTGGCTGATTACATACAGGCAACTTGCTGTTGATTGGCTACCGATTACATACAGGCAACTTGCTGCTGATTGGCTGCTGATTAAATACAGGCAACATGCTGCTGATTGGCTACTGATTACATACAGGCAACTTGCTGCTGATTGGCTACTGATTACATACAGGCAACTTGCTGCTGATTGGCTACTGATTACATACAGGCAACTTGCTGCTGATTGGCTACTGATTACATACAGGCAACTTGCTGCTGATTGGCTGCTGATTACATACAGGCAACTTGCTGCTGATTGGCTGCTGATTACATACAGGCAACTTGCTTCTGATTGGCTGCTGATTACATGCAGGCAACTTGCTGCTGATTGGCTACTGATTACATACAGGCAACTTGATGCTGATTGGCTGCTGATTGCATGCAGGCAACTTACTGCTGATTGGCTGCTGATTACATACAGGCAACTTGCTGCTGATTGGCTGCTGATTGCGTACAGGCAACTTGCTGCTGATTGGCTACTGATTACATACAGGCAACTTGCTGCTGATTGTCTGCTGATTGCGTACAGGCAACTTGCTGCTGATTGGCTGCTGATTACATACAGGCTACTTGCTGCTGATTGGCTGCTGATTGCGTACAGGCAACTTGCTGCTGATTGGCTACTGATTGCATACAGGCAACTTGCTGCTGATTGGCTACTGATTACATACAGGCAACGTGATGCTGATTGGCTACTGATTACATACAGGCAACTTGCTGCAGTTGTTTTGTGACATGCATTTTTTCCAATGTTTGTTCTTCAAAAGCTGGCTGCATACTTCACCTACCAACACAAATCAGTTGAGAGAACCTTAACACAGCATCATCTTTATTACTTTGGGCAATAATGAGGTCACGAAGGAGCCTGCATTTAAAAAGCACCTCAGCACATATCTCAGAATCGGCCATAATTTTCCATGAATTATTATGAAGAGCAGTTGTTGTAGACAAATGCACCAGACATTTTGCGCACATCAATGGATGAGTGACCAGGTAATCTGTTTTAGTGTTGTTGGTAGAGGGAGGAATATTGGTCAGGGCACCAGGAGAACTCCCTGATATTCTCCAAATGGTGCCATAGGACCCTTAACACACAGATAAGGCAGTGGAACAGGGAGACAGGACCTCGATTTATAATTTCAGCTGAAAGATGGCACCTCCGCCAGTGAGCGCTCCCTCAGTACTGCTCTGTGTATGCTCAAGTTATGGAGTGGGGCTTGAACCCACGACCTTCTGACTCAGAGATAACCAATTGAGTCAAGATAAGAGTTAATGAAAAGTTAAAGGGCATGCGCAGTGAGCGTGCGTGTGGGTGGGGTGTGCGGTGTCCCTTGCCATCATTCAGCTGGCAGTTGTGCCCATAGATTTGCACGGCCATTACCAACTGGTTTCAGATGATTGCTGGCAGAAGCCTGGAAATCACCTGGAGACTGTGTGTGGGACAGAGAGGTCAAAGAGGGGAAGTGAATAAGCAAAATGAAAAACACACAAAAGAAAATGTATTTATTTAAAGCTGTATGTCATCCTAGACATTATGAAGCAAAATATCTGTGTGCTGAATGCTATGTCTCTGTTGTCCTTTGTTCACATGCTTTAAAATTCAATTTTAATGAACTGTGCAGTCAAATAGGCCCCAGGCTCAACCCGGTCTGTTCTGTGTTAGCTGAGCTGGTGGGGATTCTACAATCGGCCTTTAGTGCCCCTGGAGAGGGGAGAAAAATTCAGCCAGGGTTCCTGCTCCTGACCACAATCTAGTGACTTCTGCTGGAATGTGTTTGTGTGTGTGTGTGTGTGTGTGTGAGTGTGAGTGTGTGTGAGTGTGAGTGTGTGTGAGTGTGTGTGTGTGTGTGAGAGTGTGTGTGAGAGTGTGTGTGTGAGAGTGAGTGTGAGAGTGTGTGTGTGTGAGTGTATGTGAGTGAGTGTGAGTGTGAGTGACTGTGTGTGTGAGTGTGTGTGTGAGTGTGAGTGAGAGTGTGTGTGTGAGAGTGAGTGTGAGTGTGTGTGGGTGAGAGTGTGTGTGAGTGTGTGTGGGTGAGAGTGTGTGTGAGTGTGTGTGTGTGAGAGTGTGTGTGAGTGTGTGTGTGTGAGAGTGTGTGTGAGAGTGAGTGTGAGAGTGTGTGTGTGTGTGTGAGTGAGTGTATGTGAGTGTGTGTGAGTGTGAGTGAGTGTATGTGAGTATGTGAGTGAGTGTGAGTGAGTGTATATGAGTGAGTGAGTGTATATGAGTGAGTGAGTGTGAGTGAGTGTGAGTGTGAGTGTATGTGAGTGAGTGTATGTGTGTGAGTGTGAGTGTATGTGAGTGAGTGTGAGTGAGTGTAAGTGTGTGTGCGTGTGTGAGTGTGTGTGAGTGTGTGTGAGTGTGTGTGAGTGTGAGTGAGTGTGAGTGTGTGTGTGTGAGTGTGTGTGTATGTGAGTGAGTGTGAGTGTGAGAGTGTGTGTGAGTGTGTGTGAGTGTGAGTGTGTGTGAGTGTGAGTATGAGTGTGTGTGAGTGTGAGTGAGTGTGTGAGTGTGAGTGTGAGTGTGTGTGAGTGTGAGTGTGAGTGTGTAAATTATGAGTCCGTCAGGATCAGCCTGCCAACACTCACTATCTTGGTCGAGGAGCCTCTATCAGCACCTGTGCAACTAATTTGGCCAACAGGGGGAGCCAATAGGAAGGGAAAGCAAGAAGCAAAATAATACGGTGAGCCACTGTTGGTCTGGAGATGGAACTGTTGAGATCTGCATGAAATCCTCTCTCGACGTACAGGGTTGTACGGTTGTGGGAATAATGATCAGCGACAGGCAGGGACGTTCAAAGCAGCAATAACCAAGTATTATCATTAACACAGAGAGATGAGATAGAGAGGGGAGGGAGGGGAAGGGTTGGAGACGAGAAGTGACCATCTCAGGCAGCAGGTTTATTTTTCCTGTATCCATGTCCAGGGGTGTGGGAGACGGGCTAACACAGCCTCCCCGAGATATGGGAGCATTGCTAAAGGTTTGGGCTTTATAGAGAGGTGTTCAGGCGAAAGGAGGAACTTCAGCTTCTTGAAGGCAAGTGGGAGTGAAGATCGAAAGCGAGAGAGTGAGGTGAAGAATGTCGAGGCATGAAGAAGAAGGCAGAAAGGTGCTTCTTTGCCAGTCTCAGACACAGGGTTATTTATGAGCGTGCAGAGGTCTCACGGAGAGCAAATCTGGTTAGTGGTTGTTACCTAAGTCTGCTATGCAGCACTGCTTGTTTCTCTTGACCAGAATATTTCTGCTTTTCAGGTCTCGGTGGGCGATGGCGGCTTTGCCCGGGGTCCCGATGATTTCTGCGTGCAAGTGGACAAGGCCGCTGATGATGGACAGCGCAAGCTTCAGGCAGCCCTCCGTGTCTACCGTGTTGCACTGCAGATAGTCGTACAGCGATCCGTTCTCGTGGTAGTGCGTTATGAGCCAGAGCTGAGTGCTCGAATTCCGCGAGGTCATATCCGAGGCGATGAAGCCTGGAGAGGGAGGAGGCGATGACAACGGGTTAGAATATATCCGGGCGCGAAATGGACATCCTAAAGATTCATGCTAGATCACTTGAGCACAGCGAAGAAGAGGAAAATCAGGTGGGGAGGAGCACAGGGGGACAAAGGAGCCTGATTACATTGCATAGAATTACATCGAGTGGACAGCACAGAAACAGGCCATTCGGCCCAACTGGTCTATGCCGGTGTTTATGCTCCACACGAGCCTCCTCCCACCCCTCTTCATCTCACCCCATCAACATATCCTTCTATTCCTTTCTCCCTCATGTGTTTATCTAGCTTCCCCTTAAATGCATCTGTGCTATTCGCCTCAACCACTCCCTGTGGTAGCGAGTTCCACATTCTCACCACTCTCTGGGTAAAGAAGTTTCTCCTGAATTCCCGATTGGATTTATTACTGTCTATCTGATATCTATGGCCCCTAGTTTTGGACTCCCCTCGCAAGTGGAAACATCTTCTCTACGTCCACCCTATCGAACCCTTTCATAATCTTAAAGAATCAGGTCAGCCCTCAGTCTTCTCTTTTCTAGAGAAAGAGCCCCCGCCTGTTCAGCTTTTCCTGATAGGTACAACCCCTCAGTTCTGGTATCATCCGTGTGAATCTTTCTTGCACCTTCTCCGTTGCCTCTATATCCTTTTTATAATACGGAGACCAGAACGGTGCACAGATTAATTTTCTGTCGATGAATTGAAATGGATGAAAAATCAGATGTTCCCCATCCGATTCCCCTTTTATTCGCTTTGCCCAGGCGGTTTAACGAGGAGGGGGGTAGATTTTGACTTTGTACGACAGTGTAAGGCGGTCGATAGTGAGTCGGCAGTTCATTTTACATCTCGCCTCATTTTCATTTCCATCGCCGACAGTAAAAATCGGGAGATGTGTAAAACAGGCTGCCAACTCGCTCAAATTAGCCCCATGGGCCTCAGGGGCACAGCCGGGAAATCGGCCCCTCAGTGTCAACACCTGGGGTAGGGAGGGCAAAGAAAATTTCAACCAGGACGCCCTCTCCTGATTCCCCATCAGGGTTCCTCGTCACTATCCAGTGATTCCTGCTGGAGCGTGAGCTAGAATGAAGAATGGCCTCCGGAACATTAGGAGCAGGAGGAGTCCATTCAGCCCCTCGAGCCTGTTCCGCCATTCAATGAGATCATGGCTGATCTGTATCTTAACTCCATCTACCTGCCTCAGCTCTATATCCCTCGATACCCTTAGTACACTAGGGGAAAAATTCGGTTGATTTGCGCCGTTAGTGCCCCGCGGCGCTGCCCCTCCGGCGATGATGTCATTGCCGTGCGCAGCGCCCCGGCCGCGATCTTCGGTAGCGCCCCCTGACTTACCGCCGGACGCTATGTCCGACAAGGTCGGGGGGCCTACCTGCGGCCGGGGCGGCGCAAATTAAAGGCGAGGTGCCGGGCGGCCATTTTTGTTGCTGGCCACCTGCCAGCACCTGCCCCCGTTGCCGTCCCTGGCCTTCTGAGCAGCCCCCCCCCGCGGAGTGCCGGCTGCGCTCCGTGAGCCCGGCACTTCTCTTGAGTGCCGGGCTCTTTTGCCGGCACTCCCGATCCCTGGTGGCCCAGCTGGGCCCCGGGTCGCGGTGCGCTAGGCCCCTCCCTTTTAATAAGGGGAGGAAGGCTTGCAGTACCACGGCGCGACATGCCGTAGAGCGTGGCGCTGCTGCACGTAGCGCCGCGATTTTCACTCGCAGCGCCCCAAGAGGGAGGCGGGACGCTTCCTGTAGCACCCCGCCTCCCTCTTGGGGCGCTACCAGTGAATTTCGGGTGTGGGGGTGCTAACTTTTTCGGGGCGCTAAAAGCAGCGCCCCGGCGAAGTTAGCGCCCCAAAGGGGACGCGACCCAATTTTGCCCCCACTGCTTCTACCTTTTCCACTTCTACCGATACTTTGTCAGGTTTCAGGGATGGGGGATCTTGGCTACAACGACAGGTTGGAAAAGCTGGATTTGTTTTCATTAGAGCAAAGGAGGTTGAGGGGTGATTTGATAGAGGTGCACAAGATTATGACGGGTTTGGATAGGCTAGACGGGGAAAGGCTGTTCCCACTAGTTGATGGCACAAAGACTAGGGGACACAGATTTAAGGTTTTGGAAAGAGATACAGGGGGGAAGTGCGGAAAAACTTTTTTACGCAGCGAGTGGTGAGGACCTGGAACTCGCTGCCGACGGAAGTGGAGACACTCAGAGCTGGATTTTCATTGACCCGTGGAGGCGGGTTTGGAGGCGTGTGGGGGGGTTAAAATTGCGAAAACTGGCGGGCGGGCACAAGTCCGCCTCCATCCTGCCTCCACGCAATTTTCATTAAATCGTGTCTGCTGGTCCCGACTCCGTCCCGCCTCTAAGAGGCGGGATAGGCTGTTAAGACCCTTAACAAGCACTAAATTGCTCTATAATGCCATTTTGAAAGGCCTTCGTGATTTTAACCCTTTTTCTTCGTGAAGCACGCCTGTTCTGAACCACGAATGTGAAACCTGGCGGGAGCACATTTGGATAGCTGAGGCTGGCTGGCTGGCTGTTGGGATGCATATATGGATGGCTATGTGGATGGATGCATATATGGATGGATGGGGAGGAGACATATCTGGGAGTGGTGATGTAAAAATATCTGGGAGCAGACTTAGGGCTGCTGCTCATTTTGCATCCAGGTCCTCTCACAGCAAAGGCCAGGCAGTCTCTGAAGACCTTCAATGCAGCAGCAATGATGACATCATCAGAGGCGACTTTCAGACTGAAAACACTAATTGGGTCATGGGTTCCCACATGCTGGAACTCAATTGCCCAATTAGGTGACAATCGCATCAATCTCCCACATCCAATTGCAGTCGGGTGGATAACACGAAATGCGGATGACACGACCCCAACCCGCCCCAGTATCAAAATCCAGCCCTCAATGTTTTCAAGGGGCGACTGGATAGGCACTGGAGAGAAATAAACTTGCAGGGCTACGGGGATAGAGCGGGGGAATGGGACTGACTGGATTGCTCTGCAGAGAGCCGGCACGGACTCGATGGGCTGAATGGCCTCCTTCTGTGCCGTTATGACAAAATCTATCGATCGCAGTCTTGAAAGTTTCAGAAGGTGGACGGTGCCCAAAGAACCATAAGGGCCAACGGCGTCAGGAGAGGAGGGGGAAAAACAGGGGAAAATAACAGAATGAATCGGACACCCAAATGGGGAGGGATTTGCTTCTTTGCCAATAACATGATGTAAGGGTTTATCTGGAGGCGCTTATAACACATAATGCAGCGACTGTGATTCAAAGAGTTGGACAACTGAAAGAAGTAAAACTAGCTTCCTTCAGCCCCTCATTACCACGCCTTGCGGGAATTCTGCAGCACTTACCTAGAACGTTATCATGCCTCAGCAATACCGTGTTGTAGATCTCTGTCTCTCTGAACCAGGACTGTTCGTCCCTTGAGGAGAAAATCTTGACAGCCACATTTTCCCCCTGCCACATGCCTCTCCACACTTCACCGTAGCGTCCTTTCCCTAAGCAAGGCAAAAAGAGGATTAGAACATGGGAACTGGGGTCTTCCAGTGGCTCAGTGGGGGATATGGAACTGGGCCAGACAGACAGAATGAAAGCAGAGTTAGCCGAGTTTAACCGAGGCTGCTGTTGAGGCTGCGATATTTGGCCAAAGTGTCCCCAGACCTCAAGGAGGGGGAAAAATAGGCAAAGGCTCGTCACTATTCGAGAACCCCTGCCAGAAAGTGTGCATGGCGGGATTGGGCTTGGCTGAGATGCTCGCCATGGGTGAATAGTCTTCTGACAACTGTCTGGATTCACACACACAGAATGGCAACATGGGCAAGGTACCAGAGGGGCTGCCAATGGCCAGCAAGAATCAGCACCTTCAGGGTGGGGGAGGCAGAGGGAAGAAAATTGTAAATTAAAAAAAAGGGAATGGGTTAGGGTGGCGGGGGTGGGGGGGGGGGGGGGTGGGGGGCACATGCGGTGGGGGAGCTGGTCCTGTAGAAGAAAATTGTCCTGGAATACAGGTTTAAATCCAACCAATGGAGAAAGGCTCTTTCCTTTTTCTTCCAGGCCTTGGAACGGTCACACGTAAATGCCAAAATAATGAATTTTCACTTCGAATGGCCACATAGGCAAGGTATCAGAGAGCTGACACTCCTGGGACCCTTTAGTACACTTTATCCAGAGAATGTCTCCTCTCGCTGAAGCTCTTTAATGGTGCCAAGTGGAGTGAGTTTGGGCTATCTCTGTCCTGGTCCCAATGGGCATGAGTTCATAGTACAAAAATTCATGAAGTTTGGCTATAATTGGTGTCATTGCGTAATCTGACTGAGTCAGGATACAAGAATAGAGTGGGGGCTGGAAGGGCGGGTATTATTTTTTCTATGCACACTCCTAGCGACCACGAACATGGTGCCAGATGATGATAAAATAATAATGGAGACAAGAATGTAACAGTTTGTGATCTGATAGATGACTCTTCTCACCTCTGCCCGCTAACCTCTCTCTCCATTAAAAGTTTCCTTGTCTTCCTCTATTTTATCAGTATTACTGTGGCCACTGTTTCTCTAAAGTTTCCTCCTTTCTTCCCCCGGGTTCCAAATACTCCACCCTACCCACTCTTGCTCGTCCATCCGTCCTTACTGTGTTGAAGTCAAGACTCATCGCACTGCTCGAACTCATTCCTTCCTAGGACCTCAAAACTAGGGGGAGAAATTCGGTATCGCCCCATTTGGGGCGCAATTATCGGCCGGGCGCAAAGTTTAGCATCTGGCGCTAATTATCGCCTCCGACTGCAAACTTGACTTCTATCGCCCCTGGAGGTGAGTGGAGTGCTAAATCAGGCGCTACACACCTCTCTTAAGGCGCTAACGCCGAGGAGCGAGGCGCTACCTCAGAGCGCTGGCGAAGCTCATGTGATGTCAGTCAGCAATGGAACACAGACACAATGGCGCCAGCCAGTTCTTAAAGGGGAGGGTTGATCTTGCTTTCCATCCACATCCTGCTCATTGCAGCCTTGAATCTCGGCCTGGAGAGACCTGTACATCAATTCTGCTGGAAAGAACAATGGAGAGAACCAGGGAAAGAGCTCAGAGTGCAGCCCCCATGGTCTCTTCTAAATCGATACAGGGAAGGTCAAATCAAAATGAACCTGCAAAGTGCTGCTCAGTACCCAAAACTCCTTCACACAGCGTTGAATCTCTTCAGAAGTCTCTCTCTCTCTCTCAGAATGCGTGGTGCAAAAATGTCACCGACAAAAAAAGGCAGGAAGCGGCCGCCTTTAAATAGCGCTCCCCCAGTCCCTTCCCGACTGCAAAACGTTCCCCTCTACCTGTCGTTGCTAGCGGCAGGCGGAAAGGCAGGGGGGCGCCACTCAATATCCGGTCCGGGGCGTTGCACGCTCGACTGATGTCACAATCTGTGGGCGCAGGAGATCGTGGCGGTAATGTTTAGCGGCACCGCAAAATGTCTGGTCAATTTCACGAGCGGCGCAAACATCGCCGCGCCCGGGCGCTAGTTGCTTTGCGCCCCGTTAGCGCCCTCTTAAGGCGCTAACGGGAGGCGCAAAGCAACCGAATTTTTCCCCCTGGAACTCCTCAGTATCTATTAGCCCATCCTTGGGAAGCATGTTAAAAGCGTGTTACTAAATGGTGTAGGGAGGGAATATTGGAGGCAGTTGTGTATGAGAAGCCTACCTCCACCTCCCTGGCATCACTTGCCACCCCTGCCTCAGCCCATCTGCTGCTGAAACCCTCATCCATGCTTTTGTTATCTCCAGACTCGACTATTCCAATGCTCTCCTGGCCGGCCTCCCATCCTAACTCGCACCAAGGCCCTCTCTAGCCAGAGGACAACTGTAGACTTCCTCCCTCCAATGCCCCAAATGCCAATAGCTAAATCAGAAAGGACCAGTGATTGAAATTCATAGCTTCCTGGCCTGCGTAGCTCGACAACACGCTAGGTAGTGCATTAACCAAATGCGACATCAAAGAAGCTCATTCATTCCCCTATACAACAACAGCAACCTGCATTTATATAGCGCTTTTAACATAGTAAAACGTCCCAAGGCGCTTCAGGAGCATAGAATCATAGAATAGAATCATAGAAAGTTACAGCACGGAAGGAGGCCATTTCGGCCCATCGTGTCCATGGCGGCCAACAAAGAGCTATCCAGCCTAATCCCACTTCCCAGCTCTTGGTCCGTAGCCCTGCAGGTTAGAGCATCCCAAGTGCACATCCAAGTACTTTTTAAATGTGGTGAGGGTTCCTGCCTCTACCACCCTTTCAGGCAGTGAGTTCCAGACCCCCACAACCCTCTGGGTGAAGAAATTTCCCCTCAAATCCCCTCTAAACCTTCCACCAATTATTTTATATCTGTGCCCCCTGGTTTTTGACCCCTCTGCTAAGGGAAATAGGTCCTTTCTATCCACTTTATCTAGGCCTCTCATAATTTTATACACCTCAATAAGGTCTCCCCTCAGCCTCATCTGTTCCAAGGAAAACAAACCCAGCCTACCCAATCTTTCCTCATAGCTAAGATTCACTCAAGCATTATCAGACAAAATTTGACACCGAGCCACATAAGGAGATATTAGGGCAGGTGAGGTCGGTTTTAAGGAGTGTCTTAAAGGAGGAGAGGGAGGTTGGGAGGCAGAGAGATTTAGGAAGAGAATTCCAGAGCTTAGGACCAAGACAGCTGAAGGCACGGCCGCCAATGGTGGAGCAAAGGGAATCAGGGATGCGCAAGAGGTCAGAGTTGGAGGAGTGCCGATATCTCGAGGGGTTGTAGGGCTGGAGGAGATACAGAGATAGGGAGGGGCGAGGCCATGGAGGGATTTGAAAACAAGGGTGAGAATTTTAAAATCGAGCCGTTGCCGGACCGGGAGCCAATGTAGGACAGCAGAGGAGGGAGAAAATTAAGGTGGAAAAATAGCCAGACAAAAAAATAATCGGGGATTTTGTTCAATTTTGAAACTGTGGCCTGCACTGTTTCTTTACTGGGGAAAGTCCAGAGTTAGAGATGCACTTTCAATGCTTCCTTCATTCAATAACTGCCTCTTGCCCAAAGTGAAGTGAGTTTGAGTAATCTTAGTCCCATTCCCAGTAGAAATGAGCTCATTGTATCAAAATGTCATCCATTGGTACTGATTCATCAATCATGTTGCACATTGTTAATTTTTTAACTACCTCCTGCCTACGTTGGATAACTCTTTGTTAGAGGGCTCCTCAATACATTTCCTCTCAGTGAACCAGGACAAGAGTCCAGTCGTTTTTGGAGGATGAGACAGAATTTTTAATAAAGGACATTAGTTCAGGCCCCGTTGCCTCAGCTAGCCAGTCTACAGCCTCATGTGGAACTGAGGCATACAGACCAGGAAGGTCGTAGATTTGATCCTTGGTCTGTGTTGAGTTAGCTGTGCTCAGTGGGTAGCACTCTCATCTCTGAGCCAGAAGGTTGTGTGTTCATAGTCCCACTCCAGAGACTTGAGCACATAATCTCGGCTAACACTTCATTGCAGTGCTGAGGGAGTGGGCTGCATATAGTAACACCACTCTTGCCAGCCAGAATGGAGATGATTGGATAATTCCCCTGTCAATCACGCCTGGAGACTGCACAGCTGTGATTGTCTGGGCTTAATTTGTATTATGTGACAATCCCCACTCGAACATACGAATTAGGAGCAGGAGTCGGCCACTCGGCCCCTCGAGCCTGCCCCGTCATTCAATAAGATCATGGCTGATCTGATTACTCCACATTCCCGCCTACCCCCGATAACCTTTCACCCCCTTGCTTATCAAGAATCTATCTACCTCTGCCTTAAAAATATTCAAAGACTCTGCTTCCACCACCCTCTGAGGAAGAGAGTTCCAAAGACTCTCGACCCTCTGTGAGAAAAAATTTCTCCTCATCTCTGTCTTAAATGGACGACCCCTTATTTTTAAACAGTGACCCCTAGTTCTAGATTCTCCCACAAGAGGAAACATCCGCTCCACATCCACCCTGTCCAGACCCCTCAGGATCTTGTATGTTTCAATCAAGTCACCTCTTACTCTTCTAAACTCCAGCGGATACAAGCCTAGCCTGTCCAACCTTTCCTCATAAGACAACCTGCCCATTCCAGATATTAGTCTAGTAAACCTTCTCTGAACTGCTTCCAACGCATTTACATCCTTCCTTAAATAAGGAGACCAATACTGTACACAGTACTCCAGATGTGGTCTCACCAATGCCCTGTATAACTGAAGCATAACCTCCCAACTTTTGTATTCAATTCCCCTCGCAATAAACGATAACATTCTATTAGCTTTCCTAATTACTTGCTGTACCTGCATACTAACCTTTTGTGATTCATGCACTTGGACACCCAAATCCCTCTGCATCTCAGAGCTCTGCAATCTCTCACCATTTAGATAATATGCTTCTTTTTTATTCTTCCTGCCAAAATGGACAACTTCACATTTTCCCACATTATACTCCATTTGCCAGATCTTTGCCCACTCACTTAACCTACCACTCACTACATCTTGCTGGGGAAATAATCCTGCTTTTATCGGGAGACGTTGCTGTAGTTTCGGTCATGACTTCCATTTGCTGTAGTTCATAGAGACTCTGTTTAAATAGACTCTGTAGACTGTTTGCTGCAGTGCGCTGTTTAAATAGACGCTGTTTGCTAAATAAATTGAATCTGTTTGCTGTGAGTCCTGCCGTAATTCCCGCCCCGCCTCCAACTCATTTGCTGACACAGTGGTGTCAATAGACACTCTGATCTTTCTACTCCCTATTGATTGGCAGCTCATCAATTTTCTTACATTTTCCTCTTTGCACACTATGCCTGTAGGTGACGTGTATGAGGAGTAACAAACTACTAATCAATGGGATTCCGATGATTGGTGTCAAGCGACACCATTTGCACTCAGAACATCGGGTTCTAATTCAGTTACAATGGGGAAAAGCTGGGGAAGGAGCACAAAGGGAGAAAGTAGCGGAGAGGAAACTTTGCTACAATTTCCACATTTACAGAATGGTGGAATACGCGGGATCCTGCTTATTACACTTCTCAGTAGAAGTGGATTCAGCCCACAGAACCACAGAAGTTCTGTTTCGAAAAAGAGCAGGAGAGTTCTCCCCGGTGTCCTGGCCAGTATTTATCCCTCGACCAACAGCACTTCAAAACAGATGATCTGGTTATTATCACAGTGCTGTTTGTGGGATCTTGCTGCGCGCAAATTGGCTGCCGCGTTTCCTACATTACTGCACTTCAAAACGCACTTAATTGGCTGTAAAGAGCAATGGGACGGCCTGAGGTTGTGAAAGGCGCTATAGAAATGCAAGTTTGTTCTTTTTTTCCTTTTACAGCACAGAAGGAGGTGGCAGTGTGGCCTGTTGTAGTTTCGTCTGCTCTTTGCTAGAACGATCCTAAATGAATCCCACCGCACGGTGCTCTCTCCACAGCCCTGCATCTTCCCGTACTTCAAGTGTTTCTCCAAAGCCTCTCCTGTCCCCGCACAGGGATTGGATTAGCAAAGATATCTTGCGGCAGGTTTGCAATTGAAATGATATCCTCCATTCATTCAGTCTCATATGGGTATGAACATTAGTGCATTAAGAAGATGTACTAAACGGTTTGTACTGACCTACGCACTCGATCAGTGTAATTTGCCGGGCCACTGTTCTCTGGACAAGGAACGGGAGTCCAGATCCACTACCGGAGGTACAGGAGTGGTCAAACAGGTCCTAGGGTGAGAACCGAAAAGAAGCATTTGCTATTTTTAATAAGGATTAGACCAGTTCTTAGTAGGAACTCACAAGTGCGTCACTGGCGTCTACCCGCGTGTAAATGTCTGCTTTTGAATTCGTAATGAAAACCTGGAAGAGCTTGCAAGTATAAGGCCCACTCCCCCATTTATCTTTGAGTCTGCCTGTCCTTGTTCCTGACTGCGATTCAGGGCTGCCTGTTGGAAAGTGTGTGGAGGTCAGGCGACCTGAGACGTTGACTCTGTTTCTCTCTCTCCACAGACGCTGCCTGGCCTGCTGAGTATTTCCAGCATTTTCTGTTTTTATTGCAGATTTCCAGCATCCGCAGTATTTTGCTTTTGGACAGGGCTGGACTTGACGGTGATGCACGTCACAGTCGAGCAACTGGCTGATGCTTGCTGATGGGGCTATTCGAGCGACGTGCCAGGGAGCTGCCCACGCCAGTGGAGCTGTCCCCCCCATCGCAAATCACAGCCTTCTGGAGCAGGAGGCGGGGAAGAAATAAAGAAACGATCAACATCATCTGGAATTTCTGACCAGCAACCCATGAACTTCATTATAGTAATATTGACCGTTTGTGTGGACGAGTATTGAGCCTGCTCCAAAGTATTGGGAAATTGGGAAGTATTGTACCTTGACAGAATCATAAGAATATGAGCACAGAAGGAGGCAATTTAACTCATTAGAGTCATAGAGTTTTACAGCACAGAAAGAGGCCCTTCGGCCCATCGTGTCCGTGCCGGCCATCAAGCCCTGTCTATTCTAAATGCTTCTTGAATGTTGTGAGGGTTCCTGGCTCTACCACCCTTTCAGGCAGTGAGTTCCAGATTCCAACCACCCTCTGGGTGAAAATTGTGCCGGTATCCCATCAGAGCTATCTACTCTAATCCCATTTCCCTGCTTTTTCCCCCGTGCCCTTTAATATATTTCTTCTTCAAACGTTTATCTAACTCCTGCCTCGGTGTCGTGATTGAATCGGCTTCAGTAGCCACTTGGGGCAATGTATTCCCAATTCTATTGGGCATTTATGTAATTCCTTCGAACTTCTCTCTTCCTGCTTCCAGTACTAATCCTGAGTCTATGCCCACCCTCCCACCCCCGCTGTTACTGATTCACTGAGCAGGGGAAATAGTTTTTCCCTATTCACCCTCTCAAAACCTTTCAGAATTGTAGATGCTTCTGTTAATCCTCCCTTTTGCCTTCTGTGCTTCAGCGAATCCAGCCCTAGTTTTTCAAATCTCTCATATATCCTCTCACCCCTGGTATTACCTTCGTGAAGCTAACTTGCACCTTTTTCATGGCTCTAGTATTCTGCTGGTTATGACATAAGAACATAAGAACATAAGAAATAGGAGCAGGAGTAGGCCATTCGGCCCTTCGAGCCTGCTCCGCCATTCAATGAGATCATGGCTGCTCTTCCGCCTCAACTCCATTCACCGGCCCTATCGCCATATCCCTTGATGCCCTTACTAGTCAGAAATCTATCGACTTCTGTTTTGAAATTACCCAATGACTGAGCCTCCACAGCCCTCTGGGGTAGAGAATTCCAAAGATTCACCACCCTCTGTGTGAAGACATTTCTTCTCATCTCAGTCCTGAATGGCCGACCCTTTATCTTGAGGCTGTGGCCCCTGGTTCTAGACTCCCCAGCCAAGGGAAACATTCTCCCAGCATCCACCCTATCAAGCCCTGTAATAATTTTGTATGCTTCAATGAGATCCCCCCCTCATTCTTCTGAATTCAAGAGAATATAGGCCTAGTTTACTCAACCTCTTCTTATATGACGATTGGAAAACTTACAGTGAGTGTGTTGTCTCCAAGCTCAGCTATTTTCAGCATGTCAGCTTTGCTGCGCTCTTCATCCTTATTCAGAAATGGCACCTTTTGATCTTTACAGAGCTTCTGATAGAACAGCAGTAGCAGGGCCACCAGGACACTCAACACCACAAATGGGACCACCATCACGACCAGGATACTGAATTTATTGATTGGTTCCGGAGTGTCTGAGGAAAGAACAATTGCAAGAGATGAGGAGCAGAACTTTCACCATCTTCAGACTATGGGGCTAGTAAACATACCTCGCAACATGGGAACAGGAGGAGGCCATTCAGCCCCTCGAGCTTGTTCCACCATTCAATTAGATCATGGCTGATCTGGATCTTAACTCCATCTAACTGCCTTGGTTCCACATCCCTTAATATCCTTGCCTAACAAAGACCCATCAATCTCAGGTTTGGGGAGAGAGTTCCAGATTTCCACCACCCTTTGTGTGAAGAAGTGCTTCCTGACATCACCCCTGAACGGCCTGGCTCTAATTTTAAGGTGATGCCCCCTTGTTCTGGACTCCCCCCACCAGAGGAAATAGTTTCTCTCGATCAACCCTATCAACTCCTTTCATCATCTTAAACACCTTGATCAGATCACCCCTTAATCTTCTGTACTCCACAACCAAAGGAACTGAGAGAGTCTCCTGCCCTCAGGAGTTTAACGTAACTTGCCGCCAGAAGATCCCAATAGTGAAGGAAAACAGCGACTTCTCTCACTTTGGTTGTCCTTCGTAATCTCCAACTGCTGGAGTTATCTAGCAGGGTTGAGAAGTGCTTTAGCAGAGTGTAGAGGGCAGAGTTATTGGCTTCAGGAGTGCAGTTTAGTTTCCTGAAGGACTACAGTCAAAGGAGGTCCAAAAGTTATTGCAAACTTGAAAATGATTATAAGGTAACTGAAAAATTGAACATCCAGACATTTCTAATTTCTTTAAAGTAAGCCAGTACCCCTCAGGGTGCAACAGCAACCTTGAATGTGCAATGATGTTCTCAGTTGTACATCTATCGAAATATTAGGACACGGCCCCAGTATTCCTTACAGGGGACTTCAATATCTATCTATTAAAATCTTGTGTAGGGCACGGACTTCCTGTCCACGCATCTTACTTCCTGTTGTCACATTTTTTGGTCATGCTTTTCTGTCAAGTCACCATTGTAAATTGCAATGTCAAAGTTTTCCAGTTTTGCTATGTCAACGGTCACAATGTAGTTATATAACGTCTTCCACGGCCTCAGGATGCCCCAAAGCGCTTCACAGCCAACGGTAGTGATGTTGGTTGAGGGACAAATATTGGCCAGAAGAATGGGGAGAACTCTTCAAAATAGTGCCACGGGATCTTTTAATGTCCACGAGAGGGCAGACAGTGCATTGGTTTAATGTCTCATCTGAAAGACGGCATTTCCAACAGTGCAGCGCTCCCTCTCAGTCCTGCGCTGGAGTGTCAGCCTAGATTAAGTGCTCAAGTCTCATGGAGTGGGACTTGAACCCACGACCTTCTGACTCAGAGCGCTACCAATTGAGCCACAGCTGATCAAAGATCAAAACTTTAAGACAAACACTTGGGAAATGCACATCCATAAAATACTAAAGTCCTTGAGCATGTAATGCTGTTAAAGCTCGAGTCCATTGAAATCAATGGGTAACATTGCGCTGCCAAATCCTGTTGTTCTTGCGAGCACCAGTGGTGGCACTGTAACCTTTAAAAGAAACAGTGGCCCGGAGAATCCAGGGGAGTTCTGCCCGACTCCTGCTGTACTGGCTGGAGACCAGCGGAACTCATTAGCCGAGGCATAGAATATAAGAGCAGGGAGGTTATGATGGAGCTGTACAAAACGTTAGTTAGGCCACAGCTGGAATACTGTGTGCAGTTCTGGTCGCCACACTATAGGAAGGATGTGATTGCATTGGAGAGAGTGCAGAGGAGATTCACCAGGATGTTACCTGGGCTGGAGCGCTTCAGCTATGAAGAGAGACTGGACAGGCTGGGGTTGTTTTCCTTCGAGCAGAGAAGGCTGAGGGGGGACCTGATTGAGGTGTACAAAATTATGAGGGGCATAGATAGGGTAGATAGAAAGGAACTTTTCCCCTTAGTAGAGGGGTCAATAACCAGGGGCATAGTTTCAAGGTAAGGGGCAGGAGGTTTAGAGGGGGATTTGAGGAAAAACTTTTTCACCCAGAGGGTGGTTGGAATCTGGAACTCACTGCCTGAAAGGGTGGTAGAGGCAGGAACCCTCACAACATTCAAGAAGCATTTAGATGAGCACTTGAAACGCCATAGCATACAAGGCTATGGACCAAGTGCTGGAAAATGGGATTAGAATAGAGAGGGCTTGATGGCCGGCACAGACACGATGGGCAGAAGGGCCTCTTTCTGTGCTGTATAACTCTATGACTCTATGAACCCAACCGGAACACGCCAGGGACTCTGTTGTGGCGGGTCTCCACTCTTTCTGTGATTTTCTGGCCTGTCTTGGAAAGGGCAGAACCTCCGCCTGCCCCATTACAAGGACAATGGGGGAGCCGGGGTGGGAGTCTCCCTACGCCAGGAGTTTCCGTTTCCTTGGCTCATTCGGGACACCCACAACCCGGCACCCCCCACCGGCCTCCATCCCCATCAAAGGGGGCCAGGCTGGATTCTTCCATGCAGATTGGGTGCCCTTACACTGACCCCCGCAGAACTCTGGCAGAGGGTCATCGCTGGAGGGTCGGAGCTGACCGAGCAAGAATGGCTGTCATTCTTTCTTGCTCCAGCGGTGGTGCTGTAACCTTTGGCAGCCTGTTACAACAAACACAGCTTTCAAAAAACGACCATTTCACAAGAACATAAGAACATAAGAAATAGGAGCAGGAGTCGGCCATTTGGCCCCTCGAGCCTGCTCCGCCATTCAATAAGATCATGGCTGATCTGATCTTGGCCTCAACTCCACTTTCCTGCTCGCTCCCCATAACCCTCGACTCCCCTGTCGCTCAAAAATCTGTCTATCTCAGCCTTGAATATATTTAATGGCCCAGCCTCCACAGCTCTCTGGGGTAGAGAATTCCAAAGATTCACGACCCTCTGAGAGAAGAAATTCCTCCTCATCTCCGTTTTAAATGGGCGACCCCTTAGTCTGAAACTATGCCCCCTAGTTCTAGATTCCCCCACGAGGGGAAACATCCTCCCTGCATCTAGAAACATAGAAAAATAGGAGCAGGAGTAGGCCATTATTAGGCAGGAGATTATTTCCTCTGGAGGTTGATGAGTAAATCTCGAAAAAGTACATTTACCTAATGTCACGGTGAGATTGCGGTTACAGAAATTTCCTTCACAACACACCACACGGGCACCGGGTAACGATTGGTTACAGGGCGACTCTTTGAGGGGGAAACAGCCCTTCACGACCCCATCGGCGGTCTCGATGTTCATGGAGGCAAAGCACTTGAAGCCGGTACATTGTTGCGTGTCACAATATCCTCCCTCACAAACACAATCAAACTTCTTGAGTTTCTTCTCCAGCTTAACTGCGAATGAGAAAGAGGTAAATAATCCTGATGTTATTGACGGTTGCTCCGTAAACCTCACAGAGCTGCTCTGGTATCTCCTTATGTCTGTTATCATTGTATCGACACCAAGGTTGTAATTAGCCTCAGTGTCCCTGGGTTAGGGAGGTGGGGGTGCGGGGTGGGGGAGGGGAAAGAACAGGTATGCTTCCCGCTCCTGATCACCCGCTAAAAGTGTGCATTTGTGGCCATGAAGGGGCCAGAATTCCCGCCTTGGAGTGTTTTAGCGAAAAAGTAAATGTGAGTAAAAATGAAAGCCGAGAGATTATTGTTGGCGCTACTTGGGGACAAACCCTTAATGTATCATGTGACATTTATTGGTCTACCATTTTAATGCAGGCATCAACTTGTTAATGGCCCAGGTACGTTTTAAAACTGTCTCACTCTTTGAACTCCTTGTGGGCCAGGAGGAGCAGGAGTGCTCCCTTCAACCCCCCCCCACCCAACCTTGGCCCCTCAAGGAGTCCTTGGGCCTCCCCAGACAATGTGATTCGAGCGAATCACCTCCACCCACTGACTGCCAGGGACCGTTCCCACTGGTTACCCCACTGTGGCCAAATGTCCGCTCCCGTCCACCAGCCAGGCAGTCAATCTGGCCGGCTGTCCGGCAGAATTGGCAGGGCCTTCACGCTCACCGACCGCTACCGGGCTTCCCCGCACCCTTCCCGCCACCCCATAAAAATCGAGGCCACTGCCTCTACTGAGACACAATCCTACGCATATTTTAAAAAGGTATTCTGTGATTTCTACTTCTGCAAGCAAAATCAAATATTGACCTGCGTAGCCAACGCATTGACTTACCTGGAGTGGGCGTCAGGGTGAGATTGGCATTGCAGAGGGTACCACTGCAGCACTGTGTCGTCTTCTCTGGGGTTTGCGTTTGGAAGCACCGCTTATCATTATACACCTTTAAACAGCCTCTCTGATAGACCCGATGTCCATTATTGATGCTGAGTGTCTGAAAGCACCATTTGCCAAAGCACCGGTCTCCTGTGCAATTTTCACCTTCACAAACACACTCAGTGATGTTTGTACCTGTTAAGGGAAATTGCATTATTCTATCACTCAATTCCTGTTTGTGAAGCCTGTGTAATTATGTGTAACTCTAAGAGAGACGGAGAGGTAAAATGAGAAGTCAGGGTCATTGACCCCAAGTTCGTGTTTTAAAAGCTTGTATATTGTAATGGAGATGTACGAAGTTCCACAGTTTTGAGGTCCTAAGAAGGAATGAGTTCAACTTGGAGGGTTGATGAGTCTTGATTTTATCACAGAATGTTGGGATGTGTAGGATTGGTGTACTTGCAGCTTAGGAAGAGTAAGGGGGAAAAATTGGGTTGCTTTGCCCCGAGTGCCCGGGTACGGCGCCGCTAACGCCTCCCGCGAAATTCAGCGGGAGGTTAGCGGCGGCGGTAGCCGGTAGCGCCTCGCAGCGCTGCGCCTCCGGCGATGACGTCATCGCCGTGCGCAGCGCCCCGCTCGCGCACTTAGCTCGTGCCCCCTGACCTACCGCCGGACGCTGTGTCCAACAGGGTCAGGGTGGCGTGTTTGCGGCCGGGGCGGTGATAATGAAAGGGCAGGTGCCGGGCGGCCATTTTTTTCGGGCCGCCTGCCATCACCTGCCCCCTCTCGCCTCCCCCCGGGGAGGGAGACCTGCAGTACCGCGGCGCTACGTGCAATATTGAATGGGAGCGCCCCAAGAGAGAGGGGGAGCGCTTCCAGTAGCGCCCCGCCTCCTGCTTGGGGCGTTACCATTCAATTTCCGGCACGGGGGCGCTAACTTTTTCGGGGCGCTAAAAGTAGCGCCCCGGTGAAGTTAGCGCCCCAAAGGGGGCGCGAGCCAATTTTCCCCCCTAAGAGAAGGAAGTTCAGGAGACCAGAGGACATGGATTTAAGATAATTGGCAAAAGAAAAGAGATGAGAGAATTTAAAAAAAAAGTTTGTTATGATCTGGCGAGAAAGGGGCAGTGGAAGCGGATTCAATAGTAACTTTCAAAAGGAAATTGGATATATCGTTGAAAAGGAAGGTTCTGCAGGGCTATGGGGAAAGAGCAGGGGCATGAGACTAATGGGACAGCTCTTCCAAAGAGCCAGCACAGGTATGATGGCCTCCTGTCCTGTAAGATGCGATAGTAGTATTGAAAAAAGTAGAAAGAGACAAGTAAAGATGCAATGGAGAAAGAGAGAGTGGATGGAGGCGAGAGGTGAGAGAAGAATGGCCTGTCAGGTGACATGGTTTTTCTTGTATCCTGTTCAGGAGTGTGCGAGAGAGGAGCCTCTGCAGATATGAGAGGAGGCCAAGAACCTCAAGAAATGAAGGAGGGCCGAGGGTGGAGCCAGTAAAGGTGAGAAGTGGGAGTTGTTGGTTGGACTTGTAGGAGACAGAGAAACTGCGGGCGGCAATTTCCTCGGAGCTGTTCCCGTTTAGCCGCCGCAATTCGCTGGAAATGCAGCGGAAACAGGGTTTTCTCCGCAATTCCAGGTGCGCTACGTCGGCGGAGCGGGAGCAGCGCCTAGGAAATTCCTGGCCGTGTGTCTTTCAAGAAGTGAAAGCACCACAGTTGTCATTGCCCCATTGAAGGGGTATGGTGGAAATAATCGAAGCACTGAGTAGAAACATTTCATTTCCCTCCTTTGACTTTAATGAACACAAAAATCCGCCAAGAAAGAGAACTAAAGATGGAGATGTATTGATCAGTTGGGGAGGACTGGCTTTGAACATTACCTTTTACAAGGGGTAGTGAACAGACCAGTGCGGGCAGCACAGAGATAAGAAGTGCTATCATCGCCATTGGAGACCTGGAACATAAAGGAGAGACGTGTTTTTTTGACTGCTTTCAAAGGTAGTTTTTAACAAAATCAAGCAGGAATCTTTCGCCTTTCTCGCATACCTTCCCCGCCCACCCCCAAGGATGTCTGAAACAGACCATGACATCATTCTCAAAGGTTCACAGTAATTCTGAGAACCAAAGATACCCTTCTCTGCAGGTCAAAGGTTATCCACCTTCACGCACCTTTCTACAAGCACAGGGTTCATGTCTGATGAAAAACTGAGTGAACGGGTAGAGCCACAATCGAGAAGCGAATATTTGGTCCAAAAAATTGGTGCAAATTTGTGTTTATCAAAATGAAGGGTGTTAATGATGGGAAATGGAACATTTTACTACTTTTTGTTCCTACTCCCAGCATCAAAAACTCCCAGGTCAGGTACAACATGGTTCAGATCCACAGTAAAGCTCCCTCTACACTGTCCCATCAAACACTCCCAGGGCAGGTACAGCACGGATTAGATACAGAGTAAAGCTCCCTCTACACTGTTCCACCCATGTTCCTTAACCTCTAGGTCAGAAACCCGGCAGTCTTACTCAATTTTCAGCAGACAAGTGCCATGTAGTTGAAGAGCGAGAGGGGAGGTGATGATCTCCCATCTTCAAAGGAGCTTCTCAATATTGCCTTCTTGGTTCCCTGGATACTTTGACTTTTTGTCCTGATTTTAATTTGAGGTGGGAATCGGGGTTGTGTGTTGCAAAGTGGGCGGCAATTTGTTTTCCCCACGCCCTCCCCCAACTACCACCACCACCACCACCACCGTGAAGCCCAGAAGATGTTAACTCATGTGCTGTGCGCAAATTGGCCGCTGTGCTTGGCTACGTAAGAACAGTGACTAAACCTCAAAAAGTTACCCAATGGATGTGGAGAACTTTGCACATAGGAAGGAACATAGGAACAGGAGGAGGCCATCCAGCCCCTCGAGCCACTCAATTAGATCATGACTGATCTGTATCTTAACCTCATCAACTGCCTTGGCTCCGTAACCCTTAATACCCTTACCCAACAAAAATCTATCAATCTCAGTTTTGAAATGTTCAATTGACCCCCCAGCCTCAACAGCTTAATGGGGGAGAGAGTTCCAGATTTCCACCACCCTTTGTGTGAAGAAGTGCTTCCTGACATCACCCCTGAACGGCCTGGCTCTAATTTTAAGGTTATGCCCCCTTGTTCTGGACTCCCCCCACCAGAGGAAATAGTTTCTCTCGATCTACCCTATCGAATCCTTTAATCATCTTTAACACCTCAATTAGCTCACCCCTTAATCTTCTATACTCAAGGGAATACAAGCCTCGTCTATGCAATCGCTCCTCACAATTTAACCCTTTAACCCCCAGTATCATTCTAGTGAATCTGCGCTGCCCACCCCCCCTCCCCCTCCAAGGCCAATATATCCTTCCTGAGGTGCAGGGCCCTGAACTGAACGCGTGTACTCCAGATGGGGTCCAACCAGAGCTCTGTACAGCTGTGACAGAGACAGTCTGAGGACATTAAAGGTACGAGTTCTTTCTTTCCTTTACCTATGGACTTCCTCCCTCCTACCCACATGTTCGACCATGAACTAAAATCCTTAACACAGTCAAAACTTATTCTTCAGATCAATTCCACCCGCCCCCCCCCCCCCCCACGGCGGAGCCCTTTATCTCACAAAGCACCTTCTGACGTGCCTTGTATTCAACCTGACCTGACTAGGAATGAGTTAAAATCCCCCTCCAAATCCGCAGGCCAAATCCCTCTGCAGGTGAAGTCGGCTACAGAGGTGGATGGTTTATTGCGAATTAAAACAGGAAACAGATGCTTGGTGATTAAGAGACAAGAGATACAGTAATAACAGGAAGTGCTCTGGTCGGGCTTTGCATGCTATCACCAGCTGCTTCCCAGTCCTATTGTTTGATTACTGGGAAGGTCCACACCTCTTGGAAGCAGCAATGCACCACTGTGCATTGACATTATCAGAACGCACTGCAATATTTCACAGTGTTGAAAATAAACTGATATGATGTATCAGGGTATTGTATGTTTCCTGATAGCACGTTGCCAAAAAAAAACAATCAGAAATCAGATGGCATTGCATTGTGATGTTGAGAGCGATGATGTGATACACTAAGGGTGCGTTTACACTGGGCGCAGTAAACTGAAAGTGAATCGGCACCGAGCTTGCTGCAAGGGTGAAGCCCATCGTGGCCCGCGATTTCCTCGGAGCAGTGTCCCGACGAGTCATCGTTAATTCCCAGAGACTCCAGGGCAATCCTGGAGTGTTGACAACCCGACCCCACTCCGCTTTTTAAAAATTCGTTTATGGGATGTGGGCGTTGCTGGCAAGGCCAGCATTTACTGCCCATCCCTAATTGCCCTCGAGAAGGTGGTGGTGAGCCGCCTTCTTGAACCGCTGCAGTCCGTGTGGTGAAGGTACTCCCACAGTGCTGTTAGGGAGGGAGTTCCAGGAATTTTGACCCAGCGGCGATGAAGGATCGGCCGATATATTTCCAAGTCAGGATGGTGTGTGACTTGGAGGGTAACTTGGAGGTGGTGGTGTTCCCATGCGCCTGCTGCCCTTGTCCTTCTAAGTGGAAGAGGTGGCGGGTTTGGGAGGTGCTGCCGAAGAAGCCTTGGCGAGTTGCTGCAGTGCATCTTGTAGATGGTACACACTGCAGCCACGGTACGCCGGTGGTGGAGGGAGTGAATGTTTAAGGTGGTGCTTGGGGTGCCAATCAAGCGGGCTGCTTTGTCCTGGATGGTGTCGAGCTTCTTGAGTGTTGTTGGAGCCGCACTCATCCAGGCAAGTGGAGAGTATTCCATCACACTCCTGACTTGTGCTTTGTTGACGGTAGAAAGGCTTTGGGGAGTCAGGAGGTGAGACACTCGCCGCAGAATACCCGGCCTCTGACCTGCTCTTGTTGCCACAGTATTTATGTGGCTGGTCCAGTTAAGTTTCTGGTCAATGGTGACCCCCAGGATGTTGATGGTGGGGGATTCGGCGATGGTAACACCGCTGCTGTAACATCTCCAGGGACTTCGATGGCGAGCGTGTCAATGCGAACCTTCGCCGCACTCCCGACGAAGTCACGTCGGCAGAGCGGCTCGGGTTGCCAACCCTCCAGGATTGCCCTGGAGTCTCCAGGAATTCAAGGTGAATCTCCCGGACAACTGCTGCGAGAAAAACCCGGGAGAAAAACCATAGGGGCGTTAAAAAAATGTTTGTTAGTTACAAAAATACCGGAGATGGGGGGAAAAAAGGTAGTTTGACTGGGCAGAATGGTTGGAGGTCACGTGATGAAACCTCCAGGACAATGTCTCACCAGAGTTGGCAACCCTAGAGATTCCGGGCCCGTGTTTCGAACCGAGTCCGGGATCCGCGGTCTGGGTTTGAAACGCCTGGCTGCAAGCCGGAGATGGGACGGGATTCGCGTTTGGGTTCCCAGCGCAGCGGGGAGTCAGACTGATGATCTGACCCCACGTTTAAGCACCAACTTTAACGTCACAGCCAAGGTATATTGAGAATTCAGGGCTAGGTGACCTCAAGGCTGTGTTTTAAAAGCCAAGTTGTCAGCCGTTGTGATTCAGTGGGTCGCACCCTCGCCTCTGAGTCAGAAGGTTGTGGGTTCAAGCCCCACTCCAGAGACTCGAGCACAAAATCTAGGCTGACACTCCAGTGCAGTACTGAGGGAGCGCCGCACTGTCGGAGGGACAGTACTGAGGGAGCGCCGCACTGTCGGAGGGACAGTACTGAGGGAGTGCCGCACTGTCGGAGGGTCAGTACTGAGGGAGCGCCGCACTGTCGGAGGGACAGTACTGAGGGAGCGCTGCACTGTCGGAGGGACAGTACTGAGGGACCGATGCACTGTCGGAGGGTCAGTACTGAGAGAGTGCTGCACTGTCGGAGGGTCAGTACTGAGGGAGCGCCGCACTGTCGGAGGGACAGTACTGAGGGAGCGCTGCACTGTCGGAGGGACAGTACTGAGGGAGCGCCGCACTGTCGGAGGGACAGTACTGAGGGAGCGCCGCACTGTCGGAGGGTCAGTACTGAGGGAGCGCTGCACTGTCGGAGGGACAGTACTGAGGGAGCGCCGCACTGTCGGAGGGACAGTACTGAGGGAGTGCCGCACTGTCGGAGGTGCCGTCTTTCAGACAAAACGTTAAACCGAGGCCCCGTCTGCTCTCTCAGGTGGACGTAAAAGATCCCATGGCACTATTTCGAAGAAGAGCAGGGGAGTTCTCCCCGGTGTCCTGAGCAACATTTATCCCTCAACCAACATCACTAAAATAGATTATCTGGTCAAATATTTAATTGTTGTTTGTGGGAGCTTGCTGTGCGCAAATTGGCTGCCGAGTTTGCTACATTACAACAGTGACTACACTTCAAAAGTACTTCATTGGCTGTAAAGCACTTTGGGACGTCCTGAGGTTGTGAAAGGCGCTAGAGAAATGCAAGTCTTTCTTCTTTCTTTCCTTTCATGCACATTGACCAGAGAGATAACCTGTCGTGCCAATCATAACCGTGATAGTGGAGAGCGCTTTGCGGTGTGCTTATGTCGCTATGCTTGTGGTTGAATACACTGCATAGCTTCCTCAAGCTTGTCTAGTTTTTTGAGAGGTGGAGTTAAATCATCTCTCTGGGATTGTAAAGAGATGATGAAGGATCCGCCGCTATGACTTAGGTGCTATGCCTTCCAAGTTGGTTGGCTTCAAGACGAATAACTGCATGCAACAAATATCCTCCAACTGTCTGACAGTATACTCAAGAGTGAGTTTCCCAGGTAGACTTCATTAGCGCCTCGGTTTTCAATGTAGAGTTTCGTCGCAAAAGCTACACTGTAGTGAGCTGACTCCTCTTCTTCTTGCGAGATCACAGTGGTGTCCCCTTGTGTTGACCCCTGCGGCTACCAATATGAAAGAATCACCTGAGGCAATAAAGAGGACATGATTTTGCTTAATTCAGTGGCTAAACTGAGGCTGATTTGGAAGAATTTTGGACATCGAAGATATTGGACTTATGAAAAAAAGCTATTTGCGGAATAAAAACATATAGGGGTAGAAATTAGGTCGCGCCCCATTTGGGGCACAAATATCGTCCGGACGCAAATATTAGCGCCTGGCGCTAATTATCGGCACTGACAGGAAACTTCACTTTTACCGCCCCGGGAGGTGAGTGGAGCGCTAAAGCAGGCGCTGCACACCTCTCTTAAGGCGCAAAGGCCGAGCAGTGAGGCGCTAACTCGGAGCGCTGGCGAAGCTCATGTAATGTCAGTCAGCAATGGAACACACACACAATGGCACGGGCCAGTTCTTAAAGGGGATGGTTAATCTTGCTTTCCATCCACATCCTGTTCATTGCAGCCTTGAATCTCGGCCTGGAGAGACTTGCACATCAAATGTGCTGGAAAGAACAATGGAGAGCACCAGGCAAAGAGCTCAGAGTGCAGCTCCCACGGTCTCTGCTAAATCGATACAAGGAATGGCAAATCAAAATGAACCTGCAAAGTGCTGCTCATTACCCAATACTCCTTCACACAACGTTGAATCTCTCCAGAAGTCTCTCCCTCTCTCTCTCAGAATGCGTAGTTATAATATGTTTGAAGGATTTGCATATATGCTATTTCAATGCATAGTATACAATGCTTAATGATAGAAGCTGAAACAGTTATATGTGAAAAGAGCAAAGATTGATAAAGTAGCACTTACCAGACTTGGTGGAGCCAGAGAAGACATCAGGTCCCCATTGATTCAATACTGTCTCCCTCTCTTCGGCCTAAGTTGATGTTTCTCCCCCTGGGGTAAATCAATACCCTGGGAATGTTGCTTTTTTTTCTCATTCTAACTGCAAGTTGTTCAACCACTTTCAACGGGCCTGATCTCCATGTGGGAACTTTCAAACTTCGCTCCCTTTTTTAGCAATCCTTTTCAAGCTAGGCGGTAAGAATCTTTGGTCGCTGTGTGTCGCGACATGGTAAGTGCTTTTGCGAAGATTCTCGTGTTTTTCTGAGCAATTCTTCCCCCCCACAATATTGTACCCTAGGGGGGAATAAATTAGCGCCCCCGGGGCCGAAATTCATCAGTAGCACCCCAAGAGGGAGGCAGGGCGCTACTGGAAGCGTCCCGCCTCCCTCTTGGGGCAAGGCGAGGGAATATCACGGCGCTACGTGCCGCGGTACTGCAGGCCTTCCTCCCCTTATTAAAGGGGAGGGGCCTTGCGCAGCGCGATTCGGGGCCCAGCTGGGCCACCAGGGATCGGAGTGCTGGCAAAAGAGTCCGGCACTCAAGAGAAGTGCCGGGTTCACGGAGCGCAGCCGGGGGCTGAAGAGGAGGCCGGGGATGGCAACGGGGGCAGGTACTGGCAGGCGGCCAGAATCCAAAATGGCCGCCCGGCACCTCGCCTTTAATTAGCGCCACCCCGGCCGCAGGTAGGGCCCCCCTGACCCCGTCGGACATAGCGTCCGGCGGTAAGTCAGGGGGCGCTACCGAAGATCGCGGCCGGGGCGCTGCGCACGGCGATGACGTCATCGCTGGCGGTGCAGCGCCGCGGGGCGCTAACGGTTACCGCCGCCGCTAATCTACGGCTGAATTTTGCGGGAGGCGTTGGCGGCGCCGCGCCTGGGCGCTAGTTGCTTTGCGTCCCATTAGCGCTCTCTTAGGGAGGCGCAAATCAACCGAATTTTCCCCCCTAGGAATTTCTATCGAGGAATGAATGTAGTTTTGTAAATTGCTTGGTAAAAATTTTTGAGTGGGAGTTGGTTTTCGGCTGTGTCTTGTCTCAGTGTTACCTTCTACTATTTACTGCCAATCTAGAACGGCCCAAAAAGTAACTGGTGTTGGTCAACTAAACGTTGACTGGATTTCTTTAATCATTACTGATGGAACTCGTTCTCAGCCAGTGAAAATTTTAGATTCATTGAGGTGGACGATATGGCAGAAATTACGGGTGGGCCTGTTCCCTACAAAAGTCTCTAAAATCCGCCCCAATTTTTTTCCCCCATCCACCACCTGGAAACTAACCCCCTATCTGAAGATGTTTGAATGTGACCAACAACAACAACAACTTGCATTTATATAGCGCCTTTAACATCGTAAAACGTCCCAAGGCGCTTCACCGGAGCGATTATCAAACAAAATTTGACACCGAGCCACATAAGGAGATATCAGGACAGGAAGCTCGGTCAAAGAGGCAGGTTTTAAGGAGCGTCTTAAAGGAGGAGAGAGAGGCGGAGAAGTCGAGAGCTTTAGGGAGGGAATTCCAGAGCTTAGGGCCTAGGCGGCTGAAAGCACGGCCGCCGATGGTGGGGCGAAGAAAATCGGGGATGCTCAAGGGGTCACATGTCACCGTTGGAGTGTCAACCACTCTCCCAGGTCAGCAGTCTGGTTAGCATATCCAGCTCTAGAAGATGCATTAAAATGTGTACCAGTGCACACTGGGTGGTGCAGTGGGTTAGAATACTCCCCTTTCACTTCTAGTGTTCAAGTCCAGTCGAGACTGATAACACAGAGGTTTCCTCGCTTCTTTGGTTCTAAGGATCCCGTGTGATATAAGTTTGGACAGCCTCGACCCAGCTCTTAGTAGACGCAGATCAGCAGCACTGAATTGACAATCTTAATCAGACAGGCCCGAAGGGTGGCTGTGTGAAAGATGGAAGAGATTGTCACTCTGGTGCAGTAGGGGCTACTCCTCTGACCTCGTCACTAGGGTTTGCCAACCCTCCAGGATTGCCCTGGAGTCTCCAGGAATTAAAGATCCATCTCCAGGATTAATCCGCGGCGAGCAACCCTGGAGAAAAATCACCGGGGCGTTAAAAGATTGTGCTTCTTAAAAAAAAATTGAACACTTTTGTTTATTCGTTATTAAAATATGGGGGGAAAAAAAAGTCTGTTTGACTGACAGTTCAGAAGCATGCAGTCGGGTAATGAAGAGTCTGTTCACTCTCCAATTGGCCATGGGAAGGCGGAGCACCACTAGGATGGACATGTCGGGCGACCAATGGGGGGAGTGTGTGGGGGGCGGAGCAGGAGGTCATGTGATGACACCTCCAGGAATCTGTCCAAGCAGAGATGGCAACTGTACCTTGCGGGCCAAGGCATGTTGTTGGGGTTGAGTTGGTGGAGGTGTATGTGTAATGCCTGGAGTGGGACTGCTGAATGTTGGCTAGAAGGTGTCTGAAATGAGAAAGCCTTTGATTTGTCAGTGCCGACCAGCTATTGCCTTGACGAGCACTAAGACCCATCGACCCTCCTCCAAAGTTTCATCCTATCTCTTAGAGGAGGGAGCGATTCCTGTGCCTCATTTTACCACTGTTTAGAGGGAGCAATATAAAAGGTCACATGCCTTTCACCTCACTTACATTTTATTCTCATATTAACGAGACAAAAGGACCTTTATAGTGCAAGAGGCAACTTGAGTACACAATGTTCCTTTGCTGAACATTGCCGCTAGCCAATTGACACTGTTTTAAGAGTATTGATTCTCCAGCCTTTGATGTGAACAGCCAGAAATTGTAAGCTGCAATTCCACCCACCCCCCTTCCTTTTCCTCTTAACAACTAAGGGGATCTGTTCAGCAGCAGAAAACATAGCAAGATGTCTTCGAGAATCCTGTAGCATGCAGCGGTAAGTATGGACACTCAAGTGGTCATTCCTCCTGCTGTAGATACTTCACGTCAAGCCACAAGAACAGCAGCAGGCAATGCAACAGGTGCTGCTGTGTACCCAGCTTGTACTGGCTCAGGCACCCCTTGACTGGCAGCCTGGCCAGTCTCGGGTACCGGCTCCTGGGATCTTGTACTGAGTGCTTGCGGGTGTCCTCGTCATGAGGTTAGAGTGCGAGGAAACATAGGGGCAGGAGGAGGCCATTCAGCCCCTCGAGCCTGTTCCACCATTCAATTAGATCCTGGCTGATCTGTATGGCATCTCCAGAGGGTAGAGAAACAACAAGGACATGAAGGACATTTCATACCAGGTAGGATTTTTTTTTACATGGATTGGAGTGGGGGTGGGAGGAACATACCTTACATTGAATGTGCTCCCAACACTATCTCTCTCTCTGTCTGCCAAATTTGATAGGTTTTTGTTAGGCAAGGGTATTAAGGGTTACAGAACCAAGGTGGGTTAAAGGAGTTAAGATACAGATCAGCCAGGAACAGGCTTGACGGGCTGAATGGCCCCCTCCTTGTTCCTATGATCCAAAACGAATGCATCTCCAGAGGGTTGAAAAACAACAAGGACATGAAGGACATTTCATACCAGATAGGATTTTTTTTTACATGGATGGGAGACATACCTTATATTGAATGTACTCCCAACACTGTCTCTCTTGACCTCTGCCAAAAGATTGTTTTTGAAAGGAATAAACAGCACGAAATAAAAGGGTGGTGAATGTAATCGTAATTCTTGAAAAAATGAGGTGTCTTGATGGTGAACCTTGCTTTTGAAGCTTGTTTTTTCCCCCAGGTAGGAAATTGGAAAGCAAAGCCTTCAAAGCCAGACGACGGTTCAGATCCTGGAGGCGCCAAGGCCACGTCACACTGTCGCTGGCCATGTCCTATGGTCTAGACATTGCGTGTGTCTTTCACCTCTTCATTAAAGCCTTGCAGCAAACAATCTTCGCTTTGAGAACAAAGTAATGGTTTCCGCGACAACGCAGGGACTAATTTCAGGACAAAGGGTGTGCTAGTTTATAGCCAGGAAACAGACAGAGTAATATTTACATTCCGACTGTTTGAACATTGTGGAAGGAGAATAACTCAATTCAAGCACTCAAGGTCACAGCAATTAGCCATGGCTGCATAGTTTTCAGCAGATAGGGCGAGACTAGGCCGAGAAAGAATCTGCTTCTCAGCTGCCATCCATTTCTTCAAAAAGTTCCCCTCCACCCTCTTCCCCCCCCCCACTCCATCCTCAACCTCCCCTTCTCCCTCTCCAAAGATGGCAAGGGGAACAGTTGGCATGGGGGCAACAGCTGAACAGGGGAGGTTCAGAGTGGTGGCATCACTCATCATGGTATTGCTGGCAACCGTTGTGCAAAAAGTCCTGCCACGGATATTTTTATGTATTTCATTGATGCAAGCTGCTTCCCTCCTTGTTCTCTGGGCTAACTTTATTAGACTTGTCCTTATCAGTGAGTTTTCAAGTGCACTTTTTAGTTTCTTTAAAGGGACTAAGTTGTCTTGTATTAACAAGTCTGGGTGTTGAAATTTGTCTGGTGCTACTTTTGGCCACACAGATTAATGCATTGTGGTCCATTCCCATGGGCAATCAAATTTGTTAAAATAGCCCGGACAGAAATTTGATGGGAGCTTCTTAATAAATGCGTTAAGGTGGAGTAGAGGTAGAAGATCAGCCATGATCTTATTGAATGGCGGAGCAGGCTCGAAGGGCCGAATGGCCGACTCCTGCTCCTAATTCTTATGTTCTTAAAATAGTGCACAGACGAATTTTAACTGGACAGGTGCTTATCTGTAATTATCATGACATAGATCTATGGACAAAAAGATCAATTTTGCACCAGCAATTTCTGATTAATAATAACTTAGCCGATAATTGAAAACCGGAAACAGAGGACTATGTGGAGCAATGGGTTACAGACCAGTCATTGCAAATGTGGACTTGGTTTCAAAGCCAGATCAAATTGGTGGGATAGAGGTCTTCTCTCTGGGCCAGCTGGGTGAGCCCCATGCGAAATCAGTTTAGGGCCATTTCAATCCAGTTCCTAGTGGGCTTAGGCCTCGCGATGCATCTCCCCACCTTGAAAAACCTCCTCAACATTTTCCTGGAGAGCAAAAAAAAGGGAGAGGGAACAGCCCGGAACCCCAGCATGATAAACGTCCCACAGCCAGGCAGGCTGCGAGGGGAGGCCTGGAGTTAGATGGAGCAGCAAGTCTAGCAAGGTGGAGGTGAGTCAAATAGCTTCCCGGCCTGCTCTGAGTACCACTGCTCTCTGGTTGCAGTTATGACCACACAGTATGTGCCTCTCAAACGTTCCACTGATTTTGCACAGTTTTCCGCCATTTATCAGGAATATGCCATTAGGCAGTGCTCACACTGTCGTAACAATTCATTTAGGAAAGTGCAGTCTTAAATTTAGAGTTAGAGGCCAGTTCGAGATAACTTAAAGAGGAAGGCGAGTCCAAAGGTAATAATTTATGATCAAAGTACCTCCCCCTCGATTTGCCTTTCCCTTTAAATTCAATCCAGATCTTCAAACACTCACTTATCTCGTGCATAATACTGGCATTCTCTGTCACAGGGTGATCAGATAGACATAGATGAGAAAGACCACTCGGCCTATCTACAAAGAGCCCGCTACAACAACAACAACAACAGCAACTTGTATTTATATAGCGCCTTTAACATAGTAAAACGTCCCAAGGCGCTTCACAGGAGGATTAAAAGACAAAAAATTTGACACCGAGCCACATAAGGAGAAATTAGGGCAGGTGACCAAAAGCTTGGTCAAAGAGGTCGGTTTTAAGGAGCGTCTTAAAGGAGGAACGAGAGGTAGCGAGGCGAAGAGGTTCAGGCAGGGAATTCCAGAGCTTAGGGCCCAGGCAACAGAAGGCACGGCCACCAATGGTGGAGCGATTATAATCAGGGATGCTCAAGAGGGCAGAATTTGAGGAGTGCAGAGATCTCGGGGAGGTTGTGGGGCTGGAGGAGATTACAGAGATAGGGAGGGGCGAGGGCCATGGAGGGATTTGAAAACGAGGATGAGAATTTTGAAATCGAGGCGTTGCTTAACCGGGAGCCAATGTAGGTCAGCGAGCACAGGGGTGATGGGCGAACGGGACTTGGTGCGAGTTTGGACACGGGGCAGCTGAGTTTTGGATGACCTCAAGTTTACGTAGGGTGGAATGTGGGAGGCCGGCCAGGAGTGCGTTGGAATAGTCAAGTCTAGAGGTAACAAAGGCATGGATGAGGGTTTCAGCAGCGGATGAGCTGAGGCAGGGGCGGAGACGGTCGATGTTACGGAGGTGGAAGTAGGCGGTCTTTGTTATGCTGCGGTTATGTGGTCGGAAGCTCATTTCAGGGTCAAATTTGGCACCAAGGTTGCGTACAGTGTGGTTCAGCCTCAGACAGATGTTAGGGAGCTCTCTCACCGACAGAAATTCACACTGCACAGGTTTCACTTGCCTGGTTGCTGTGGCTAATTGCTTTGGAGACATAGGCAGCCCCCGGCTGCTTACCACTGCTGCTAGAACTTTGCAATTAGTTGCATGTAGCAGGAATTGCACTGTCTACGGTTCCTGATTCCAAAGGGCTACATTCCTCATAAGCTGCTTCCTCTGAGGTGCAGTAACCTGGTCGGCTGGGGGAAACAAACAAGAAATACTATGAGATAAAATATACAGTCAGAAGTACAGTATTCATTTCTTACTTATTCACCTCATGCCCTATGTTGGTCTACCCACATCCTTGTACTTTCTCTGCATAGAGGGCAGGCAGGTGACTCACTCCCAGGGTTCTGCTATGTTCTGTAACCAACCGCTAGGAGGTTGGCAGCAGTAATCGGAGATGGAGAAGTACTTGTGATCGTCATGTTATCACACCATGCGCTGAATTGCATCTCACACCAGAGCCAGGGTGCTCACAAGATGGCCATGGGGCCCATTTTCAGCCCGCGGGCTGCCGTGTGTCACTGGGTCTCCAATCACAGCCTGCGTGGCCATGGGATTCAGTGACTTCCCTTTTCAGTGTCAGCCGTGGCTCAGTGGGTAGCACTCTCACCTCTGAGTCAGAAGGTTGTGGGTTCAAGTCCCACTACAGGGACTTGCGCACATGGAGGTTCATGATGACACAGTGCAGTGCTGAGGGAGTGCTGCACTGTCGGAGGTGCCGTCTTTCAAATGAGACGTTAAACCGAGACCCCGTCTGCCCTCTCAGGTGGACGTTAAAGATCCCACGGCACTATTCGAAGAAGAGCAGGGGAGTTCTCCCCTGTGTCCTGGCCAATATTCACCGCTCAACCAACATCACTGGAACATCGATTTATCTCATTTGTTGGTTTTGGGATCTTGCTGTGTGAAAATTGGCTGCTGCATTTCCCCACATTACAAGATTGGCTAGAACAGTGTCGGCCGTGGCTCAGTTGGTAGCACTCTTGCCTCTGAGTCAGAAGGTTGTGGGTTCAAGTCCCACCCCAGAGACTTGAGAGAGGAGAGACCAGGCTGAGAAAAACTAAACTTAAAAGGAAGAGACGTCAAGAGGAAAAAAAAAACCTGGACATGAGTCAGCCTAAAGTGAAACTTGCCTTTGTCTGACTAACGCTTGATTGGAGTTGCCTCTGCATCCTGTCCCTCCATCTTTTCCCCTGACTCCCTCTCCTCCCCCACATCCTCCCTCTGCTAATAAAGGAAGAGGGATCTGACCCAGAGACGTTTCTGATGGAATTTCAGGGCTACAGACAAGAGGCTGAATCCAAATGCGTTTAACCTTTCTGATAATCCGAAATCAGATCAAAGGGGTTTTGGAAATCTAAAAGAGATGCAGTTCACGGACAAACGCTCAAAGCTCCTCTCTGTGGTGACAATTTTGCCAAACGATCGGTTGACAGGAGCTGTGCGTTTGCAGTTTGGCGCTCATACTTTTAGGTTTCATCCCATTTCTCATGCATTCCTGAAGGCACTAGATTCCTATTCCATGGGCAACAGTAGCCCTCCGCTACCATGCCCAAGTAGCCAGTCTTCAAGGGTGAGTGGGCTGTTTGGCCATGGAGGGCTTGACAGCCAACCCTGATGCTGTAATCGCCTGGCATCCACACACATTCCCTTTCCGGGGAGGGGGTGCTCGTTGGACAGTGGAACCCCTGGCTAAGGTCAGAGAACTCACAAGAAGCTTTTAGATTCAGAGTTGCCATCGGGCGAGTGCCTCTGTAAGCCTGCTGGGTTCTGCTGTGCAATCCGGAGACCATTAGCTGCACTCCTCTAATGTAAAAGCTCATCGCAGGCACTTTCTTGAAGAGGGAGATCTCCCGGTGTCCTGGCCAACAGTCATCCCACAGCCGACAACACCAAAAACAGATTTAGCTGGTCATTTCTATCACTTATATCTGTTTGTGGGAGCTTGCTGTGCGCAACTTATCTGCTGCGTTTCCCAACATAACAACGGTGACTGCACTTTGATAGTCTTTCATTGGTCGCAAAGCCTGTTGGGGTGCCCTGTGCCCGTGAAAGCCGCTATCGAAATATAAATGCATGTTCTTTCGAGAACATATTCAGTACACCGCCTTCTGCTAGTTCATGCTGAATCCCAGCAGAACTCTGAGCCAAGCATAAAATTTGTTGCGACTAATCATTTTTCCGTTATCTGAATATTGCTCATGGCTCTGCTTTACTGCATTATCCATGTCCAAGCATAACATTGCCCTCAATTAGGCTCTCAGCATACCAGATATTATCAATCTATTGTTTCATTTCAACTCAAGATAGCTAACGTTTCAGTCTTGGCCTTTCTTGTAAAAGATTACTTTTTTTCCTCCTAATTTATTTACTCCAATTTTCTCCCCTGAGGGGACTGATGCTTGTTGGGCTAACAGTTCCACAGGCACCAATAGCGATCCACTAACTTGCTCATGTGGCCACTCATAGGATCGTAGGAATTAGACAGTTGTATAAAGCTCTGGTTAGACCACATCTAGAGCACTGCATCTCAGGAAGGATATATTGGCCTTGGAGGGGGAGCAGTGCAGATTCACCAGAATGATACCGGGGCTAAAAGGGTTAAATTATGAGGACAGGCTGCATAGACTAGTCTTGTATTCCCTCGAGTATAGAAGATTAAGGGGTGATCTAATTGAGTTGTTTAAGATGATTAAAGGAGTTGATAGGGGAGATCGAGAGAAACTATTTCCTCTGGTGGGGGGAGTCCAGAACAAGGGGGCATAACCTTAAAATTAGAGCCAGGCCGTTCAGGGGTGATGTCAGGAATCACTTCTTCACACAAAGGGTAGTGGGAATCTGGAACTCTCTCCCCCAAAAAACTGCTGAGGCTGGGGGTCAATTGAAAATATTCAAACTGAGATTGATAGATTTTTGTTAGGTGCGGGTATTAAGGGTTACGGAACCAAGGCGGGTAGATGGAGTTAAGATACAGATCAGCCATGATCTCATTGAATGGCGGAAGAGGCTCGAGGGGCTGAATGGCCTCCTTCTGTTCCGATGTCCCTATTTTCCTAATTGCTGGATGAAAAACGATCACAATCCATCTAGTTCACCATCTACCATCCAGGCCTGTTTATTTATTTTTACCTATATAAAGTGGCTCGTTCTTTGCAGTTGTTGGACTGCGATCCTGTGGCAGAAATCGGAAACAAACGGCTGATCTATTCAATATCCAGCTGTGGACCCTGTTGCATGCTTGATGTCTTCAGCTGAATCCAGCTGCAGCACTCCTTACTCCCCAGATGTAGTCCCATTGTGGGCAACTGCTTACCAGCCCCTTCTGCCCCATAGAAAGACATCATTGTTATACGTGGAAGGAACCATCAGCGTCCTACATCTGGACAAGATACAGTAACAACTGCAACATTTTGACAGCAAATGTTCAGCATGGACCATTCACATCCCTTCACAAGAACTCAAGAAATAGGAGCAGGAGTGGGTCATACAGCCCCTCGAGCCTGCTCTGCCATTCAATAAGATCATGGCTGATCTTCTACCTCAACTCCACTTTCTCGCCCGATCCCCATACCTCTTGATTCCCTTAGTATCCAAAATCTATCGATCTCTGTCTTGAATATACTCAACGACTGAGCATCCACAGCCCTCTGGGGTAGTGAATTCCAAAGATTCACCACCCTCTGAGTGAAGAAATTTCTCCTCATCTCAGTCCTAAATGGCCAACCCCTTATTCTAGGACAATGACCTCTGGTTCTAGACTCTCCAGCCAGGGGAAACAGCCTCCCTGCATCTACCCTGTCAAGCCCTCTAAGAATTTTATATGTTTCAATGAGGTCACCTCTCATTCTTCTAAACTCCAGAGAGTATAGGCCTAGTCTACTCAATCTCACCTCATAGGACAACCCTCTCATCCCAGGAATCAATCTAGTGAACCTTCGTTGCACCCCCTCCAAGACAAGTATATTCTTCCTTAGGTAAGGAGACCAAAACTGTACACAGTGCTCCAGGTGTGGTCTCACCAAAGCCCCAGATAATTGCAGCAAGACTTCCTTACTCTTATACTCCAACCCCCTTGTAACAAAGGCTAACATACCATTTGCCTTCCTAATTGCTTGCTGTACCTGCATGTTAACTTTCTGTGATTCGTGTACAAGGACCCCCAGGTCCCTCTGAACACCAACATTTCCCAGTCTCTCACCTTTTAAAAAATATTCTGTTTTTCCATTCTTCCTACCAAAGTGGATAATTTCACACTTCCCTACATTATACTCCATGTGTCACCTTCTTGTCCTCTCACTTAACCTGTCTATATCCCTTTGCAGCCTCTTTGCATCCGCCTCACAGCTTACTTTCCCACCTAGCTTCATATTGTCAGCAAACTTGGATATATTACACTCGGTCCCCTCATCTAAATCATTGATATAGATTATAAATAGCTGAGGCCCAAGCACTGATCCTTGCAGTACCCCACTAGTTACAGCCTGCCAACCCGAAAATGACTCGTTTATTCCTACTCTCTGTTTTCTGTCCGTTAACCAATCCTTAATCCGTGCTAGTATATTACCCCCAATCCCATGAGCTCTAATTTTGTGCAGCAACCTCTTGTGTGGCACCTTATCGAATGTCTTCTGAGAATCCAAATATTCTACATCCACTGGTTCCCCCTGCTAGTTATACCCTCAAAAACCTCCAGATTTCGATCCTCCTCACTTGCGTGTGAGTCAGGAATGGCTGATAGTTCCAAGCAATAACAATCATTGGCCAAAGTTGAACTATCTAGTTTCCTCCTCTCCTCTCCTGAAGGCACTGGTTCATGTATGGGATTCTAAGCCACCCTCCACTATCTGGCCCAAGCATAAGCCTAGACAGTAAAGATATTCAATCATGGGAGAGATCACAGCCAAATCCAACTGCAGAGCTGGATAAAACTCTGGTCTGGAATGGGATTGAAGGTTATGTGGGCCTACAGGCAGAGCTTCTATACAAGAGCAAGGGTTTTTTTTAGGAACAGCAAAAGGCTATCAGGCCCCAAAAGAAAGAAAGAAAGACTTGCATTTATATAGCGCCTTTCACGACCACCGGATGTCTCAAAGCGCTTTACAGCCAATGAAGTACTTTTGAAGTGTAGTCACTGTTGTAATGTGGGAAACGCGGCAGCCAATTTGCGCACAGCAAGCTCCCACAAACAGCAATGTGAAAATGACCAGATCATCTGTTTCTGTTATGTTGGTTGAAGGATAAATGTTGGCCTCAGGACACCGGGGAGAACTCCCCTGCTCTTCTTCGAAATAGTGCCATGGGATCTTTTACGTCCACCTGAGAGAGCAGACAGGGCCTCGATTTAACGTCTCATCTGAAAGACGGCACCTCCGACAGTGCAGCACTCCCTCAGCACTGCACTGAAGCCCATCCCTTTTTGATAGATCAATCCTTCTCATTATATCACCTTAATCCCTTCTTTCTCCAGAAACACATCTAGTTGCCTAATCACATATGTTTGATGTTGTTTTGTAAACTATTTTGGTGAAAGAAAGCAACTTGTAGAAAAGGCTTGAATAGTGAGCACTTCATGTGCTTTCTTTCGAACCTCAACTGTATGCCTCCAGCCTCGTAGCGGTGTCGTCAAACTACACTGTGGGATACTAACTAAATGAGTTAACATCGCCACTAAAATAATGGAGAGAGGAATTTCAGATGAAACAAAAGAACTTGCATTTCTATCGCGCCTTTCACAACCTCAGGACGTCCCAAAGCGCTTTACAGCCAACGAAGTACTTTTTGAAGTGTAGTCACTGTTGCAATGTCGGAAATGTGGCATTCAATTTGTGCACAGCAAGATCCCACAAACAGCAACAAAATATATTTGCAGATCGTCTCTATTTAGGTGTTGGTTGAGGGGTAACTGTAAACATCTCCTCCGAAAGACAGCACGTCTGGCAGTGCAGCACTCCCTCAGTACTGCACTGAAGTGTCTCTGGAGAGGGACTTGAATCCACAACCTTCTGATTCAGAGTGTGACCCCAGTGAGGCATGGCTGACATCTGTGATGGATTCGTACGCTGATATCCTACTGTGTAATTTCAGCGTTGTAAGGCCTCTGCAAATTCAAATCTACTTTATCGGGAAAGGTAGTCAGATTGGTGCGACTCGTACTTCTGCACTCATCAAGGCGAGGAACGACAGCACTGGAAATGTTGAACACTTTTCCAACTTAGGCACCCACTGCCAGCATCAAGTCCTCCCAGAGGCCGCTGATCACATACTCCATGGGCAGGTTGGCTGGGACCATAGACATATCACTTACAGAAAGCAATCAACCAGGGCTGAAAATGCAGGTGCCAGTGCAGGTAGACATTACAGGTCCTCGGGAAGAAATTTTGAAGCACTTTCCTTCAGCAGAAAATTCGCCTTTATTACAAGAGGATTGGAGTACAAGAGTAAAGAAGTCTTACTACAATTATATAGGGCCTTGGTGAGACCACACCTGGGGCACTGTATACAGTCTTGGTCTCCTTACCTAAGGAAGGATATACTTGTCTTAGAGGGAGTGCAACGAAGGATCACAAGACTGATTCCTGGGATGGAGGGATTGTCCTATGAGGAGAGATTGAAGAGGCTAGGCCTATATTTCCTAGCATTTAGAAGAATGAGAGGTGATCTCATTGAAACATATAACATTCTTACAGGGTAGATGCTGGGAGAATGTTTCCCCTGGCTGGGGAGTCTAGAACCAGGGGTCACAGTCTCAGAATAAGGGGTCGGCCATTTAGGACTGAGATGAGGAGAAATTTCTTCACTCAGAGGGTGGTGAATCTTTGGAATTCTCTACCCCAGAGGGCTGTGGAGGCTCAGTCTTTGAGTATATTCAAGACAGAGATCGATAGATTTTTGAATATTAAGGGAATCAAAGGATACAGGGACAGTGCAGGAAAGTGGAGATGAGGCAGAAGATCAGCCATGATCTTGTTGAATGGCGGAGCAGGCTCGAAGGGTTGAATGGCCGACTCCTGCTCCTATTTCTTATGTTCTTATGTAAGATCAAACAATTTGGATGGAAGCCATGACAGGGCAGATTCAACATCGTCTGTAGAAGGAGTGATTTAATAGGTTAAATGACCATTTCTCATGGCAGGAGATGTCAGTTAGATTTATTGTTATCTGTGGAATTTAGAAATCCTAAATGTAGGATAACGTTCTAATGCATCATTTTATTTTACGCCCTTTTAACATAGGAATCCTAATTCTGGGGAACCATATACCTGGAGCCTTTAACTATTATTAATGGTGGTTGACCGAAGACCAATAAATGTTTATTATATCAAGAGAGAAACTACATTTAAAATATTAGATTAAGGCTTCTACAAAAAGATTGATTTTAGAGCAAATGAATATTGCCAAGAAGTTTTTAAAAGCGCCTCGCTGTACTCATGTTAAAGTTCATTGCTGTAACTTGTGGGCCCCACAGATACCTATACCTGTCTTTCTAAGATGGAAAGAAAGAAAGAAAGAGAGAGAGAGAGAGAGAGAGAAGACAGACAGACAGACAAACAGACAGACATACTTGCATTTCTATAGCGCCTTGCATGACCTCAGGACGTCCCAAAGTGCTTTCCAGCCAATGAAGTATTTTTAAAGTGGAGTCACTGTTGTAATGTGGGAAACACGGCAGCCAATTTGTGCACAGCAAGCTCCCACAAACAGCAATGTGATGATGACCAGATAATCTGTTTTAGTGATGTTGGTTGAGGGATAAATATTGGCCCCAGGACACCGGGGAGAACTCCCCCTGCTCTTCTTTGAAATAGTGCCACGGGATCTTTTACATCCACCTGAGAGAGCAGACGGGGCCTCGGTTTAACGTCTCATCCAAAAGACGTCACCTCCGACAGTGCAGCACTCCCTCAGCACTGCACTGGGAGTGTCAGCCTAGATTTTTGTGCTCAAGTCTCTGGAGTGGGACTCGAACCCACGACCTTCTGACTCAGAGGCGAGAGCCATGGCTGACACGGGAATTAATGCATTCGTATGACAATCCTCTGTTCGATTTTTAAATTGAGGTGTAAGTCAGTTAAAATAAATAGGTCGACTAGCAGACACGAATAAGATATAGGGGGAAAAATTCGGTTGGTTTGCGCCTCCCGTTAGCGCCTTAAGAGGGCGCTAATGGGGCGCAAAGCAACTAGCGCCCGGGCGCAGCGATGTTTGCGCCGCTCATGAAATTAACTAGACATTTTGCGGCGGCACTAAACACTACCGCCACGATCTTTTGCGCCGGCAGATCGTGACGTCAGTCGAGTGTGCAACGCCCCGTTAGCGCCCCGGAGTGGCACCCTCTGCCTTACCGCCTGCCGCTAGCAACAACATGTTGAGGGGAGCGTTTTGCAGTCAGGAAGGGACTGGGGGAGCGCTATTTAAAGGCGACCGCTTCCTGCCTTTTATTGTTGGTGCCATTTTTGAACCACGCATTCTGAGAGAGAGAGAGAGAGACTTCTGGAGAGATTCAACGCTGTGTGAAGGAGTTTTGGGTACTGAGCAGCGCTTTGCAGGTTCATTTTGATTTGCCCTTCCTTCTATCGATTTAGAAGAGACTGTGGGGGCTGCACTCTGAGCTCTTTCCCTAGTTCTCTCCATTGTTCTTTCCAGCAGATTTGATGTGCAGGTCTCTCCAGGCCGAGATTCAAGGCTGCAATGAGCAGTGTGTGGCTGGAGAGCAAGATCAACCCTCCCCTTTAAGAACTGGCCGGTGCCAGTGTGTCTGTGTTCCATTGCTGACTGACATCACATGAGCTTCGCCAGCGCTCTGAGGTAGCGCCTCGCTCCTCGGCCTTTGCGCCTTCAGACAGGTGGGAAGCGCCTGATTTAGCGCTCCAATCACCTCCAAGGGGCGATAGAAGTCAAGTTTGCAGTCGGAGGCGATAATTAGCGCCAGGCGCTAATCTTTGCGCCTGGCCGATAATTGCGCCCCAAATTGGGCGATACCGAATTTCTCCCCCATAGTGTTAAGCGCCTGCACACTAATATAAACAAATATTGCCCAGAATTTGCAGATTTCTGAATATTAGGCTTTTACGAATGCATTAGAATTTTAAACACAGTTATTTGCCTTTGTGTCACAAATTGATATGTTTATTTCTTTTGTTCATTTTCCACCGCAGTCTTCACCACACCTCAGGAAGGATAGAGTGGGGTGGTAGTGGGGGGGCGGGGGGGACAGCGCAGATTCACCAGAATGATACCGGGGCTTAAAGGGTTAAATCATGAGGACCGATTGCGTAGATTAGTCTTAAAACATAGAAACATAGAAACATAGAATCTAGGAGCAGGAGTAGGCCATTCGGCCCGTCGAGCCTGCTCCGCCATTCAATACGATCATGGCTGATCATTCAAATCCAGTACCCTATCCCTGCTTTAATCCCCACAGTACACATATCCCACCCTAGCCCCGTAACCCCACGTATTTAATTCCCCCTAACATATCCCATCCTATCCCCATAACCCCACATATTTAATCCCCCCCCCTAACACTAAGGGTCAATTTATCATAGCCAAATTTGTTTTCCCTTGAGCATAGAAGATTAAGGGGTGAGCTAATTGAGGTGTTTAAGATGATTAAAGGAGTTGATAGGGTAGATCGAGAGAAACTATTTCCTCTGGTGGGGGGAGTCCAGAACAAGGGGGCATAATCTTAAAGTTAGAGCCAGGCCGTTCAGGGGTGATGTCAGGAAGCACTTCTTCACACAAAGGGTAGTGGAAATCTGGAACTCTCTCCCCCATTAAGCTGTTGAGGCTGGGGGGTCAATTGAAAGTTTCAAAACTGAGATTGATAGATGTTTGTTAGGTTAAGGCTATTCAGGGTTACGGAACCAAGGCGGGTAGATGGGGTTAAGATTCAGATCAGCCATGATCTAATGGAATGGCAGAACAGGCTCGAGGGGCTGAATGGCCTCCTCCTGTTCCGATGTTCCAATAGCTGGCCTTCTTTCCTTGCCTCAAGGGGTTGCCTCCTTTGATGGGGTACAAAACCAGTAGATGACCCAAGTGGCCATTGAGCTTTGACAGTAAGTGTCGACAGGCTACGTGACTGTAAAGGACAGCATGGCTGAACTCAATCCTCACCCAGTGGCCACACACACACGCACTTCCAATAGGCATTTCAAATAGCCAACAATAACCCTGATATGCATATACTGAGGATGGGAAATGGGGGGTCCTATAACCAGTGGAGCACCCTGATTTGCGCAGGCAAATAGGCTGGCCACCCCTTTTGAGGTCCGCCTAAAAATCACGTCGGGCGGGCACTGGACGGCCAATGAGCGGGTGATTTTTTTCCCCACTTTTTAATTGCTGGCTGCAACGTTTACGCTAGGGAAAGGAGCAAGAGGATATTGAAAATCGCCATCATAATCTCTCTCTTCAGGCTGCATTGGGATAACATACATAGTATTGTTTACTTGCATCATAGCTGCGCATAGCAACGTATGACCCTGGAAGGTACTAGTGGAGATATTGATGATTGAGCACGTAATGTATTCATGTGACATTCCAACAACAACTTGAATTTATCTAGCGCCTTTAACATAGTAAAACGTCCCAAGGTGCTTCACAGGAGCGTTAACGAACAAAATTTGACACCGAGCCACATTAGGAGATATTAGGACAGGTGACCAAAAGCTTGGTCAAAGAGGGAGGTTTTAAGGAGCGTCTTAAAGGAGGAGAGAGAGGTAGAGAGGCGGGGAGGTTTAGGGAGGGAATTCCAAAGTTTAGGGCCTAGGCGGCTGAAGGCACGGCCGCCAATGGTAGAGCGATGGAAATCGGGGAACGCGCAAGAGGCCAGAATTGGAGGAGCGCGGAGATCGCGGAGGGTTGCAGGGCTGGAGGAGGTTACAGAGATAGGGAGGGGCGAGGCAATGGAGTGATTTGAACACAAGGATGAGAATTTTAAAATCGGGTTGTTGCTGGACCGGGAGCCAATGTAGGTCAGCGAGCACAGGGGGTGTTAACATGGCTATTTTAATTATTTGGTTCCCACGAAGAGAATACACCGAGGAACTTCAAACAAGCACTTTTCGGCCTTTATACACTGACATTGCCAAGAGTCGTTTCCAGGTTACACTTTGCACAAGTCGTTATCTTGGCTAATTTCATGTTAATTGACGCCATATCTGATATTGCCCATCTTCCACCCACCCCCCCCTGCCTCTAAAGGAGGAGAAATATGACTCATTTGGAGAATCTGATGATTTATGACACATACTCACGTGCACCAGTCAATATTTTAGTATTGGGTTTCTGTCACAAGTCTTTCAGTTCCCCTTCCTCTGAACTCTTTCTGCCTCGTCCATGGACAGTGCTCGTGCACAAGGCATCAGGAGGCAAGAAATAGAACGCCACATGTCGCGGTTTCACCCCTTTCTCAGATTTTGCCCAGCAACGGTGGCCTAGTGGTTAGCACAGTTGCCTCACAGCGCCAGGGACCCGGGTTCGAATCCGGCCTGGGGTGACTGTCTGTGTGGAGTTTGCACATTCTCCCCGTGTCTGCGTGGGTTTCCTCCGGGTGCTCCGGTTTCCTCCCACAGTCCAAAGATGTGCGGGTTAGGTTGATTTGGCTATGATAAATTGACCCTTAGTGTTAGGGGGATTAAATATGTGGGGTTACGGGGATAGGGTGGGATATGTGTCGGTGCAGGCTCGATGGGCCGAAATGGCCTCCATCTGCACTGTGGGGATTCTGTGATATTCTGTGAACGTCGAGCGTTACAGATTGACTTATTTTTGGCCGACCCTTACCTGGCTGCAAAACGCTGTGGTTTGTGGGAAGCTGAGAACCTCCGCTTAAAGCCGCCAAGCGCATTCTTTAACCAACGTAAAGAAAGAGATCCGTTCCCTCAAAGCTTTTTCTTTCAAGCGCGACTTTTACAGTGAAACAGCCTCCCCTCGGCCGGAGTTCGGCGGAGCGCAGTCTCGGCGTCTCCTCTAGTTGCCACGAACACCATCTTCCCAGCCTCCGCGGCTGCTCCTGGATCTCCGTCACTCTGTAGGCCGAGAGTGCAGCCTCAGCGACTGTGAATGGCCTTTGCCCTCCTCGAGCTCGTCTCCTGCCTGAGAGCTGCAAAATAATCCCCGCACTTCCTCTTAATAAATTCTGAAGCGTAGGATGCAGTGATGACAATTCCTGCTCTCGAACTGGCAAGTTATCTGTTGCCTTTTTCACCGTGTGTGTGTTTGTTCAAGAAAAGGTTTTTTTTTCCTTCTCTCTCTGTCATACTTCCAGTTGAGCGTAAATTAAAAGCAGAAATCTGAATGTTAAGTTCAAGCAGTTCCATCTGGGCTTCACACTCTTGGGAGAGACTTTGATTTTGTGCAAAGTAGAAAAACAACATTCAAAAGAAAATCGAAAGTGAAGTCTTTGGGAGGCGCTGTCCATGGAACAGTAGAACAGGAGGAGGCCATTCAGCCCCTCGGGCCTGTTCCGCCAATCAATTAGATCGCGGCCGATCTGTATCTTGACTCCATTTACCCGCCTTTGCTCCATATCCCTAGATACTCTTAGCCAACAAAAGTCTATCAATCTCAGTCTCGAAAGCTCCAAATGTCCCCCAGCATCAACAGCTTTTTGGGGGAAGAGAGTTCCAGATTTCCACTACCCTTTGTGTGAAGAAGTGTTTCTTGATTTCCGTCCTGAACGGCCTGGCTCTAATTTTAAGGTCATGCCCCCTTGTTCTGGACTCCCCCCACCAGAGGAAATAATTTCTCTGCATCTATCCTATTGAATTATAGAGTCATAGGAGAAATTCAGTATCGCCCCATTTGGGGCGCAATTATCGGCCGGGCGCAAAGATTAGCGCCTGGCGCTAATTATCGCCTCCGACTGCAAACTTGACTTTTATCGCCCCTGGAGGTGATTGGAGCGCTAAATCAGGCGCTTCACACCTGTCTTAAGGCGCAAAGGCCGAGGAGCGAGGCGCTACCTCAGAGCGCTGGCGAAGCTCATGTGATGTCAGTCAGCAATGGAACACAGACACACTGGCGCCGGCCAGTTCTTAAAGGGAAGGGTTGATCTTGCTTTCCATCCACATCCTGCTCATTGCAGCCTTGAATCTCGGCCTGGAGAGACCTGTACATCAAATCTGCTGGAAAGAACAATGGAGAGAACCAGGGAAAGAGCTCAGAATGCAGCCCCACAGTCTCTTCTAAATCAATACAAGGAAGGGCAAATCAAAATGAACCTGCAAAGTGCTGCTCAGTACCCAAAACTCCTTCACACAGCGTTGAATCTTTTCAGAAGTCTCTCTCTCTCTCTCTCTCAGAATGTGTGGTTCAAAAATGTCACCAACAATAAAAGGCAGGAAGCGGTCGCCTTTAAATAGCGCTCCCCCAGTCCCTTCCTGACTGCAAAACGCTCCCTCAACCTGTCGTTGCTAGCGGCAGGCGGTAAGGCAGGGGGCGCCACTCAATATCCGCTCCGGGGCGATACCTGGGGCGTTGCGCACTCGACTGACGTCACGATCTGCCGGCGCAGGAGATCGTGGCGGTAGTGTTTAGTGCCGCCGCAAAATGTCTAGTTAATTTCGCGAGCGGCGCAAACATTGCCGCGCCCGGGTGCTAGATGCTTTGCGCCCCATTAGCGCCCTCTTAAGGCGCTAACGGGAGGCGCAACCAACTGAATTTTTCCCCCATAGAGTTTTACAGCACAGAAAGAGGCCCTTCGGCCCATCGTGTCCGCACCGGCCATCAAGCCCTGTCTATTTTAATCCCATTTTCCAGCACTTGGTCTGTAGCCTTGTGTGCTATGGCGTTTCAAGTGCTCATCTAAATGCTTCTTGAATGTTGTGAGGGTTCCTGCCTCTACCACCCTTTCAGGCAGTGAGTTCCAGATTCCAACCACCCTCTGGGTGAAAAAGTTTTTCCTCAAATCCCCTCTTTCAACATTTTAAACACCTCGATCAGATCATCCCTCAATCTTCTGAACTCAAGGGAATACAAGCCTAGTTTATGAAATCTGTCCTCATAGTTTAACCCTATTGGCTCTGGTGAATCTGGGCTGCACCCCCTCCAAGGCCAATATATCCTCGCTGAGGTGCGGATTTGTGGGTAAGAGTACCAACAAGCCACACTGCTGGAGAGGGCAAAAATCAGCCAGGGTTCCCCCTCCCACAGCGCTACTCAATGACTCTCGCTGGAAAGTAGGTGTGTAGGTGGCAGGTGGACGCAGTGTTAGTCTTGGCGGTGATATACCCCCCTCCCTTCCCCCGATGGTCAAGTCGCCCGCTGGCACAGAGTTCCTCGGATTACATGGGCGAGGTACAGGAGGGCATCTGGGACCCATGGAACCATACTGAGCAGGAGTCAGTGCCTTCAGGACAGGAGGGGAGATAATGGAGGGGCTTCATAATATCATTCCTTTGTCCTTGCCCCTTTGAAACCTTAACTGAGTACAAACTGTTGGCACAGGTACATTGCAGATGCTAAAAGACTTGGCTTTATATAGCGCAGGACGACCCAAAGCACTTTACAGCCACTGAAATACTTTTTGAAATGTAGTCACTGTTGTAATGTAGGAAACGTGGCGCACAGCAAGCTCCCGCAAACAACAATGAGATAAATGACCAGATCATCTGTTTTTAATTATGTCGGTTGAGGGATATATGTCGGCCTGGACACCGGGGATAACTCCCCTGGGATCTTTTACGTTCACCTGAGAGAGCAGACGGGGCTTCGGTTTAACGTCTCATCTGAAGTGTCACCTCCGACAGTGTGGCACCCCCTCAGCACTGACCCTCCGACAGTGCAGCGCTCCCTCAGCACTGACCCTCCGACAGTGCAGCACTCCCTCAGCACTGACCCTCCGACAGTGCAGCGCTCCCTCAGCACTGACCCTCCGACAGTGCAGCACTCCCTCAGCACTGACCCTCCGACAGTGCGGCACTCTCTCAGCACTGACCCTCCGACAGTGCAGCACTCTCTCAGTACTGACCCTCCGACAGTGCAGCGCTCCCTCAGCACTGACCCTCCGACAGTGCAGCACTCTCTCAGTACTGACCCTCCGACAGTGCAGAACTCCCTCAGCACTGACCCTCCGACAGTGCAGCACTCTCTCAGTACTGACCCTCCGACAGTGCAGCTCTCCCTCAGTACTGACCCTCCGACAGTGCAGAACTCCCTCAGCACTGCCCCTCCGACAATGCAGCACTCCCTCAGTACTGCCCTCCGACAGTGCAGCGCTTCCTCAGTACTGCCGCTCCGACAGTGCGGAGCTTCCTCAGTACTGCCCCTCCGACAATGCAGCACTCCCTCAGTACTGCCCCTCCGACAGTGCAGTGCTCCCTCAGTACTGCCCCTCCGACAGTGCAGCGCACCCTCAGTACTGCCTCTCCGACAGTGCAGCACTCTCTCAGTACTGACCCTCCGACAGTGCAGCGCTCCCTCAGCACTGACCCTCCGACAGTGCAGAACTCCCTCAGCACTGACCCTCCGACAGTGCAGCACTCTCTCAGTACTGACCCTCCGACAGTGCAGCTCTCCCTCAGTACTGACCCTCCGACAGTGCAGAACTCCCTCAGCACTGCCCCTCCGACAATGCAGCACTCCCTCAGTACTGCCCTCCGACAGTGCAGCGCTTCCTCAGTACTGCCGCTCCGACAGTGCGGAGCTTCCTCAGTACTGCCCCTCCGACAATGCAGCACTCCCTCAGTACTGCCCCTCCGACAGTGCAGTGCTCCCTCAGTACTGCCCCTCCGACAGTGCAGCGCACCCTCAGTACTGCCTCTCCGACAGTGCAGCGCTCCCTCAGTACTGCCCCTCCGACAGTGCAGTGCTCCCTCAGTACTGCCCCTCTGACAGTGCAGCGCTCCCTCAGTACTGCCTCTCCGACAGTGCAGCGCTCCCTCAGTACTGCCCCTCCGACAATGCAGCACTCCCTCAGTACTGCCCCTCTGACAGTGCAGCGCTCCCTCAGTACTGCCCCTCCGACGGTGCAGCGCTCCCTCAGTACTGCCCCTCCGACAGTGCAGCGCTCCCTCAGTACTGACCCTCCGACAGTGCAGAACTCCCTCAGCACTGCCCCTCCGACAATGCAGCACTCCCTCAGTACTGCCCTCCGACAGTGCAGCGCTTCCTCAGTACTGCCGCTCCGACAGTGCGGAGCTCCCTCAGTACTGCCCCTCCGACAATGCAGCACTCCCTCAGTACTGCCCCTCCGACAGTGCAGCGCTCCCTCAGTACTGCCCCTCCGACAGTGCAGCGCACCCTCAGTACTGCCTCTCCGACAGTGCAGCGCTCCCTCAGTACTGCCCCTCCGACAGTGCAGCGCTCCCTCAGTACTGCCCCTCCGACGGTGCAGCACTCCCTCAGTACTGCACTGGGAGTGTCAGCCTGGATTATGTGCTCAAATCCTAGCATTGAAAGTTAGCTGCCAATTTTTTTTAAGTGCTTTTTATAGGCAATTTTACACAGCATCTCGGCCTCCTTTTAAAATCACATGTGGCAGCTTCACAATACGTCAATGTACTTTTCTAATTATCAGCTGGGGACACTTGGAGTGAACGCGGCCTTTGTGAATTCTGGTTGGCGATAACCGGCTTCTACTGTGCGAGTCTTTATTTCCTTTCATTTTCAGAAAGTGAGGCTGAAAAATGCTCATTTTCATTTGCGATTTCTTTAGCGTTGAGGCAAAGGTCAGCTCTAAGAATCAGGGAAACTTACAGCACAGAAGGAGGCCATTCGACCCGTCGTGCCTGTGCTGGCTCTCTGAAAGAGCTGTCGTCCTTAGACCCACATCCCCGCTTTTTGTCCGTAACCCTGTCAGTGCTTCAGCCTCAAGAACCTGTCCAACTCCCTTCTGAAATGATTTCTGGAACCAGCTTCCACCACCTTTTCAGGTCGAGCATTCCAGATCCCCACAACTCTCTGAGTGAAAACATTTCTCCTAATCTCCCCTCTAGATCTTTTGTGGTGAGTTTGCTGATTTCAGCTGGAACGGCAGTGGCGAGATTCCAACAAGGCTCACTGTCCCTGGGCTAGGGAGGAGAAAAACATCAGCCTGGCCAGAATCATTATTCAGTGACCCCAGCTGGAAAGTCTGCATGTGAAGACGTCAGACAAAGGTGGGCTTGGGCTCAGCTGTGATGTCCTACAGTTATACTGCAATTATACAGGGCCTTGGTGAGACCACACCTGGAGTACTGTGTGCAGTTTTGGTCTCCTTACCTAAGAAAGGATATACTTGCCATAGAGGGAGTGCAGCGAAGGTTCACCAGACCGATTCCTGGGATGGCAGGACTGTCGTATGAGAAGAGATTGGGTCGACTAGGCCTGTATTCACTAGAGTTTAGAAGAATGAGAGGGGATCTCATTGAAACGTATCAAATTCTGACAGGGCTAGACAGACTGGATGCAGGGAGGATGTTTCCCCTGGCTGGGGGGGTCTAGAACGAGGGGTCACAGTCTCAGGATACGGGGTAGGACATTTAGGACTGAGATGAGGAGAAATTTCTTCACTCAGAGGGTGGTGAACCTGTGGAATTCTCTACCACAGAAGGCTGTGGAGGCCAAGTCACTGAATCTATTTGAGAAGGAGATAGATAGATTTCTAGACACAAAAGGCATCAAGGGGTATGGGGAGAGAGCGGGAATATGGTGTTGAGATAGAGGATCACCATGGTCGTGTTGAATGGCGGAGCAGGCTCGAAGGGCCTACTCCTGCTCCTATTTTTCTGTGTTTCTATGTCCTCCCCATGTGGTCAAATAGCCTGCAGGCACTCACTGTGAAAATGGTCCACCTTAAGAATGGTCAATCAGACAAGGTCCCAGAAGGTTGCCAAGGCCTGTGGATCTGTGCCCCAGCAACAGTAACCATTTTCAGAAGAGATGGGGGAAATTGGAAAAAATAACTCAGGCTGGAGTAAGTTTGTTCACACTTTACATCGAATTACATAGACTTAACAGCACAGAAACAGGCCATTCGGCCCAACTGGTCCGTGCTGGTGTTTACGCTCCACACGAATTGATTCCTGGGATGAAGGGGGTGACGTATGAGGAAAGGTTGAGCAGGTTGGGCCTATACTCATTGGAGTTTAGAAGAATGAGAGGTGATCTTATTGAAACATGTAAGATTCTGAGGGGGCTTGACAGGGTAGATGCCGAGAGGATGTTTCCCCTAGTGGAGGTATCTAGAACGAGGGGGCATAGTTTCAGAATAAGGGGTCGACCATTTAAGTCGGAGATGAGGGAATTTCTTCTCTCAGAGGGTCGTGAATCTTTGGAATTCTCTACCCCAGAGAGCTGTGGAGGCGGAGTCATTGAATATATTCAAGGCGGAGATTGACAGACATTTGAACTACAGGGGAGTCAAGGGGTATGGGGAGAGAGCGGGAAAGTGGTGCTGAGGCCAAGATTGGATCAGCCCTGATCTTATTGAATGGCGGAGCAGGCTCGAGAGGCCGATTGACCGACTCCTGCTCCTGTTTCTTATGTTCTTTCAACACAACCTTCTATTCCTTTCTCCCTCATGTGCTTATCTAGCTTCCCCTTAAATGCATCTATGCTATTCACCTCAACCGCTCCCTGTGGTAGCGAGTTCCACATTTTAACCACTCTCTTTAACATTATATGGGCTTCTGCTGGTGAAGTGGACACCGATGGGATAAAAGTCTTCTCCATCTGTTTTGCTGCGAGGGTCATAGGTGAAATAAGTTTGGGCAGTCTCAACCCAGCTCCTGGTGAGGACTTGTCTGCGGCACAAAAGTGACCTTATCGTGGCACCACCTGGTACTGAGCTGGCAGTCGCATTCAGAAAGGCCAGAGGATGGCTTGCATTGGAAATGAAAAATGTCACAATGGCGCTGTCCTGAGGGCCGGGCTGAGACACATTGTTGGGGCGGAGTAGAGGGAGCTTTTCTCGGTCTGAGTGGCCGGAAATGGAAAAAACTATTCCGTTCCCCAACACCAACATCCCTCACAAAAAACAATATGTGAACAGAGCATTGGGAGCTCAACATTGTCTTCCATGCATAAACATTCAAAGCAACGAGGGTGTCATTTCTTTGCTTTGCTGACTTTAGGGTAGATACGGAGAAACTATTTCCTCTGGTGGGAGAGTCAAGAACAAGGGGACATAATCTTAAATTTAGAGCCAGGCCGTTCAGGGGTGATGTCAGGAAGCACTTCTTCACACAAAGGGTAGTGGAAATCTGGAACTCTCCCCCCCAAAAAGCTGTGGATGCTCGGGGGTCACTTGGAAATTTCAAGACTGAGATCAATCGATTTTTGTTGTGTAAGAGTATCAAGGGATATAGAGCTGGGGCGGGTAAATGGAGTTGAGGTACAGATCAGTCATGATCTCATTGAGTGGTGGAGCAGACCCAAGGGGCTGAATGGCCTCCTCCTGTTCTAATGCTCCTATTAATTAGAAAGATAAAGACCCGTTAGTTTGTAGTCAAGAAGATCCCACTCAGTTGCAGGTATGATTATGGCAGTCTGAGAAGGAGGGCAGGATCTGATTCCTTCCTATTCTGTAGAATTGCAATGTATTAACTCCATACTAATCCTGTTAGAATTCTATATGATTCGAATGAAGAAGCCTTTGCGCAAATTGGAAGTGTATACAACGGGAGTCGATAGAAGTGATACATTTCCTGAGAATTGTATACAATGGAATTAATTGAGAGTGGGGTCTCTTGGAATTGCAGAAAATGGCAACTAATTGATGGGAATTAATGTGAGTGATTTGGTCCTTAGGAACTGTGCGCAATGGGAGTCAATGGGGCTAATCTCGTCCCTTGGCTCTGTAGACCGTGGGAGTGATTCTGTCTTTTGGAATCGTATACTATAGGAATCGCTGGAAGTGATTTGGCCCATTGAAGTTGTATGTAATGGGAAACAATGGAATGATTCAGTCCCATGGCAATGTATGCAATGGGATTTAATGGGAGTCATTTGATCCCTTAGAATTGACATAATGGGAGTCAATGGGACTGAATTAGTTGATAGGAATTCCAGATAGTAAGAGTGATTGAGAAATTGTATAAAGTGGGAGTTAAGAGGAAGTGATCTGGTCTGTTGGAATGCTCTATAATGGCCACAGATGGGAAATGATTTGGCCCAGTGGGATTTATGACTTAACCAGAATTATGGTTGGATCAAGGATGTGGTTTCGCGGATATTTCAGGATACAATAAAACAATGGGGAACACATGGATCGTACTCCTGTTTATAACACAGTCTGAAGCAATCGGAAAACTGGAAACTTTTATTATTTTTGGACTGGGTATAAAACACAAATATCAGTGAGCTGATAACTTAATGGTCACATGGAATGCTTAACCCTTTAAGGACATTTCTTATCCTAACCTTATAATAAGGTGACATGCCTTATATTTATTGAGGGTGCATGACATTTTCTGTGCCATTTTGTTTCCGAGCATGTTGACACCTCACTGGGGTACAGTCGAGGCTGCACTCCCATACCTTGCCCACGTGACCATTCCTCGCGTGTGAGCATACATAATGAGTGCCCGTGGGCTACTTTAACGAGGGGGTATCAGAGGTGCCCTCCGTACCCGACGTCCACGCCTGCCGACATAACAGCAAGTCAACGCCCTTCAAAGCAATCCATTGGGTGAAGCGCTTTGAGGTGCCTCATAGTGGTAAAGCCCCATATAAATGGAGGATCACCATATGAACATAAGATTAGGAGCAGGAGTAGGCTACACAGCCCCTCGAGCCTGCTCCACCATTCTATAAGATCTGATGAAAACAAAAGCAAAATACTGCAGATGCTGGAAATCTGAAATAAAAACAGAAAATGCTGGAAATACTCAGCAGGTCAGGCAGCATCCGTGGAGAGAGAAACAGAGTCAACGTTTCAGGTCGATGACCCTTCGTCAGAACTGGAAAAAGTTGGAGATGGAACAGGTTTTTAAGCAAGTGTAGGGGCCAGGAAAGGGGGGAGGGGAGGAAAGAACAAAAGGGAAGGTCTGTGATAGGGTGGAAGGCAGGAGAGATTAAGAGACAAAAGGGATGATGGTGCGAGGCAAAAGGAGATGGTAATGGGACAAGTTAAGAAACAGGAGATGACTCGAGATACTCAAGATCTGACGAAAGGTCATCAACCTGAAACGTTGACTCTGTTTCTCGCTCCACAGATGCTGCCTGACCTGCTGAGTGTTTCCAGCACTTTCTGTTTTTCATTCAATAAGATCATTGCTGATCTTTAACCTCAACTGCACTTTTCCGCCATACACATATATCCTTTGATTCCAATTTACCAATGATGATTCTCATGGTAAATTGTTGAGAATGTCATTTTATAATTACAGGAGTGTTATACCATGTAGCGCACAGCGTAATATATAACAAGGCCAGTGCTTACACCTTCATGGCCCTTTCCAAATAGGTGTAAAAGATTGCCTTGAGGAAAGATAATCTTTTTCCTTAGCAGGAGCTGGGTTTTAACTTGGCTCATCGCTTTACAACCATATTTGCCTCTTTACTGTTTCTGGGATCTTGCTGTGTGCTGAAACTTAACTGAACCAGCCACATAAATACTGTGGCAACAAGAGCAGGTCAGAGGCTGGGTATTCTGCGGCGAGTGTCTCACCTCCCGACTCCCCAAAGCCTTTCCACCATCTACAAGGCACAAGTCAGGAGTGTGATGGAATACTCTCCACTTGCCTGGATGAGTGCAGCTCCAACAACACTCAAGAAGCTCGACACCATCCAGGACAAAGCAGCCTGCTTGATTGGCATCCCATCCACCACCTTAAACATTCACTCCCTCCACCACCGGCGTACCGTGGCTGCAGTGTGTACCATCTACAAGATGTACTGCAGCAACTCGCCAAGGCTTCTTCGGCAGCACCTCCCAAACCCGCGACCTCTTCCACCTAGAAGGACAAGGGCAGCAGGCGCATGGGAACACCACCACCTCCAAGTTCCCCTCCAAGTCACACACCATCCTGACTTGGAAGTATATCGCTGATCCTTCATCGTCACTGGGTCAAAATCCTGGAACTCCCTCCCTAACAGCACGGTGGGAGTACCCTCACCACACGGACTGCAGCGGTTCAGGAAGGTGGCTTACCACCACCTTCTCGAGGGCAATTAGGGATGGGCAATAAATGCTGGCCTTGCCAGCGACGCCCACATCCCATGAACGAATAAAAAAAAAATTGGCCGCCACATTTGCACCGTGTAAAACAGGCTGCCGATTCGCTATCACCTGTTCTGCGCTGCCACCCGTTATGAATTTCACCCCCATATTTAATTGAAAACCCCTGCTTTTGGTTAATACACAGAGCATTCCTCCATTGTCTCAGTCACTCGGTTTCAAACTGGTGTCCCTGGACCCAACTGGATCCTTCACTCGATCCTTGGGCCCAAAGGTTAGAGTTTCTCTGATTTTGCTTCCACATTTGCTGAATCACCGGCATGTATTTCTGTTATTGTGCATACACGATAGCACTGTTTCCCACAGGTCCTTGAGAGGTTAGGAGGGATCCCTGGGAGTATTTACAGGGGGTCCCGGGGAGTGTGTCAGTATTTACAGGGGGTCCCCGGGAGTGTGTCAGTATTTACAGGGGGTCCGGAGGAGTGTGTCAGTATTTACAGGGGGTCTCCAGGAGTGTGCCAGTATTTACAGGGGGTCTCCAGGAGTGTGTCAGTATTTACAGGATGTCTCCGGGAGTGTGACAGTATTTACAGGGGGTCTCCAGGAGTGTGTCAGTATTTACAGGGGGTCCCCGGGAGTGTGACAGTATTTACAGGGGGTCCCCGGGGAGTGTGACAGTATTTACAGGAGGTCTCCAGGAGTGTGTCAGTATTTACAGGGTGTCCCCGGGAGTGTGCCAGTATTTACAGGGGGTCCCCGGGAGTGTGTCAGTATTTACAGGGGGTCCCCGGGGAGTGTGACAGTATTTACAGGAGGTCTCCAGGAGTGTGTCAGTATTTACAGGGTGTCCCCGGGAGTGTGCCAGTATTTACAGGGTGTCCCCGGTCGTGTGTCAGTATTTACAGGGGGTTCCCGGGAGTGTGTCAGTATTTACAGGGGATCCCCGGGAGTGTGCCAGTATTTACAGGGGGTCTCCAGGAGTGTGTCAGTATTTACAGGGGTCCCCGGGAGTGTGTCAGTATTTAGAGTGGGTCCCCGGGAGTGTGTTAGTATTTACAGGGGTCCCCGGGAGTGTGTCAGTATTTACAGGGGGTCCCCGGGAGTGTGTCAGTATTTACAGGGGGTCCCGAGGAGTGTGTCAGTATTTACAGGGGGTCTCCGGGAGTGTGTCAGTATTTACAGTGGGTTCCCAGGAGTGTGTCAGTATTTACAGTGGGTCCCCAGGAGTGTGTCAGTATTTACAGGGGGTCTCCAGGAGTGTGTCAGTATTTACAGGGGGTCTCCAGGAGTATGTCAGTATTTACAGGGGGTCCCCAGGAGTGTGTCAGTATTTACAGGGGGTCCCCGGGAGTGTGTCAGTATTTACAGGGAGTCCCCGGGAGTGTGTCAGTATTTACAGGGGGTCTCCGGGAGTGTGTCAGTATTTACAGGGGGTCCCCAGGAGTGTGTCAGTATTTACAGCGGGTCCCCGGGAGTGTGTCAGTATTTACAGGGGGTCCCCGGGAGTGTGTCAGTATTTACAGTGGGTCCCCAGGAGTGTGTCAGTATTTACAGTGGGTCCCCAGGAGTGTGTCAGTATTTACAGGGGGTCTCCAGGAGTGTGTCAGTATTTACAGGAGGTCCCCGGGAGTGTGTCAGTATTTACAGGGGGTCCCCGGGAGTGTGTCAGTATTTACAGTGGGTCCCCGGGAGTGTGTCAGTATTTACAGGGGGTCCCCGGGAGTGTGTCAGTATTTACCAAATCCTCCCCCATCCACACACAGAAAAGTTTCGAAACCAGTGCTCTAGGTTTCGAAGCTCATGAATTTTTATCACTTTTTCTAAAGTGCATGAAACGCAATTAATGTTTTCCACTTACTCGAGAATAGTTTTCGGCTGTTGCCGAGGGCTTGCTAACAGCCTTTTTGTCATGAGATTATGCTGTCACGCTGCTTACTCCTGCCTGAAACTATGGGGAAATCGAATTGTTCTGTGTTAGCAGTTCAGCTTTTATTCTTATTCAGCAGAGTACAGGATGGCCCTTAACACAGAGAAAATTCCTCTTCTGTGCAGTGACTGTGCAGTCATTAGACCAGAGAAAGTTAAGCAGAGATTTAATAATGGTTAGAATGAGGAACTCGCTACCACGGGGAGTGGTTGAGGCGAATAGCATAGATACATTTAAGGGAAAGCTAGATAAACACATGAGGGAGAAAGGAATAGAAGGATATCGGGTGACTGTCTGTGTGGAGTTTGCACATTCTCCCCGTGTCTGCGTGGGTTTCCTCCGGGTGCTCCGGTTTCCTCCCAGAGTCCAAAGATGTGCGGGTTAGGTTGATTTGGCTATGATAAATCGACCCTTAGTGTTAGGGGGGATTAAATACGTGGGGTTACGGGGATAGGGTGGGATATGTGTCGGTGCAGGCTCGATGGGCCGAAATGGCCTCTATCTGCACTGTGGGGATTCTGTGATTCTGTGATTCTGTGATATGTTGATGGGGTGAGATGAAGAGGGGTGGGAGGAGGCTCGTGTGGAGCATAAACACCAGCATAGACCAGTTGGGCCGAATGGCCTGTTTCTGTGCTGCAGACTCGATGTAACTCTATGTACTCCTCATGTTAAGAGTAAACCATTTCCCAGGCTCCCTTTGGAGTGTATCGATAAGATAATAACTCAATAGAAGTTGGCATGGAAACCAGCGATAGCTGTTTCAGGGAAGATCAAAGGACCATATTTGGGAGAGATTGAGAAGCTATGAAGTGAAACCTCATTATTGCTGTCGTTCTTATCTATGATTTTGATTCAGCTCCCTCCATTGACTGGAATGATTTTCCAGCCCGACCAAACCCAGCAAAATAAAGGCTAGAGCCAGCCAATTGCAACAGCTGGTTACAAGCTGGAGGGGACGGCGATTGGCTCCAACTCATCTGGATTCGGGCAGAGGAAAGTCAGCCTGGGCCCCTGCTCCCGCTCGATCTGCAGCAACACTAGAAGCTATTGGGGGACCGCTAAGGTCGCCTGGAATTGCAGGCCTGATCCAAGTCCCGCCTCCATACCCACCTCCTCGGGGCTGAGAAAATCCAGCCCCATGCTTTTAACTTTGTGACTTGGATTTGACTCCAGCCCACGCCGATGGGATCTCCTGTCTCTGTGATGGATTGATCGCTGGAACGTCCTCCAGCCCCACAACCCTCTGAGATCTCTGCGTTCCTCCAATTCTGGCCTCTTGCACATCCCCGATTTCCTTTGCTCCACCACTGGCGGCCGTGCCTTCTGCTGCCTGGGCCCTAAGCTCTGAAATTCTCTCTCTAAACCTCTCCGCCTCTCGACCTGGCTCTCCTCCTTTAAGACGTTCTTTGACCAAGCTTTTGGTCACCTGTCGTAATATCTCCTTATGTGGCTCAGTGTCAGATGTTGGTTGATAATCGCTTCTGTGACGCGCCTTGGGACGTTTTCCGACGTTAAAGGCGCTGTATAAATGCAAGTTGTTGTTGTTGATTTGCGTTCCCAGCTCATATGGTAATGACGCTCCTCCTCATTGTCTCTCACATGACCTGGGCAACCCCAACAGTGGAGGAGCAGCACTCTGTGATCCCGACATTTGATCAGACCCAGCACTGGCCGGTTCTGTTGGATCGGAAGCAGCGCTGTTGTTGGCTCGGTTTGAGGCCGAGTTGAGCCGCGCAGGCATGGGAACTTCGTGGAGGCGCAGCTGGATTCTTGGTGGCTGAACAGCACCGAAAAGAAAGTAACTGTAGGCGTCTGTGCTTCAGCAGAAAGGTTTGAGTAGTTCCTTAATGTTTCCGAGCCCAGCCCGACAGGAGAGATATCCCACATGGCCCCAGTAAATTTAGGGACGTTCAGGGCAGTATAAATAGCTTTCAACATATGGGGCCCTGAAATTCTTCACACAAAGGGCGGTGGAAATCTGGAACTCTCCCCCCCAAAAAGCTGTTGAGGCTGGGGGTCAATTGAAAATTTCAAAACTGAGATTGATAGATTTATGTTGGATAAGGTTATTAAGGGTTACGGAACCAAAGCTGGTAGACGGAGTTAAGATTCAGATCAGCCACGATCTGATTGAATGGCGGAACAGGCTCGAGGGGCTGAATGACCTCCTCCTGGTCCGATGCTCTGATGTAAATTGCGCTGGGATTCTCCTGGTCGCGGCCATTTACGTAGTTGTGCGGGATTTCCCCGGTCTCTCTCCGAGTGGGAGAACCCCAGTGGGATCTCAGGCCCACCAGAAGCACTGAAATGGAAAAGTCCCAGCCGGTGGGTCGTTTTTTCAATGCAGTTTGAGCACCGCCAATGGAAGAGGAGCTGCATCTGTTAATGACATTGTCGATTTAACGGGGACATTTCCCACATTCACTATTGCTACAACAACAACATCTTTGCATTTATACAGCGCCTTTAACATAGTAAAATGTCCCAAGGCGCTTCACGGGAGCGATTAGCAGACAAAATTGGACAATAGCGGAAAAGCGTTCCAAACGTCACTACAACGTCACTGGAAATGGTGGCCAGAGGGAATCTTCCCGCTATCTTTATGACATTGCCAGCACATTGCAACCGGAGGACAGCTTCACCCGATATGTCTATGCACGTAGGATTAAGTACTTCAATGAAGCAAATTTATCAGAATCGCCAAACTACTTCCCAAAGCGCTGTGCAGCCAATGAAGCACTTCTGACGTGTAGCCACTGTTGTAATGTAGGGAAACACGGCAGCTGATTTGCGCACAGCAAGCTCCCACAGACACAAATGAGATAAACGGCCAATTAAAGCTGTTTCTAGTGATGTTGGCCGAGGGTTACATGTTGGCCAGGATCCCGGTGAGATCTCCCCTGCTCCGCTTTGAAAGATTGGCCGTGGGATCTTTCGCGTCCGCCTGAGAGGGCAGACGGGGGCCTCGGTCGAACGTCTCATCCGAAAGACTGGTCCAGTGACGGGTATCACAGACTTTGGCTCCTGGGTCAGTATGAGTGTATGAAGGAGGGGTTTGGGATGGTGGTGGGGGCAAGGGGGTGGGGGCGGTGGATGGGTCATATCTTAACAAAGGCACAAGACAAATCTGAAAGTAAGATGTCCCTTTCGCCACAATAGCGAGTGACAAGATATCAAGATGAATTTGTTACGACTGAAGGCTCAGTTATTTTGACAAATGAGTTGAAGAGAGATTGGACAGGACAGGGCTGCACTACAGACAGCGGTTATATTGTAATTACTGAGCAGAGGAGCCACAACAGATTATGATGAATGTACATTGTGTAAGTTGTTTATCCATTCCAATCAGCTGCTCAGGCGAGGGAGTTGGGGGGGTGGGTGGTCGGGGGAGGGTGCGGAATTGCTCCAGAAAGGCTTTTTTTCCCCCTTTTGTGTTGCTACATTTTTCTCTCTCTCTCAGTTCCTCTCCTGAACGCGGTGACTCATAATCAGCACTGTAAACTGAGTTTTTCATAATATAGAGTCGCTTTCATTACGGGGTGGGGGGAGGGAGGGGGCTATTCAGCAAATTGAAATTTTCAATTGACCCCCCCCCCCCCCGAACTTCAACAGCTTTTTGGAGGAGAAAGTGTTCCAGATTTCCATGACACTTTGTGTGAAGAAATACTTCCTGACATCACCCCTGATCTAACTTTAAGATTATACCCCCCTTGTTCTGGACTCCCCCCACCAAAGGAAAGAGTTTCTCTCGATCTACCCTATCGAATCCTTTAATCATCTTAAACACCTCAATTAGCTCACCCCTTAATCTTCTATACTCAAGGGAACACAAGCCTAGTCTGTGGAACCTGTCCTCATAAATTAACCCTTTTAGCCCCGGTATCATTCTGGTGAATCTGTGCTGCCCCCCCCTCCAAGGCCAGTATATCCTTCCTGAGGTGCGGGGCCCGGAACTGAACGCAGTGTCCAGATGGGGTCTAACCAGAGCTCTGTACAGCTGTAACAGAACCTCCTCCCCTTTGTATTCCAGCCCTGAGATAAAGGCCAACGTTCCATTAACCGTTCTCATTATTTTTTGTACCTGTCCACTAGCTTTTAGTGCAATGAAATCTGCACCCTTTAACAACCTTGGTCAGTGCATGTTTAAAGCACGAACTAACCTCTGCAGTCTTATAAACAGTGCATATCAACAGAATCCAGCTGTTCTGAAAGGGACTTGGGAGCGGTCATGGAGCGTAGAATTCCAAGGAAATGTAGCTTTGACGACCGGGTCCTCGGACCTCTCCTGGAAGGAATGAGGGAATGTCGAGACTCGCGAGGAGGGAAAGTGGGTGGGAGGTGGGGCTATGACACTGTAGTGCCAGAATTGGCCCATGCTGTGTTTGAGCAAGGTTCCTCTCTGGGAGCAGGTGATCACTGAACTTACCCAAGATCTATAGGACAGAGGGGCATTTGACCCGGAAGCACTTGTTATGCCGGGGCTGCTCTGTTGCGCACCTGTTAGACCTGTCCGCAAGATGTCACACTTGAAGAAACCCACAAAGATCAGTAAGTAAAATGAAGGTGCCACCTGTTCAATGATTGAGGGGGCTGCTCCTCAATCTTTGGTTGAACTTCAGCCCCACGTTCCAGATCTTTGGCCAACCGGTGTGGAGAGGGGTGTGGGCAAGTCGGAGGACCTTCTGTGGCTCTGCTCCTGGCAAAGGTGTCCATTTATAGGTCCGGGATGGGCGCGGCACGCAGGGAGAGTCACACTGGCTGCCTGCCTATCTTCCGCGGTCTTGGCCGTGCCCGAGTGGGCCTGGGGAGGGAGCGCACAGTGCCCACCGGCACGCTTCAGGCCTTCCGCAACCAACTTACCCTGTGGATGCTGTTGCTCCTGATGCTGAACTGGATGTATCTCCATGAGATTAGAATAAGGCATCTGCGGTCATTCTCATTTTCACTGGTTGTGCTGCAAGGACTTGAGAGTGTCTGCAGGCAATCTTACAGTAGACGGCACAGACCTGGCACTGCCTCCAACACTGATTCCTCAGACACTGCTCCACTGGTAGTCTTAGCTAGCTCCATCTGGGATGACACACCTGCTGCACGTGGTACTGGCAGAGGGTGGACTTATACAATCCCTTATGCAGGGGTTCGATAGGGTGGACGTAGAGAAGACGTCACCACTTGTGGGGGAGTCCAAAACTAAGGGCCATAAATATAAGAGAGTCACTAATAAATCCAATAAGGAATTCAGGAGAAACTTCTTTACCCAGAGAGTGGTGAGAATGTGGAACTCGCTACCACAGGGAGTGGTTGAGGCGAATAACACAGATACATTTAAGGGGAAGCTAGATAAACACATGAGGATTGTGTGGATTATAAACATCGGCTTGGATCAGGCCCGGGCCTGTTTCTGTGCTGTAGACTCTATGGGGTAAAAATTGGGTAGCGCCCCGGGCACTACCTTCGCCAGGAAAAAGTTAGCGCCCCCGCAGCCGATTTTCCCAGGTAGCGCCCCGAGAGGGAGGAGGGGCGCTACTGGAAGCGCCCCGCGTCACACTTGGGGCACTGAGAGCCAATATCACGGCGCTTATTAAAGGGGAGGGGCCTGGCGCGTCCCGGCGCCCAGCTGGGCCACCAGGGATCGGGAGTGCCGCCAAACGAGCCTGGCACTCAAGAGGAGTGCCGGGCTCACGGAGTGTAGCCAGCACCCCACGGGGGGGGGGGGGCTTCACGGGGACCGGGGACAGCAACGGGGGCAGGTGCTGGCAGGCGGCAAGCAACAAAAATGGCCGCCCGCCACCTCCCCTTTAACTAGCGCCGCCCCGGCCGCAGGTCGGCCCTCCTGACCCCGGCGGACATAGCGTCCGGCGGTAAGTCGGGGGGCTCCACCCAATATTACAGTCGGGGCGCTGCACAAAGCGATGACGTGGCGCGGCGCTAACGGTTAGCGCCGCTGCTAACCTCCTGCTGAATTTTTCCGGAGGCGTTAACAGTGCCGCGCCCAGGCGCTAGTTGATTTGCGCCCCGTTAGCGCCCTAAGAGGGTGCTAACGAGAGGCGCAAATCAACCAAATTTAGCCTCCTATGTAATTACCTCAGCCACTTCCCTTTGCTGTTGTTTCCAGTGCTCCTCTGACAAATGGAGCACTAATGTCCCACTGAACCCCGATCCCCATGATATCCCGACCACAAACAAGGTGCTTCATTGCTAGGTCGGTTGCTGTTCTGATGCCAGCGAAACAGAACCCGCTGTTGCTTCGCCTCTGAGTCAGAAGGTCGTGGGTTCAAGTCCCACTCCAGAGACTCGAGCCCAGAATCCAGGCTGACACTCCCAGGGCAGTGCTGAGGGAGCGCTGCACTGTCGGAGGTGCCGTCTTTCGGATGAGACGTTAAACCGAGGCCCCGTCTGCTCTCTCAGGTGGACGTAAAAGATCCCACGGCCACTATTTCGAAGAAGAGCAGGGGGGAGTTCTCCCCGGTGTCCTGGGGCCAATATTTATCCCTCAATCAACATAACAAAAAAATAACAGATGATCTGGTCATTATCACAGTGCTGTTTGTGGGAGCTTGCTGTGCGCAAATTGGCTGCCGCGTTTCCTGCATTACAACAGTGACTACACTTCAAAAGTACGTCATTGGCTGTAAAGCGCTTTGAGACGTCCGGTGGTTGTGAAAGGCGCTATAGAAATGCAGGTCTTTCTTTCTTTTCTTCTTCTGGCGCGGTGCCAGTTTTAAATGTTTCTTCATACATGTGAGGCAAAGAATAGCGCTCGAGATGCCAAGCACCGACTTACCGAGCTGATCGAGACTTGGGGGACAGAATCTCTGCTATTACGTTGAATACCGACTTCGCGCAGGAAGCAAACTTGGGAGCAGGGATGAAAGTGGGAAGAATCAGCCCCCTGAAATTCCACCACATTAACCCACAACTAGAGTGTGCGATAAGTGGAATGACTGGAGGAATTTTCAGCCTGGCGTGAGCCCGCAGGTAAAGAATGAGCACGAGGGCAAGGTACTGGAAGAGCTGCTGGTTCCCAGGGCTCCATATCCCAGCTAGCAGTCAGTGCCATCAGGAGAGAACATAAGAAATAGGAACAGGAGGAGGCCATTCGGCCCCTCGAGCCTGCGCCGCCATTTAATGAGATCGTGGCTGATCTGATCTTGGGCTCAGCTCCATTTCCCTGCCCGCTCCCCAAAACCCATCACTCCCTTATTGTTCAAAAATCTGTCTATCTCCACCTTAAATATATTCAATGACCCAGCCTCCACGGCTCTCTGGGGCAGAGAATTCCAAAGATTCACGACCCTCTGAGAGAAGAAATTCCTCCTCATCTCCGTTTTAAATGGGCGACCCCTTTATTCTGAAACTATGCCCCCGAGTTCTAGATTTCCCCACGAGGGGAAACATCCTCTCTGCATCTACCTTGTCGAGCCCCCTCAGAATCTTATATGCTTCAATCAGATCGCCTCTCATTCTTCTAAACTGAAAGAAACTGGAGGAAAGAAAGTGTAGCAATGATATTATTAAAGAGAGGCTGGGATCAAACCATGTTTATGCCTTGACGACGAGGAAAAATAGCACAGCTCACGATCAGCACACCCGTGGGTTCTGCAAATCGCCCACGCCTTCGAAAATATTAAATCGGTTTTGTGGGTCAGGCTGGCACTGATGTGCCAGCGGTGATTCACTGCAATATGTTGTCTCAGTTCCTGGCTTCAAGCCTCACCTGCATTTGCTAAGCAGAGACAAGGGGCCTGCTGAGAGAGAAGGAGGGAAAATCCGAGGGCTGATCAACCCATAACGTTCCCGTAGGCGTTCTAGCGGCCGAGCGTCGGGCAAACGCTGCCAGAGGACTGAGAAGGTGGCATCTAGGTCAGGACATGCCACATAGCACCCGAAACCTCAGCAGAGGGGTGAGGTCCACTTAAAAAAATCAACCAAGTTTAAAGACCCCCCTTTTATGAATCTCTATATTGTCGATACCCACAAGCTTATCTCTGCCTTCGTCGAGCTTGGAAAGTTGACTCTTTTCGGGGCGGGGTACTTGTCCAGCTATACCCGCCTGGTGAGGCGCTTTGCCTGCGGGCAGCACATATCAGAAAGTCTGATGCCACTGCCCACGAATGGTCGGCAAACCTTCGGGCGGAGCGCGCCTGAACTTCCGAGGCGCCGTGAGATTCACCCCTTGGAAGTCGGCAGACGTGCTGGGTGTTTGATTGACAGCTTCGCACGCAGGGCGGTTTGGCCCCGGTGGTCACCTTGGCAATTACGGGCACATGAACAACGACGGACGGGTGAAGACCATCTGGTCCATCCAGCCTGTCCCACACAATTGCGGTACCTTGTGTATCACAATAGATGCGCTCCACCCCACCCCAAACCAGGTGATCTCCTGGGAGAGGCCAAAAAAAACAGATTAAAAAAACCCAGGCCAATTTAGGGGAAAATGAAGCTGGGAAATTCCTCTCCGACCCATCTAGACGATCGAAACGAATCCAGGAGATCACTCTGGTCCTGAATTCCCTGTAGTACCAACCTTCTGTAAGAGGTGATCTCCGCTCCAGCCAGAATCAGGTCCAGCTCGCGCTTGAAGGAATTCAGCGAATTGGCATCCACCGCACGAGTTGGCAGCCTGTTCTAGAAGTCCACTATTCTCAAGGAACCGCCACCCGGGGGCGGGGAGGGGGAAGAGAGGAAAATCTCCTCGGCGCTGCCCGCATAAGGGAATCGGCAACCGATATAGAACGAAGGCGGTTACCATGTCGCCGCACACAGCACGGAGCGGAATTCCACCCCCCCCCCCCACAACGCCCTCCTCGCTTTCCCCCTGGTCCCTGCTCAGAGTAAAAACGAACCGTTCCATCCCACACTTTTGAGGAAAAAAAACCCAGCTGGATCGACAACCTCCCTTGTGTTAGTTTAGATCAAGTGAATCATGTTAGCTGCAAGTTCCTGGTAAATACTACTCTTGCCCAGAGTACATGTTGAGGACTTCAATCAGACCCTTGATTATGAAACATGTCTATATATCGCCACAAAGTACATCATTTATCTCTCTAAATCGGGCAATATTATCAACATTTGACTACATTTCATAGTTACAGGATAGAATCGCACACGCCAGTACAATGATTAGTGACAGACAGCGTATTCAGCTAACTGGCATCGAGTGCTAGATCACCACACGTACCTTTGACAGCTCTTGGTTTCCTTTCGAATGCCGTGACAGTAGACAAATCCAAATCAGTTCTATATCAAAGCCAATAGTCCAGGATTGTTCTCCAAACTGACTCAACCTCAACAGAAAAAAACACACACACACACGCACACAGACAGCCAAAGGAAAAGAAAAAGGAATTAAGCTGCGACAGCCCACCCCTCATTGTCATAGCCAGTCCCCTGGACTAAATCCGTTCCTTCAGTTTCCTGTTTCTCTGTACCCTTGGCAGCTGTCACTGTATGGATGTGGGAGAAACTCAAATGTTCTCTTATTGCTGCCTCTTCCTGTTTGGCCGTGCTCCAGGGCTCATATTTTCTTATTTTGCAGCCCTAATAGTGTATTTCCTAATTGATTCCCCCATGCCTGCTTGAAAAGGCCTCCCACTTTATCATCTATTTGACACGGTAATACAATACAGATTACACCATTCATGTGCGTTCAATTGCAAAAACTCCGCAATTTTGCTGTGCTTGCAGTTATTTTTTTTTGCAGTTTCCTTTTTTCTTTATTCCAGAAATAATATTTGTGAGAGCAGTGAACCCTCGGGAGCCTGTAACTTGGAGTTCTATTACCCAGTAATCGGGAGCTTGGGATTTAAATCTGAATCATTCAGTTGGGGAGTTGGAATTCTACCTCTCACTACGTCACATAGAATTCCATCGCATTTACAGCACAGAAACAGGCCATTCGGCCCAACTGGTCCATGCCGGCGTTTATGGAAACATAGAAGATAGGAGCAGGAGTAGGCCATTCAGCCCCTCGAGCCTGCTCCGCCATTCAATGCGATCATGGCTGATCATCCAAATTCAGTACCCTGTCCCTGCTTTCTCCCCATATCCCTTGATCCCCTTAGCCTTAAGAAATATATCCAACTCCTTCTTGAATATATTTAATGAATTGGACTCAACTGCCTTCTGTGGTAGAGAATTCCACAGGTTCACCACTCTGGGTGAAGAAATTCCTCCTCATCTCAGTCCTAAATGGCTTACCCCTTATCCTTAGACTGTGACCCCTAGTTCTGGACTCCCCCGCCATCGGGAACATCCTTCCTGCATCTTGTCTGTCTAGTCCTGTTAGAATTTTATAAGTTTCAATGAGATCCCCTCTCATTCTTCTAAACTCTAGTGAATACAAGCCCAATCGACCCAATCTCTCTTCATACGTCATTCCTGCCATCCCAGGTATCAGTCTGGTGAATCTTCGCTGCACTCCCTCCATGGCAAGAACATCCTTCCTCAGATAAGGCGACCAAAACTGCATACAATACTCAAGGTGTGGTCTCATCAAGGCCCTGTACAACTGCAGCAAGACATCCTTGCTCCTGTACTCGAATCCTCTCGCTATGAAGGCCAACATACCATTTGCCTTCTTAACCGCCTGCTGCACCTGCATGCTTACCTTCAGCAACTGGTGCACAAGGACACCCAGGTCTCGTTGCACTTCCCCTTTTCCCAATCTATTGCCGTTCAGATAATAATCTGCCTTCCTGTTTTTGCCACCAAAGTGGATAACCTCGCATTTATCCACATTATACTGCATCTGCCATGCATTTGCCCAATCACTCAACCTGTCCAGATCATACTGGAGTTTCTCTGCATCCTCCTCACAGCACACACGCCCACCCAGCTTTGTGTCGTCTGCAAACTTGGAGATATTACATCTAGTTCCCTCGTCTAGGTCATTAATATATATTGTGAATAACTGGAGTCCTAGCACTGATCCCTGCGGTACCCCACTAGTCACTGCCTGCCACTCGGAAAAAGACCCGTTTATTCCAACTCTTTGCTTCCTGTCTGCCAACCAGTTCTCTATCCAAGTTAGTACCTTACCCTCAATCCCATGTGCTTTAACTTTGCACGCTAATCTCTTATGCGGGACCTTATCGAAAGCCTTCTGAAAGTCCAAATACACCACATCCACTGGTTCTCCCTTATCTATTCTACCAGTTACATCCTCAAAAAATTCCAGTAGATTAGTCAAGCATGATTTACCTTTTGTAAATCCATGTTGACTTTGTCCGATCCTGTCACTGTTTTCCAAGTGCTCTGCTATTACATCTTTTATAATGGACTCTAGCATCTTCCCCACTTCAGGCTTACCGGTCTATAATTCCCCGTTTTCTCTCTACCACCTTTTTTAAATAGTGGGGTTACATTAGCTACCCTCCAATCCATGGGGACTGTTCCAGAGTCTATATAATTTTGGAAGATGACCAGCAATGCATCTACTATTTCTCGGGCCACTTCCTTAAGTACCCTAGGATGTAGATTATCAGGCCCTGGGAATTTATTGGCCTTCAATCCCGTCAATTTCCCTAACACTATTTCCCTACAAATAATGATTTCATTCAGTTCCTCCCTCTCATTAGACCCTATGTTCCCCGACATCTCTGGGAGGTTATTTGTGTCCTCCTTTGTGAAGATAGAACCAAAGTATGTATTTAATTGGCCTGCCATTTCTTTGTTCCCCATTATAAATTCTCCTGATTCTGACTGCAAGGGACCTACGCTTGACTTCGCCAATCTTTTTCTCTTCACATATCTATAGAAGCTTTTACAGTCAGTTTTTATGTTCCCTGAAAGCTTACTCTCATAATCTATTTCCCCCCTCTTAATTAATCCCTTTGTCCTCTTTTGCTGAATCCTAAACTGTTCCCAATCCTCAGGTTTGCTGCTTTTTCTGGCCAATTTATATGTCCTCTCCTTGGATCTTATGCTATCCCTAATTTCCCTTGTTAGCCACGGTTGAGTCACCTTTTTTGTTTTATTTTTATGCCAAACAGGGATGAACAAATTCTGTTCTTTGAATGCTTGCCATTCACAGCCATAGGCAGCATGGCACATATTCAATCTGCAACTTACAATTGAAACGCTTGTCGCAATCTTCAAGGCCCTTCACACAGCATATCCTTCCAGCCCAGCCTAGCCGCATGATGCATGTTCAGTTATCCACACACAGAGGCTGGAGTCGGAGTGAGGGGTGAGGGCGGAGGAGAGAGGGTGAAGCCAGCCGCCTTTCCTATGCTCATGGATAAAATCCTCCTGCCTCTTGTGCTCCTCTTTGTCCCCCTCTACGCATTCACTCACCCGGTCACGCCATGGAGCATAAAACCGTGACACAAGGCATCTTGCAAAGCAAGCACTATTTGAAGGGAGGTCTTGCAGGCAGCATTGTAACATATGTTCCTTTTCTGGGGGGGTTTTTGTGGTAGGTGTGGAACAGCAGCCAACGCAGGCTGGGCAAAGCCAGCACCTCACTGCCTCCCCGTGCGATTCCCACCCGCTGCTGCAGGCCCCCGGCACGAGAGGGACCCGAAGCCAGAGGACTTAGATCATGTAGTTGGACAAGGCAGAAATGGCTGGAGAGTGTGCCCAGTTCCATAGATCATAAAATGGAATCTTACGGCACAAAAGGAGGCCATTCGGCCCGTCCTGCCTGTGCCGGCTCTTTGAAAGAGCTCTCCAATTAGTCCCACACCCCAGCTTTTTCCCCATAACCCTGCAAATTAGTTTCATTTCCATTATGCTGTTTGAACCCCTCCTCCCCCCAGGCAGCAAGTCGAAAATCTACCCCCTTAATCCCCTCAGGACAACGATGGATGGACAATAAATACGGCCTCTCGTGCCCTCTCTATCCCCAAGAACGTCTTAAAATGAATCAGAGCCCAGTCCCAGCTGTATGAGGATATTCCCCAGGGTCCTAGAGTCCATCTATGTGAATTTTTGGGGGCTTCCTGCTTCTTTCTCTTTTCTCCCCTCCTCTCCTTGAGATTGGAAGATTGCAAATCTCACTCCATTATTTAAGACAGGAGGGAGGGAGAAACCAGGGGGAAAAAATTCGGTTGCTTTGCGCCTCCCGTTAGCGCCGTAAGAGGGCGCAAAGCAACTAGCGCCCGGGCGCTGCAATGTTTGCGCTGCTCGCGAAATTGACCAGACATTTTGCGGCGGCGGTTAACACTACCGCCACGATCTCCTGCGCCGGCAGATCGTGACGTCAGTCCAGCGTGCAACGTCCCGGTAACGCCCCGGACCGGATATTGAGTGGCATCCTCTGCCTTACCGCCTGCAACGACAGGTTGCAGTCGGGAAGGGACTGGGGGAGCGCTATTTAAAGGTGACCGCTTCCTGCCTTTTTTTGTCGGCGACATTTTTGCACCAGGCACTCTGAGAGAGAGAGGGAGAGACATCTGGAGAGATTCAACGCTGTGTGAAGGAGTTTTGGGTACTGAGCATCACTTTACAGGTTCAGTTTGATTTGACCTTCCTTGCATCGATTTAGAAGAGCCTATGGGGGCTGCACTCTGAGCTCTTTCCCTGGGCCTCTCCATTGTTCTTTCCAGCAGATTTGATGTACAGGTCTCTCCAGGCCGAGATTCAAGGCTGCAATGAGCAGGGTGTGGATGGAGAGCAAGATCAACCCTCCCCTTTAAGAACTGGCCGGTGCCAGTGTGTCTGTGTTCCATTGCTGACTGACATCACATGAGCTTCGCCAGCGCTCTGAGGTAGCGCCTCGCTCCTCGGCGTTAGCGCCTTAAGAGAGGTGTGAAGCGCCTGATTTAGCGCTCCAATCATCTCCAGGGGCGATAGAAGTCAAGTTTGCAGTCGGAGGCGATAATTAGCGCCAGGCGCTAAACTTTCGCCCGGCTGATAATTGCGCCCCAAACGGGGCGATACCGAATTTCTCCCCCCAGGAAATTACAGATCTGTCAGTTTAACGTCGCGTTGTGGGGAGGTTGCTGGAATCTATCAGGGACAGAGCGACTGAGCATTTGGGCACGTTTGAGCTGATCAAAGAGAGTCAGCATGGAGGGTCTGACTAATCTAGTTGAATTTGTTTTGGATTGGAAAACCGCAAATGTAACACCCCTATTTAAGAAAGGAGGGAGACAGAAAGCAGGAAACTATAGACCAGTTAGCCTAACATCTGTCGTTGGGAAAATGCTGGAGTCCTTCATTAAGGAAGCAGTAGCAGGGCATTTGGAAAATCATAATGCAGTCAAGCAGAGTCAGCATGGTTTTATGAAAGGGAAATCATGTTTAACAAATTTGCTGGAGTTCTTTGAGGATGTAACAAACAAGGTGGACAAAGGTGAACCAGTAGATGTAGTGTATTTGGATTTTCAGAAGGCATTCGATAAGGTGCCACATAAAAGGTTACTGAATAAGATAAGAGCTCACGGAATTGGGGGTAATATATTAACATGGATAGAGAATTGGCTAACTAACAGAAAGCAGAGAGTCGGGATAAATGGATAAATGGGTCATTTTCCGGTTGGCAAAAGGTAACTAGTGGGGTGCCACAGGGATCGGTGCTCGGGCCTCAACTATTTACAATCTACATTAATGACTTGGATGAAGGGACCGAGTGTAATGTAGCCAAGTTTGCGGATGATACAAAGATGGGTGGGAAAGCAAGTTGTGCAGAGGACTCAAAGAACCTGCAAAGGGATATAGACAGGCTAAGTGAGTGGGCAAACATTTGGCAGAGGGAGTATAATGTGGGAAAGTGCGAGGTTATACACTTTGGCAGGAAAAATAAAAAAGCAAGTTATTATTTAAATGGAGAGAGATTACAAAATGCTACAGTTCAGAGGGACCTGGGGGTCCTTGTGCATGAAACACAAAAAGTTAGCATGCAGGTACAGCAAGTAATCAAAAAGGCAAATGGAATGTTGGCCTTTATTTCATAGGGGTTGGAGTATAAAAGCAGGGAAGTCCTGCTACAACTGTACAGGGTATTGGTGAGACCACACCTCGAGTAATGCGTACAGTTTTGGTCTCCTTATTTAAGGAAGGATATACTTGCATTGGAGACAGTTCAGAGACGATTCACTAGGTTAATTCCAGAGATGAGGGGGTTGACTTATGAGGAAAGGTTGAGCAGGCTGGGCCTATACTCATTGGAATTTAGAAGAATGAGAGGTGATCTTATTGAAACATAGAAGATACTGAGGGGGCTCGACAAGGTAGATGCAGAGAGGATGTTTCCCCTCGTGGGGAAATCTAGAACTCGGGGGCACAGTTTTAGAATAAAGGGTCGCCCTTTTAGAACTGAGATGAGGAGGAATTTCTTCTCTCAGGAGGTCGTAAATCTGTGGAATTCTCTGCCCCAGAGAGCCGTGGAGGCTGGGTCATTGAATACATTTAAGGTGGAGATAGACAGATTTTTGCAAGATAAGGGAGTGAAGGGTTATGGGGAGCGGGCAGGGAAGTTGCTTTGAGCCCAAGATCAGCCATGATCTTATTGAATGGCGGAGCAGGCTCGAGGGGCCAAGTGGCCTATTCCTGCTCCATTTCTTATGTTTGAGGAGGTCTCCAACATGGTGGATAGGGGAGTGCCTGTGGATGTTGTCTACATAGACTCCCAGAAGGTATTTGATAAGGTTCCGCACAAGAGATTATTAGCAAAAATAAAAGTGCATGGAATTGGAGGAAACCTTGGGACATGGGTCAGTAATTGGTTGGGAGGCAGGAGACAGAGAGTAGGGATAAATGAAACGTACTATGCTCGGTGGGATGTGATAAGTGGGCCTAAAAATTTGATGGCACCACGCCCGTTTTTCAGGCGTAAAACAGGCACCTAAGCCTCCGATATGGTGGGCCGGGCGGGTAAGCTCACTACGCGCACCGCCCGCCAGCTCACTACGCCCGCCACATTGGTGAAGGCAGAAAACGAGGCGTCCAGGGCCCGCGCCTGAAACCGCCATTTGTTCCTTTGCATAAGCAGCTAGGGGGCCTAAAGCCAGTTTGAGGCCCCCACGCAAAATTGGGCTGCCCTGAACGTAGCCGGTGTCGGGTTGATTTTTTTCCCCACCCTAGCCCAGACTCATGGTAGAACCTAGGCTGTGATCAGCTATCTCCGCACAACCCGGGGATGGAAAAAGCCAAACTGTGCGATCCTGCTGATCGGTGTGGCTCACTGCCACATTGAACTCCCAAGTCCACTTTAGTTCACACAGACTGAGCAAGGGGCAGAGGAAGTACTTCACCTGTTTACTGGGCTGCTGCTGCCCCTGTTTATTTTCATAGCATTTTGATCACAATCTGCTTATTATCACGGAATTCCACAATACCAGATCATTTCCTCTCCATTTCAACATAATTCAGCCTGTTTTATGTCATACCACGGACTACTTATGGAAGAGTTCCCCATCATCAAAAGGCATTTTGATTGGCTTTAACATGGTTTTGTTTTCCTGTCCATTTTTGAAGTTCCTCACTTCAGTGTAGGGTTGCCAACTCTGGTCGGACATATTCCTGGGGCTTTCATCACATGACCTCCCACCTCCAACTGCCCCGCCCAGTCAAACAGTCTTTTCCACCCCACCCCCCAATCTCCAATATTTTTTTCACCAATAAAATGAGAAAAAGCACACAATTAGTTTGTTGCCCCTATGATTTTTCACCTGGGCTTGCTTGCAGCAGTGCCCAGGAGATTAATTCCTGGAGGAGTTGGCAACCCGACTTCAGTGGTGACTGCCGATCAAGGGAAGATGGGGAAGAAAAGGCTGTTTGATGGAAAGTCAAGAGTCACCCAATCGGGTAACGAGGAGGCTGTTCGCTTTCCAATTGGCTGGGAAGGTTGTGCTCTATGAGAATGGGCGTGTCGGACGACCAATGGCGGGAGCCTGTGGGGGGGGGGGGGGCAGGGCGGGTGGAGCGAGGAGGTCATGTGATCAAACCTCCAGGAATACGCCCAGCCAGAGTTGGCGACCCTAAATCTGCGCTCCCTAAATCGAGTCGGGAGAATGCACGCGGAAGAATGTACCCCAGTCGGCGCTAGCCTAGAAATGACGTATTAACAGGTACAAATATTGATCATGTTTACATGGCATTCCTTTTTCCACTACTTTAACAGAACCGTTAATGGAGGCGACAACATCGCAGGTAAAAATCGCAGGAAAAGGAACGTCAGACTAACACGCCAAGCAATATTACAGACAGTAATTACTGGACTTAGATTTTTGAACCAAAATACATAGGGCTGGATTTTGAGACTGGGGCAGGTTGGGGTCGTGTCATCCACCCGACTGCAATTGGATGTGGGAGATTGATGCAATTTTCACTTAATTGGGCAATTGAGTTCCAGCATGTGGGAACCCATGAACCAATTAGTGGTTTCAGTCTGAAAGTCGCCTCTGATGATGTCATCATTGCAGGTCAGAGACTGCCTGGTCTCAGAGACTGCCTGGCCTTTGCTGTGAGAGGACCTGGATGCAAAATGAGAGAGAGAGAGAGACTGATATTCAGCTATCCACATGTGCTCCCGCCAGGTTTCACAATCGTGTTTCAGAACAGGCGTGCTTCACGTAGAACAAGGGTTAAAATCACAAAGGCCTTTCAAGATGGCATTACAGAGCCAATTTAGTGCTTGTTAAGGGCCTTCACAGCCTATCCCACCTCTTAAAGGCGGGACGGAGTCGGGACCAGCAGACACGATTTAATGAAAATTGCGTGGAGGCGGGATGGAGGCGGACTTGTGCCCGCCCGCCAGTTTTCGCAATTTTAACTCCCCACACGCCTCCAAAGCCGCCTCCACGGGTCAATGAAAATCCAGCCCATAGTGCAGGAAAAGATGAACTTCGACCATTCCGTCTGTATTTGTCTGCTATGTAAAGTGTTATTAGAATCCAAGGTCTAGAACTTCTAGGTCTAAACCTACATTACAACAGTGACTCCACTTCAAAAAGTACTTCATTGGCTGTAAAGCGCTTTGAGACGTCCGGTGGTCGTGAAAGGCGCTATAGAAATGCAAGCCTTTCTTTCTTTACATCACGTGTGCTTGATAGTTTCTGCAGCGAAGGCTTCACTCTGTCCATGGGGAAGGAGATGTAGGTGTTGCTCCTGGTGTCGAGAGCCTTGGTGACCTCCCTGATACAGCGGTGGACTGCAAACTGTGAGATGTCACTAATGTCACCTGTTGCAGCCGGGAAGGAGCCTGTGCTGTAAAAGCTAAGGGCCTGGGTGACCCGGGCAGCCACAGGCAGTGCTGTCCGTGCCCTGTGCGAGGCTCGAGTTGTGGCTGCGGCAGGTGACATAGCTTGGTGACAGCCTCCTGGATGCCTCCGAGATTGCTTCTCGGTGAAGTTCAGGTCGGAGAAGTGCTCCCTGAAGACCCGCTGTGGGTCTGACCTCCTCCCTCTTGTCGCAGCTGCTCCTGCTCTCCGCGGCCTTCCTTGTTGCTCCTCTCCAGCCCCAAAGGCAGCTCTACCAGACCACCCATGACTGCAGCCAAACTAGAAGATAGCCAAAAAACAGTGAAACACCAGAAACATCTTCTCAGCAATCAAGCTCAGATAACCCAGATGTTAACCAGCAGCCTGAACTGACAAACCAGCAATTAAGTAATGGATGTGTCCTATAAATAGCGCTGCTGAAGGGCCCTGCCTGCCTGTTAGCACCACAAAGTTTTTGGGCGAGTTTATCACCTGGCGAGTCAGGCACTGGGGCAGCTCAATATCAGAAACGGGCCCTACAACATGCGTAGGACCATTATTTACATAAGTTGCTCATTCCTTTAAATAGTTCTGGCATGCTCCCTGGCCGTCTATGGAGAAGCCTGGTCCAATATGGCGGGTGGTGCACTTCCGGCGTGTAATGAGCGTGCACTTCCTGCCCGCCATACTGAACGCTGATATGCCCATTTAGGATGGTGCGATCGAATTGCTAGGTGTTACATCGAATGTACAGCACAGAAACTGGCCATTCGGCCCAACTGGTCCATGCCGGTGTTTATGCTCCACACGAGCCTCCTCCCACCCCTCTTCATCTCACCCTATCAGCATATCCTTCTATTCCTTTCTCCCTCATGTGTTTATCTAGCTTCCCCTTAAATGCATCCATGCTATTCACCTCAACCACTCCCTGTGGTAGCAAGTTCCACATTCTCACCCACTCTCTGGGTAAAGAAGTTTCTCCTGAATTCCCTACTGGATTTATTAGTGACTATCTGACATTGATTGTCCCTAGTTCTGGTCTCCCCCACATCTTCTCTACGTCTACCCTATCAAACCCTTTCATAATCTTAACACAGGTCACTAGTCAGCCTTTTCTTTTCTAGAGAAAAGTGCCCCAGCCTGCTCAATCTTTCCAGACATCACTTTAGAACACGTCTTTAAATGCGTTTCAAAGATGCATTGTACGAGGCTCTACTTTATTGAGTTCAGCTCGGAAGGGTGAGAGAGGCTGACTTGCTGGAGCCGAACCGGCAATTCCATCTTTTATCTCAGCATCAATTTCGGTTTCCAACAATGTTAATCACATATTTCTCTGCCGCTTTGAAACGGAAAAGGGTTATTTTTAAACTGTGTTTATTCAGTCCCACCCACAATTGTTTATCTCGTGCACTGGTCTTGCTATTAGATGGATATGGTTGTAGACGGTCCAATTTCTGTTGACTGGCGTAGAGATTTTCATTGGAGGAGTGAAGGAGGACTATCTGTTCCCTGTTCTTAGGTGTGACCTGACTGTCAGTCAACTATGGCGGCTGTGCAACCGACTAATGGAATTCTATTAAAACAAATTGGTGGGGAATCCAGAGACTTGAGCACAAAAATCTAGGCTGACACTCCAGTGCAATGCTGAGGGAGTGCCGCACTGTCGGAGGTGCCGTCTTTCGGATGAGACCTTAAACCGAGGCCGTGTCTGCTCTCTCGGGTGGACGTAAAAGATCCCATGGCACGATTTCAAAGAAGAGAAGGGAAGTTCTCCCTGGTGTCCTGGACAATATTTATCCCTCAACCAACATCACTAAAAACCAGATTATCTGGTCAGTATCACATTGCTGTTTGTGGGATCTTGCTGTGCGCAAGCTGGCTGCTGCGTTTCCTACATTACAACAGTGACTACACTCCAAAAGTACTTCATTGGCTGTAAACTGCTTTGGGACGTCCTGAGGTCGTGAAAGGCGCTATATAAATGCAAGATTTTCTTTCTTTAAGGCCAAAAAAATCAGCGTGCAGTGCCCACGGTTGAAACAGGCATTAGCCCCATTGCAAATAAGGGGCCTAACGCCAGTTTGAGGCCTCCACTCCCAGATTGGTTTGCCCGAGGCAGCCGGCTGCACTCAGGAAAACCAGGCCTGCTTACTGAAAGGGACCGCCTGTTAGGCTGCAGCCAACATGGATAGTTGTTAAAAATATACTTATCTGAATGTGGAGCCAGGAGGAGTGGGAGTGCTCAAGATGTGGGCCCCTGCCGGCCACCGTTCCACTTCCCCCGATCTCCACCCCTGCCTCCTCTCCAGATTGTTGTCACTCCCTCTCCCCTGGCCACCGCTACCTCCGACCCGATCGCTCGCTTTCCCAGTCTCCCCCTTTCCTCACTTCTCCACGACACCAACAGCGGCCCGATCTTCAGTCGGCTTCACCGGCCAGCTGCTGATTGCTGTCCACTCGATTGAAATGAGGCCCAATATCGGGTGAACCTCGGGCCTCGCCATTCAGGCACAGGGGTTGAATTCCTAGGCAGTAAAAAGTTAAATAAACAACATTCAAGGGACTGGGTGGGTGAGCGCGTTAGCAAAGTGTCCTTTCACCTCTCAGACCTGGATTCCAATTCATCCTGGAGTGATGGGATGAAAGTTTGGCCAGTCTTGGACCAGTTGCTCATGGGCGCAAGCTGACAGCAAAAAGCTGCCCACAATTTGAAACAGATTGATGCTAAGCTGTCAGTCTTGCTCAGAGAGGACACAAGGGCAGCGGATGTGGGGGAAATGGTGCCATTAGGGGGTGCCCTCCTGAAGTTAGGGTCATGTCATATTATGAAGGAAGAGTAGAGATGTACTCTACATCTAGCCAGTGTCGGACCTGACCTGGGAGTGCCAAGAGTGGGCAACAAAAGTGGAAATTCCCGATTTGGAAATTGCGCATCCCTAATTTTACTCATTCCACCATTGGTGGCCGTGCCTTCAGCCGTCTAGGCCCTGAGCTCTGGAATTCCCTCCCTAAACCTCTCCACCTCTCTCTCCTCCTTTAAGACGCTCCTTAAAACCTCCCTCTTTGACCAAGCTTTTGGCCATCTGTCCTGATATCTCCTGCTGTCAAAAATATTTATTGATTGCACTCCTGTGAAGCGCCTTGGGACGTTTTACTACGGTAAAGGCGCTAGATAAATACAAGTTGTTGTGGAAATTCCCCAGCACTAAGTTTCTTCATGGCTAAACTGTAAATTTAAAGAAAAATGAATGGCTCTAAGGGGGAAATGGTTGATGTTGAATGGACTTCGCTGTAAAATATCCTTCCCTTTTAAGGCAAAACAAGAATCAGTCCGGAATTTTCCTTAGGTGGGAAACTGAATTTCATGCCAAGAAGTTCGAAGTTCAAAAGCAGGCTGCCAAAAATATAACTCTTGACGAACCCAGTTTGCGATGCCAAAAATATCATCACGCATGTGTTGGTTAATTTGTTTGGATCGAGTCGTGACTCATTTATTTAGTCTTGATCGTCATAACACAGGATGCCTGAGAAAGATCACAATCTGTACGCTGTCTGGAGGAGAAGCGCTTGAAATGTTTTAGCTTAAAGAGGAATCGCAAAAGCTTTGGGCACACAATAAGGGTGAGTCTCTGACCTCGCGCTCCTGCTGCCCGGGACGGCTTGGCCGCTGGGAGCGCATTTTTGCAGGTTGGATGCAGGGTGATGCTCATGAGTAATGTCGGGAAAACTGCAGCCGAATGTGTGATGGATGAGATGGGAGGTTTGGAAAACCGACCGCTGGCATCCAACGTCATGTTTGCTCAGCATTAAGTTTGAAATCTGCGTCTGCTTCCCCTGTGATGGGAGCCTTTTATTAACAAACCTGGGTGAAGGGCTGTGACAGATGCGGGCTGTGTGTTGTCGATGATATCTCAATATTGCAGCAGTCATTTGTGAGATTCTGCTGCCGGGGCTCACAGTCATCCTAACAGCGAGTGTGGGCTAGAGAATTGAGGCGATGGTGTTGCAGCCCTGTCTCCAACCTGCACTCACATCTAGCAAGCTCGCATGCTAGAAGCAAAGGCTTGCAAAATGAGCCCTCATATCAGTTCAGGTTTTAGCTTGGTCAAGTATGGCGAATTTAAACTGGTTTCTGTTAAATGCTTTCTGGAAGAGATGTCTTTTGTCTATGGATGTGAGGTATGAGGAATAAGGAGGCCACATACTGCTTGGGTAATAAGAGTCTAAATGGGGTAGAGGAGCAAAGGGATCAAGGGGACAGATACACAAATCACTAAACGTAGCAACGCAGGCTAATAAGGCCATTTAAAAAAAACAAGCAAAGCATTGGGGTTCATTTCTGGAGGGATAGAATTGAAAAGCAGGGAAGCCATGTTAAATTTTTATACAATCTTAGTTGGACCACTGTGCACTGTTCTGGTCTCCATATTATAAAAAGGATATAGAGGGCACTGGAGAAGGTGCAAAAAAGATTCACAAAGATGATACCAGAACTGAGAGGTTCTAACTATCAGGAAAGACTGAATAGGTTGGGGCTCTTTTCTCTTAAGAGAAGGCTGAGGGGTGACCTGATAGAGGTATTTAAAATTATGAAGGGGTTTGATAGGGTAGACGTAGAGACGATGTTTCCACTAGTGGGGGAGACCAGAACTAGAAGTCCCAAATATAAGATAGTCACTATATTCAGGTGAAACTTCTTTACCCAGAGAGTGAGTGAGAATGTGGAACTCGCTACCACAGGGAGTGGTTGAGGTGAATAGTACAGATACATTGAAGGGGAAGCTAGATAAACACATGAGGGAGAAAGGAATAGAAGGTTATGTTGATGGGGTGAGATGAAGAGGGGTGTAAGGAGGCTCGGCCAGTTGGGCCGAATGGCCTGTTTCTGTGCTGTAGACTCTATGGGGGAAAAATTGGGTTGCAGCCCCTTTGGGGTGCAACCTTCGCTGGAGCTCTTATTCATCATTCTTGGGTCCAAAGTGGATGACCTTACATTCACCCCATATTGAACTCCATCTGCCACAGTTTTGCAGTCATTTAATCTATGTCCCTTTTGCAACTTCCTGCTCCCATCTGCAGTACTTACTGTCCCTCCTAACTTCGTGGCATCTGTAAAACTTGGATATACAACTCTCTATTCCTTCCTCCAAGTCATTGATATACATGGTGAAAAGCTGAGATCCCAGAACAGATTCCTGGAGAACACCACTTTGTTACATCCTGCCAATCAGAGTACCAACCCTTTTGTCCCACTCTGTCTCCTAGCTCCCAACCAATTTCCTCGCCAAGTCAAAAGGTTACCTCCAATTCTGTGTGCTGGCTCTGGCACTGAATCTCATCACCTGTTGAACAATAATGTAACCAGGAGTAATGTGAATGAGTAGACCTTTATCAGGCTGAACATGTGATTCCAGTGCCTTGAACTACAGTATAATGCTTTGAAGGTTGATCAGGTTTTGGCACCATGATGTAGGCACTGGTGATGACTATCTGATCATGGAAGACAGAGTGGATCTTTTCAAAACACCGAGTTGAATTCAACATACCAAAAGAAGCTGTTCTAGTTTAGTTGACACCTTCGTCTGGACCACTTAATGCCGGTTTGATGTGGCAAGGAAATTAAAATAGTATTAGTAATAAGCTAAACATAATGGCTACAGCAGCTTTGTAAAAGAGCTTGTTGCTTCTCCAATATACTGTGCCATGGTAGGACATAGCTGTACTTCCATGATTCTTGAGACGATGATCTCCTGATCTTGGCTCTGCCATCGGAACAAGCTTTAGTACAGTTGTAGTTCACTTGGTTTAATAAAAGGGTGACACGTATAGCTACTGTACTGTATTTAACATTTGCATCTGGCTGGAAACCTTGATGTTGTACATGTTGGGCTGAAATGGGATGAGAATTGGGCAGGTACAACAACAGGTGGGCAACCCGCTCAATCAGACCACTGCCTAGGCGGTGAAGATGAAAATGACTCCTCCCGCACATATATTGGTGTACCAGTGTGCGATGCTATGGGTCTGTGCAGAGCGGGATTAAACGGAGTGTTTTATTTGGGAATTTGGAAAGAGTGGGAATTTGGAGAAGAGGGGGACGGAGTTGTTGCTTTTTGCCTACACTGCTTGTAGTGCTTTGTGTTACAGGTAGATATTTAATTTCAGTACCCTTAACTTAATCTAGATCAAGTAAGTAGTCAAGAAACTACACTGTAAATAACTAAGCTACCCAATTACAAATTTAATTACATTTAATTAAATAAAACTAGGCCATATAGGGATGGCAGTGCAGGTGGTGTGCCGCAACTGCAGCATGTGGGAGTGTGTGGAGAGCATTGTGATCCCGGACAACCACGTTTGCAGTAAGTGCCTGCATCTCGAGGAACATCAGCTCAGAGTTTTTGAGCTAGAGTCTGAGGTGCAGACATTGCGGGGCATCAGGGATGGGGAGAGTTACCTGGACAATTTGATCCAGGAGGCAGTCACACCCCTTAGGTTAGGTAGTGGTACAGGTCTGGTTAGTGGTCAGGGACAGGAGGGTGAGACTGCAACTCAGGCAGGTAAGGGGACCCCAGGTGCAGTGCTGGAGGAGCCTCAGCCTTTGCCCTTGTCCAACAGGTATGAGGTTCTTGCTGCCTGTGTGGATGAGGAAAAAGCCTGTAGGATGGATGAGCAAGCTGACCATGGCACCATGGTACAGGAGGCCATTCAAGTGGGGAGAGTGAAAGGGAATGTAGTTCTGGTAGGGGACAGTATAGTCAGGGGGATAGATACTGTTCTCTGTAGCCACGACCGAGAGTTCCGAAGGTTGTGTTGCCTGCCCCGGTGCCAGGGTTAAAGACATCTCCTCGCGGCTGGAGAAGAACTTGGAGTGGGAGGGGGAGGATCCAGTTGTCGTGGTCCACGTACGAACCAACGACATAGGGAGAACGAGGAATGAGGTTCTGCTGAGGGAGTTTGAGGAGCTAGGATCCAAATTAAAAAGCAGAACCTCAAAAGGTAATAATCTCTGGATTGTTACCTGAGCCACGTGCAAATTGGCATAGGGACAAAAAAATTAGAGGTTTAAATGCGTGGCTCAAAGAGTGGTGTGGGAGGAAGGGGTTTCAGTTCATGGGGCACTGGCACCAGTACTGGGGAAAGAGGGAGCTGTTCCGTTGGGATGGGCTCCACTTAAACCGGGCTAGGACCAGTGTCCTGGCGAACCGAATAACTAGGGCAGTAGACAGGGCTTTAAACTAATGAAGGGGTTGGGGGGGTGGTGGGGGGAGGATTCAGGAAAGAGTAAATTTAAAAGCAGCGAGAGAAATGTCAAGGCTCTAGAACAGAGTAGAGTTTTGGGTAAAAATAAGCAGAGTGGGTCAGGAAGGGACAGAGAGAGTAACAAAGGTAATAAAGCATCAGTGACTCAGATGACAGGGAAAAATAGAAATAAGTCAAAGCTAAAGGCACTATATCTGAATGCGTGAAGCATTCACAACAAAATAGATTAATTAATAGCGCAGATAGAAATTAACAGGTTTGATCTAATAGCCATTACGGAGACGTGGTTGCAATGTGGTCAAGGTTGGGAACCAAATATTCCAGGATACTTAACTTTTGGAAGAGATAGACAAAATGGAAAAGGAGGAGGGGTAGCCCTGATAATAAAGGATGGGATAAAGACAGTAGAGAGAAAGGATCTTAGCTCTGAAAATCAAGAAGTAGAATCAGTTTGGGTGGAGCTAAGAAACAGCAAGGGGCAGAAAACATTGGTGGGAGTTGTTTATAGGCCCCCAAACAGTAGTTGTAATGTAGGGCAGAGTATAAATCAGGAAATTAGAGGCGCATGTAACAAGGGTAATACAGAAATCATGGGGGACTTTAATCTACATATAGACTGGGCAAAGCAAATTTGCAGTAATAGTGTGGAGGACAAATTCATGGAATGTATACAAGATAGTTTTCTAGATCAGTATGTTGAGGAACCAACTAGGGAACAGGCGATTTTAGATCTAGTATTGTGCAATGAGAAAGGGTTAATTAATAACCTTGTAGTAAAGGGGCCTTTAGGGAAGAGTGACCATAATATGATAGAATTTTATATTGAGTTTGAAAGTGATTTAGTTAAATCTGAAACTAGGGTCTTAAATCTAAACAAAGCAAACTACATAGGTATGAGGGGCGAGTTGGCTAAGGAAGATTGGGATACTACATTAAAAGGTATGATGGTAGACAAGCAATGGCTAGCATTTAAAGAATTAATACATAATTTACAACAAATATACATTCCTTTAAGGCACAAAAACCCCACAGGAAAAGTGGTCCAACTGTGGCGAACAAGAGAAGTTAAAGATAGTATTAGATCAAATGAAGAGGCATATAATGCTGCCAAAAAGAGTAGTAAGCCTGAGGATTGGGAGGATTTTAGAATTCAGCAAAGGAGGACCAAGAAGCTGATAAAGAAAGGGAAAATAGAATATGGGATTAAACTAGCGAGAGACATAAAAACAGACTGTAAAAGCTTCCATAGGTATGTAAAAAGGAAAAGATTAGCAAAAGTAAATGTGGGTCCCTTACAGGTTGAGATGGGAGAAATTATCATGGGGAATAAGGAAATGGCAGAGAAATTAAACAAATACTTTGGGCAGAATTTTCATTGAGCCATGGAGGCGGGTTTGGAGGCGGGACTGGATTGAAAATAGCTGAATCGGGGGTCGTGACCCCATCCACCGGACCTGTGCTGGGACCCGCCTCCCCGAGGCGGGAAGGGGATTAGTGACAATAAACTGCCTGTTAACAGGTAGTTAACAGGCAGTTTTTTGCCTACTCCCTATTTTTATGCCTGAAATGTGGGCTTCCCGACAGGTCCCAACCACGCCGTTTTAGCGAGGCGGACCATGGGTCTGCAGGGGTTGGAGGGGTCGATATGTCCGGTGGGCAGGTGAGTGATGGGTGCATGTGTGCAGAGGTAAGTGTGTAAGGTAAGTGTAAAGTGTGGAAAAAAGTTTTACTTACCTTAACCTCCTCCTGCAGGTGTCAGCCCTTCAGGTCTCGGGAGTCAGAAATCTCACCGGCACAGAAAGCAGAATGGCCGTTGAGCTGTCAAAAGCTGCAGCCTCTGCTTTTTGTTCTGCAGAGATCTCTAAATCAGCCTGAGAGGAAGGAATTAACTTAGAGTACAGATTGTCAGTGTTTGACAGCTTCAAGGAGCTGTCAAACGCTGATATTTCATCTGTCAAAAGCTCGACAGATGAAATGTCAATCTGTGACGTCACCTGTTGCCGGGTGGCCCTTAATTGGTCTGCTGAGCCCGCTGGGCGGGCTCAACAAGGTCAATCAAGTGAAAATACAGTGGGATGGCCACAAGTCGATGGAGGCGGGACTACAACCCAAAAAGTGGGAGTCCCGCCTCCATCCCGTCCCCAGTTTCAAAATCCAGCCCTTTCTGTCTGTCTTCACGGAAGAAGATGCAAAAAACTTCCTGAAAATAATGGAGAACCAAGGCTCTAACGAGAATGAGGAACTGAAAGAAATTAGTATTAGTAAAAAAAATAGTACTGGAGAAATTAATGGGACTGAAAGCCAATAAATTCCCATGGCCTGATGGCCGACATCCTCGGGTTTTGAAAGAGGTGGCTATAGAGATAGTGGATGCATTGGTTGTCATTTTCCAAAATTCCATAGATTCTAGAACAGCTCCCGTGGATTGGAAGGTAGCAAATGTAACCCCACTATTTAAGAAAGGAGGGAGAGAGAAAACGGGGAACTACAGGCCAGTTAGCCTGACATCAGTAGTAGGGAAAATGCAAGAATCTATTATTAAGGACGTGATAACAGGGCACTTAGAAAATAATAATAGGATTGGGCAGAGTCAACACGGATTTATGAAAAGGAAATCGTGTTTGACAAACCTGTTTGAGTTTTTTGAGGTTGTAACTAGCAGAATAGATAAGGGGGAACCAGTGGATGTGGTGTATTTAGATTTTCAGAAGGCATTTGATAAGGTGCCACACAAGAGGTTATTAAACAAAATTAGGGCTCATGGGATTGGGGGTAATATACCAGCATGGATTGAGGATTGGTTAACGGACAGAAAACAGAGAGTAGGAATAAACGGGTCATTTTCAGGTTGGCAGGCTGTAACTAGTGGGTACCGCAAGGATCAGTGCTTGAGCCTCAGCTATTCACAATCTACATCAATGATTTGGATGAGGGGACCAAATGTAACATATCCAAGTTTGCTGATGATACAAAACTGAGTGGGAATGTAAGTTGTGAAGAGGATGCAAGGAGGCTTCAAGGGGATATAGACAGGCTAAGTGAGTGGGCAAGAACATGGCAAATGGAATATAATGTGGAGAAATGTGAAGTTATCCACTTTGGTAGGAAAAATAGAAAAGCAGAGTATTTTTTAAATGGTGAGAGATTGGGAAATGTTGGTGTTCAGAGGGACCTGGGTGTCCTTGTACACGAATCACTGAAAGTTAACATGCAGGTACAGCAACCAATTAGGAAAGCAAATGGTATGTTGCCCTTTATTACAAGATGATTTGAGTATAATAGCAAAGACATCTTACTGCAATTATATAGGGCCCTGGTGAGACCACACCTGGAGTATTGTGTACAGTTTTGGTCTCCTTACCTAAGGAAGGATATACTTGCCATAGAGGGAGTGCAACGAAGGTTCACCAGACTGGTTCCTGGGATGGGGGGATTGTCCTTTGAGGAGAGATTGAGTAGACTAGGCCTATATTCTCTAGAGTTTAGAAGAATGAGAGGTGATCCCATTGAAACATACAAAATTCTTACATGACTTGACAGGGTAGATGCAGGGAGGATGTTTCCCCTGGCTGGGGAGTCTAGAACCAGGGGTCACAGTCTCAGAATAAGGGGTCGGCCATTTAGGACTGAGATGAAGAGAAATTTCTTCACTCAGAGGGTGGTGAATTTTTGGAATTCTCTACCCCAGAGGGCTGTGGAGGCTCAGTCGTTGAGTATATTCAAGACAGAGATCAATAGATTTTTGGATATTAAGGAAATCAAGGGATTTGGGGGATAGTGCAGGAAAGTGGAGTTGAGGTAGAAGATCAGCCATGATCTTATTGAATGGCGGAGCAGGCTCAAGGGGCTGAATGGCCTACTCCTGCTCCTAGTTCTTATGATGTGGGTTCACACCAACTATTTGAGGCGTATCTCAGTCGTATCACTATGAGGTGGTCGCAAGTGGAGGCTAAAGGCTTTACTACAGGGAGGAATGGAAAATTACAAATGGAACGTTACCCTAGACCCCCGTTCATGAAATTCCCAACCGCGAGCTTCCAAACAGCACTACCAGAGGGTTGGGTGTTGTTGCCCGTCCACCTCTTGCTCATGGGTGTTGTATGGCACAGGGAGGTCAAGGGCCGTAAGCCCGTTACTGCATCCTCTGCGCCCACCTGAACTCTTCAGCGGGAGACCTGAAACATTTAAATACAGTCGGCGAGCTGCCCAATGCTCAATGAGTGTTGACGGGCAGCTCATCGAAACAGTGGGTCGAAAACCCAGTGGCCCTCATGGGAGAGCTGAGCCGGAAATCAGCGCTATAGGGGGAGGGGGAGGTGCATCGGGGTGTGTGGGGGGGAGGGGCGCTAGCCAACAGTATTTCGGTGAGACCTGGAGCAACATTCCTGCTCCTCCTGGCTCCACAAAAATGATCCAGACCGTTTTGGGAGCCGCCTCCAGTGGTCCCTTTAAGGACAGCCGGTTAGTCCGTTCACCGCCCGATACAAATGGGCCAGAGCGTGCACGGCACAGGCTCCACCCGTTTGGACTTGACAACTGCAAACGGGGCCCTACAACTGGCGAAGGACCCCGATTTGAATCAATTTGCAAGCAGCCTGCCACCTGTTTCGGGCAGGAGCGCCAAGCACCCATTTACAGGCCTGCCTGAAAATCGCATCAGGCAGGCCTTGGGCGCCCAAGGAGCGGCCGCGGTTTCCCCGCCATTTTCAAGTGCCAGACGCCTCATAAACAGGGCAGGCAGCAGTTGAAAATGGCCCTCCAAGAAAGGAACCTGTAAACAAGGGCGTCTATGAAATAAGTTTGTGCTGTCTCAACCCAAATTCCACAAAAACAGCCCCCTAATTCAGCAATAAATTGATCCTCACACGGAGGAGGCCCCCACACGGTCTGTTGCTATGGAAAATGTCACATTAGATCAGCAGGAGTTGCTCTTCTGAAGTTAGGGCTGAGGCACATTGTTTGGGAAAGGGTCGAGAGGGAGCCTCATACTGCAGCCCGGCTCTGTCATACCCGACCTGGAAGTCTTTGATTCTGACACTGGGTACCTGAAATGGGAAAATGTTCCATTTCCCAGCAGGAACATCCCTGAAACTTGCTGAGCACGGAATTCACGGAGAGGAAGAAAAGGGGCATAACTTACGACTACATGGAATAGTTGAGGCGAATAGTATAGATGGATTTAAGGGAAAGCTGGATAAACACATGAGGGAGAAAGGAATAGAAGGATATGTTGATGGGGTGAGATGAAGAGGGGTGGGAGGAGGCTCATGTGGAGCATAAACACCGGCATGGACCAGTTGGGCTGAATGGCCTGTTTCTGAGCTGTAGACTCGATCTATCTATTTAAATAACAATCGTATCATGTTGAACTGCAACAGGAATTCTCTCCTCTCCGTGAAACTTAGGAAGCTCCAGTAGCTGTTGAACTTTGACCAAATTATGGATTTTTTTTGAAAGACAATGGTGATTCCATTTGTTGAATCCAATCAGAGAGGTGCCATTGAATGCGAGTTGTCAGATGTGATTGTTGTCTCTAATGGCTGGTTCTTGGAACAGATTCCTTGTTATAAAAATTGTGTCAGTGTTAGTGATTCCTGGGTGGTGTAGATGACGAAGAGAGATGGGAGGAGGCTCGTGTGGAGTACAAACTGTTGGGGCCGAATGGCCTGTTTCTGTGCTGTAAATATTATGCAATACTTCGTAAAAACAAAATATATGGGTCTTTACCCCATAAAGTAATGATCTTGTTGACGTATATGTAGCATAAATTCCATCCACATAAAGTTGCAGACTTTCCAACTCACACATAGTACATAGTTTGCACAAGTTATCCGTGTCCGTTTAATTCGTTTACTTTGGGTCCCCACGGCCCACTGCGTTTGCTTAGCCCATGCTCTGTGGATCATAGCAGGAAGAACATGGTTCTCCAACCGTATGTGAAGGAATGCACACATTTACTGAGGGCAGAAGTGACAGAAGCTTGACTCAAAACAATATTGACACAGATTTTTCACCTTGGGCTTACCAGAGTCAATTTCCATAAATGTGCAAGAAAACAAGTGGGGGAGTCCAAAACTAGCGGCCATAAATATAAGCCAGTCACTAATAAATGTACTTATCTAGTGTTCCCTTAAAGGCATCTATGCTATGCACCTCAACCACTCTATGTGCAACTCAAATATTACTTGGAAAATAAGAATCTAAATGGGGTAGAGGAGCAAAGGGATCTCGGAGTACAAATACACAAATCACTAAAAGTTGTGACACAGGTTAGCAAGGCCATAAAAAAAAGCAAACCAAGCACTAGGGTTTATTTCTAGAGGGATAGAATTGAAAAGTACGGAAGTTATGCTAAACCTGTATCGAACCTTGGTTAGACCACACTTGGAGTACTGTGTACAGTTCTGGTCGCCATATTATAAAAAGGATATAGAGGCACTGGAGAGGGTGCAGAGAAGATTTACAAGGATGATACCAGAAATGCGAGGTTATACTCATCAGGAAGGGATGAACAGGCTGGGGCTCTTTTCTCTTGAAAAAAGAAGGCTGAGGGGTGACCTAATAGAGGTCTTTAAAATTATGAAAGGTTTTGATAGATACAGAGAGAATGTTTCCACTTGTGGGGAAGAGCAGAACTAGGGGCCATCAATATAAGATAGTCACCAAGAAGGGAATTCAGAAGAAACTTCTTTACCCAGAGAGTGGTGAGAATGTGGAACTCGCTACCACAGGGAGTGGTTGAGGCAAATAGTATAGATGCATTTAAGGGGAGGCTAGACAAGCATATGAGAGAGAAGGAATAGAGGGATATGCTAATAGAGTTAGTTGAAGTCGGGTGGGAGGAGGCTCGAGTGGAGCATAAACACCAGCATGGACTGGTAGGGCCGAATGGCCTGTTTCTGTGCCATATATCCGATGTAATCCTATGTATTAAGGGTTACAGAACCAAGACGGGTAAATGGAGTTAAGATGCAGATTAGCCATGATCTAATTGAATGGCGGAACAGGCTCGAGGGGCTGAATGGCCTCCTCCTGTTCCTGTGTTCTTATAGTGGCAACAGTATGTGTTGGACTAGCAGCAGTTCATAATGAGACTGGTCTCTGCCAGCCATATTTACGTGACTGCTTTGCTCTTATTTTCTTGCACTTACTCAACTCTCTTTCTATCTCAATGATTCCATCGAACACTATCGTTCTTTATGCTTACATCTTTGAGCGAGCAACTTCAATCCTGCCCCCTCAACACTCTTGCATCACAGGGGGAGAGGATTTGGGGGGGGGGGGGGGCAGCGGAGGGGGGAGTCACACATGCGTGAGAGGGATCTCCCACTTCCTCCGGCACAGGAGCACGACCCCATGTCGGCACGTGCCGGTCATGCTGGGCATTTTTCTTGTTGGCCAACAACAGAAGGCAAAAGAGCTCTAATAGAGACAAGACCATCCATGCATGTCACCACCCTCTGAGGAAAAGAGAAAGACAGGGATAAGAGTGAGGGTGAAAGAAAGAGAACACATTATTACCCCTGTGGCCCAAGTGATGGACACACCTTTCTGTTTTTACCCGTATTTATGCTTTTTGATATGAAACGATATCTCAGGCAACTGAAAACCTGACACCTACAATTGTCCAATGTTAATAGCACAGCTGCTTTCATGTAGTTTCTTTCATCCGTCTTTCACTATATACATACCCCTGCCGACCCTAATCCCTCCACTCTCCTCGAAAAAGCTACTTCCTAACTCCCTCACCAGTACCCTTTCTAACTCCCAATGCCCTCTCCTCTGGCCCACAACCCACACTGACCCCACAGTGTCCATCAGTAGCTGCTCAATAACTGCATGTATGAAGCTTCCATCCCAGCTCCAGCTCTTTACACTCTGCAACTTCTTGCCCATTTTCCCCTAGCTCGCATCAGGTTCATGTGCTCCACGAAGCCCACCAGCTGTAACCGAGACCCCACTCCCGACCCAGCTCCTGACAACCCAACTTTCTGATATTGTTAGCTTCTCCTCACCCTCATCCCACCTCATTCAAAACTAGCATCATCACCTCATTCTCACACTGCCAACCTATCTCTAATCTATCCATTCTCTCCAAGGTCCTTCAACGCTTTGTGTGCCACACTCACCTCTCGCACCACCTGCTGTTCAAGGCCTTCCAATTTGGGGAGACCAAACGCAGATTGGGTGACCGCTTTGCGGAACACCTCCGTTCAGTCCGTAAGTGTGACCCCGAGCTTCCGGTCGCCTATCACTTTAATTCTCCGCTCCACTCCCACTCAGACCTCGGCCTCTTACATTGTTCCAATGAAGCTCAACGTAAGCTCGAGGAACAGCACCTCATCTTTCGATTAGGCACTTTACAGCCTTCTGGACTCAACATCGAGATCAACAATTTCAGTCTATAACCCCCCCATTTTTTCAGGCGGCAGCTGTTGATTATTCTGCCATCCCCATTTGCAACATTTAATCTCTCCTGAGTTCAATCCTAGCACAGACTATGCCTTCAATTCCTTCCCCCTTCCCCCCCCCTGCACCTGCTAAAAACCTGTTACATCTCTAGCCTTTTCCAGTTCTGATGAAGGGTCCCAGACCTGAAACGTTGACTCTATGGGCTGGATTTTCAATGACCCATGGAGTCGGGTTTGGGGGGTTAAATTTTGCGGGGTCGGGGGTCCCGACCCCATCCCGCCTCCATCCCGCCTCCACGCAATTTTGACAAAATCAGTCGTGGGGTTCCCGACTCCGTCCCGCCTCCAAGAGGCGGGAGAGGCCATTAAAGCCCTTAACAAGCCCTAAATTGGCTCTGTAATGCCATTTTGAAACGTTTTAGCTAGTTTAACCCTTTTCTGACGTGAAGTACGCCTGGTGTGAAACACTCCAGTGAAACCTGGCGGGAGCACAAGTGGATAGCTGACTATGAGCTGCAGGTCCACTATTACAACGGAGATGTGATGAAGGTAGTAGTAGTATTAGGTCTGAAAGTCGCCTCTGATGCTGCTGCATTGAATGTGTTCAGAGACTGCCTGGCCTTTGCTGTGCGAGGACTTGGATGGAAAAAAAATCTATCTCTCTCTCTCCCCCCCCCCCCCAATCCAGGCCCACTCACATCAAAAGCCAGGCTCCTCTCTCACCAACAGCCAGACAATCTCTGAGACCAGTCAGCAATGATGACATCATCAGAGGTGACTTTCAGACTCAAACCACTAATTAGTTCATGGGTTCCCACATGCTGCAACTCAATTGCCCAATTAAGTGAAAATTGCATCATTGATCCACATTAATCTGGAGTCAGGCGGGGGGGGAACACGAAATGCGGATGACACGACCCCAACCCGACCCCAAGACAAAATCCAACCCATATTTCTCTCTCCACAGATGCTGCCTGGCCTGCTGAGTATTTGCAGCATTTTCTGTTGTAACTTCTAATTTGGTTACCTTGCTGGGCTTATTCTAGTCTTGGCTCTTGTTCCTTGGCAGATTTGGCCTGTTAAGGAGGCACCACTCCTTCCCCACTCAGGCCTTGGGTTAAATATGCGCATCAGGCCCTAATGACATCATCAGAGCCTGACCTGCATATTTAAAGAGGACCCCATCACCTTGGGGTGGGTGTCCTTGCTGCCTGCAACTTAAAATTGCAGTCAGTTAGATCGGGGCGGGAAATGAGAGGGTAAGTGGGCCGCTCCATTTTAACTGCCCCACCCATCCCACCCGGCCTGTTTTCCGCCAGGCGGTGGAGAGTTCAAATCCAGACCAAGGTTGGCCAAGGGTGGAATACTCTGTCATTGGCCTTTTTCTCTCCCTGAATTACAGCAAATCGCTCTATTCGGCCTGAGGATCTCTTCATTGTGATGAGGCATTCTGGGCTACTTTAACCTTTCACCCGCTGCGTTAAAAAAAACAGCCCAAAAAGCATCTGCCATATCAGATGGAACATTTCAAAATATTTAATTGAATGATGGAATCAGTTAGCAGTGGGGAACAGTGTAAGGGGATTCAAGAGGCAATTAGTTACTTGAGAGAGAAAGGATTGTGGGGTGGATAGGTGTGGGTTGATCTCTCAAAAAAGGATCAAGACTGTCTTTCCAGTTGCTAAAAATTCTACGGGCCAATTCCGCATTGCCGTGCTCCTGGCCGGGAGCTGCGCTCCAAGAGTGTGCAGGTCGGCGATTGCGCGACAGCCCTGCAGCTTTGAATCTCCGACCCTTGCTCCCTGGGAGCATAGCTGGCCACTGGGCGCACAGCATTGTGGGAGTTAGCCCTCCCGAGATGTCCTAAATTCTCAAAGAACTCCTCGCTGTCCTAGCTTTGGACAATGGAGTCTGAGTCGACGCTGATTGAGACGCGAGGAACTATTTACGAGGCAATCAGAGAGAGAGCTTCACTTGCAGACTCCTACAAGTCTGTGCAGGCTAGGGATATTGGATTTAATTTAATGAATAATATTGATAGTTAAATGGTAGGGCAGCTTAACCGTGGCAATTTTACAACTGAGTCTGCTTCACATATGACAGGAAGACATTTTTGCTTTACACAAATACACATTTATTTTGCAGTAAAATAATCCACCTTTGCAGTTAAAGTGACCTTCTTAGAAAGTTCTTAATGGATGTGTGCAATTAATGAGGCCTGGCAGTTTAAGGAAGCCTCCCACCTGGTGAAAGTGCCTGTGCCGTCTCACACTATTGCCTGCTTTCTATGGGGGAAAATGACCAAAGCGTTGACCTGGCAAACAAGGCTTCGATGCTCGGTGAGGTGCTGGTGAACCGTCATCGGCCCGAAACATTGACTCTCTTTCCCTCTCCACAGATGCTGCCTGACCTGCTGAGCAACGGTCCCGCGCTGGCCGCTCACTGGCCTTTATATGGAAGAAACCTTGCATGGGCCGCGCAGCCAGTTAAAGGGACCACACACGAGGAAAAAAATTAAGAGGGAACATTGCTGCTGACTGTTTCCAGCATTTTCTGTTTCTATTTAAGGCTTCGGTGCTCGGTGGGCCGGAGTCTGACTGATGCAGCAAATGGCAAGAGAAGTGGCTTGAAAGGACCGGGTTCAATGCTGGGGTGACCCACAGCAATGGGCAGGACCGCCCCCTTGCGTGAGATCTTGTCTGCAGATCAGGCTCCAGCAGAAGATGTTACTCCAGGACAGCCTCCCTCGGGAAGCGGAGACGGTGAAAGCAGGTCTCCTCAGACGTGGCCAAGTAGGTGTGTCTGGGTCTGAATGCTTGGGCTCCTGGGCTTCTTGTGGTCGAGGGACTGGTGCTTGATGTGTAAATGCACCTGCCTTTCTTCCCTCCGCCTGAACTCCTCCTCCTTCTCCAAATCCAAGACAACCACTGACAGGACCAATGGGATGTCAATGTTGGGCAGTGTGCTTGGACCTCAGGTTGGCAGCTGGTGGCAAGATCAGGTCTGTGCAGACAAAGTCCTGTGTTGCATAAATTCAGTAGCGGGGCAGCAGAAGTAAGTATTTGAAAGCCAATAATTCAGAACCATCAAGATGGGAAGTCAAACAAGGAAGGAAATCGCGCTCGCAGAGCAGAACGCAGTGCCAGCTTTAAGAATCCAAATGCTGAAGCCAACAGTGTGGAAGATGAAAAGCTCCTGTTTTATATGGACAGCACTCCCAGAACGAACAGGCCTGAAAACCGTGGGCAATTTGGCACAGGACCTATTTTAACGCGGGGATGTAGTGAGGCCCACGCTTGTTCTCAGCATCTCCTCGAAATACCAACAAAATTCTCACTTCGAGGAATTTGGAGTGCAACGATGTTGATGCTGGGGCCCTAACTGCCCAATTGCGTGTGCGCGCACATGCGGAATGTGTGGGAGTGAGTTTGCAGGAGGGAGGAAGAGTGCGAAGAACAACGTGTTTGGGAACTTAGGAGGAACAAGGGAGGGGAGATCAAAGAAGTCACCAGCATTCCTCAGTGTTCTCCATCATGGCTTCATCATGCTGATGCTCCCCTGTTGTCTAGCAATGGACTGAACTCCTGATGTCAGGGTAGGCAAATCAGTACAGGCCAGAAGAGTAGTCCATTAACACTCTACAACATGGTCTTAAGCTATATTGGTGCGTAATTGGGACATTATTGAGGTAACATTACAAGAAAAGCCAGTTGAGATCATTAACGCAAACTGTGAATAATTGTGATGGGAATCATCTTGGAAGTGTCTTGGCATGTCTTCAGTGCTGACTTCTTTCAGCAGTGTGTTTCTGAGATTATTTGTGGTTTGATGTTTCACCCTGAGGACATCCAAATAATTACAGCGGAAACAATTGACTTTTAATCAACTTTATCCTTTTGGTTTACAGCTTGTTTCAATTTGACATTGTTCCTCTTGATTGGTTTTGGAGGCTCTGCAAAAAGGAGCCGTTTAAAGATAGGTTCTGAACAGCCTGCCAGTAAGAATGGAGCCTTTTTTAAGAGGAGATGAAAACTGGCTCTGTTTATAAGATCATAATCACAAAAGTCTCAGAGTTAAAGGAATGTTCAAGTCAGGGTTGAAGCTAGCCCTCTGTCCAAATGTCCAATGGACTGATGCCATTCCAGTTGAACACTTAAGAGAAGACCCAAGGGAGGTTAAATTCCTCTGTGTGTTACAGCTAACACACGTGCTAAGTGTGCCTTCTGTGTAGTAATTCTGTGCATCAGCACGAACAAGGTCTTCCCTCATTTTTGCCTACACTATTAAAAATTCCTCCAGAGTTTAATTTGGGTTCACTCATGTTTACATACAGATCTGATGTTAATGGTTTTTTTTTGGCTTGGTAACGACTTGATGCACTGAGGGAGTGCCGCACTGTCGGAGGTGCCGTCTTTCGGATGAGACGTTAAACCGAGGCCCCGTCTGCTCTCTCAGGTGGACGTAAAAGATCCCATGGCCACTATTTCTCCCCAGTGTCCTGGCCAATGTTTACCCTTCAACACTACCCCACCCTTTGCAATTAACAACCAGAAGATCTTTTTGGCCTGTTTGTGCAGCCAGACACTTACAGACTCATCAGAAGAACAGTCCCTCTAACCTTGAAGTGCCCCTGAAGGAAAGAAGGTCTCTCTAAGGCCGGGTTCCATCACCGATTCGGCATAAATTGAATTTCAACAGAGCATTACCAAGAAAGAAAAGAAAGACTTGCATTTTATAGCACCTTTCACGACCACCGGACGTCTCAAAGTGCTTCACAGCCAATGAAGTACTTTTTTGGAGTGTAGTCGCTGTTGTAATGTGGGAAACGCGGCAGCCAATTTGCGCACAGCAAGCTCCCACACACAGCAATGTGATAATGACCAGGTCATCTGTTTGTTTTTGTTATGTTGGTTGAGGGATAAATATTGGCCAGGACACCGGGGATAACTCCCCTGCTCTTCTTTGAAATAGTGCCATGGGATCTTTTACGTCCAAGAAATCCTATAAATGTGGATCGGGGCATTCTGGAACATTCTTCCCCTCCCCCCTCCCCACTCAGAAGGTTGTGGATGCTGGGTCAATTGAAATTTTCCAGACCGAGATTAATAGATCTTTCATATGTTAAGGGTATCAAGGGTTATGGGGCAAAGGCGGGTAGATGGAGTTAAGATACAGATCAGCCATGATCGAATCGAATGACAGAACAGGCTCGAGGGTCTGAATGGCCTCCTCCTGTTCCTATGTAAGGATTGATGTTCCACAGCAAACAACATGGAAGACTCCGGTTGCAACAAGAGCTGACAGGCAGGAGAACATGCGGAGTTTCTTGTGGAGACCAAGAAATGAAGTTGAATACATTTCAGGGCTACAATCAGGCCTGCTCACAATTGCAGCACTGCCTGAAAAATACTTCCGACCTCTCCCGCGAAGTCAAGAATGCAGGACGGCCTGCACTCAGGCCGAGCTGGCCAACTCCGCACTGCTTCCACACCGCCTGTGAGGGTCCCCTCCCCAAGCAGAATATTGGCTGAGGAATCAGCCCTGCTATCCTGCCTTTCTCCTGGAAGCATTGCAGCCCTCTGCTCTGAACATTGACCTTAACCGCTTCAGATTTTCGTTGTCTCACCCATTTTTCTGCCATTTTCGCCCACAGTATTTACAGCACAGAAACAGGCCATTCGACCCAACTGGCCCATGCCGGTGTTTATAAGAACATAAGAAATAGGAGCAGGAGTAGACCAATCGGCCCCTCGAGCCTGCTCCGCCATTCGATGAGATCATGGCTGATCTGATCCAACCTCAACTCTAAAGAACACAAGAAGCAGGAGCAGGACCAGGCCACTCGGCCCCTGGGCCCGCTCCGCCACCCACAGGGCCTTGACCGATCCGAACTCAAACTCATGTCCAATTTCCAGCCCGCTCCCCGTAACCCCTGATTCCCTTTACTTCTAGGAAACGGTCTATTTCTTTTTTAAATTTATTTAATGAAGTAGCTTCCACAGCTTCCTGGGGTAGCAAATTCCACAGACCCACTACCCTCTGAGTAAAAAAGTTTCTCCTCATCTCAGTTTTGAAAGAGGAGCCCCTTATTCTAAGATTATGTCCCCTAGTTCTAGTTTCACCCATCATTGGGAACATCCTCACCGCGTCCACCCGATCAAGCCCCTTCACAATTTTATATGTTTCAATAAGATCGCCTCTCATTCTTCTGAACTCCAATGAGTAGAGTCCCAATCTACTCAACCTCTCCTCGTATGTCCACCCCCTCATCCCCGGGATTAACCGAGCAACACGGTGGCATAGTGGTTAGCACTGGTGCCTCACAGCGCCAGGAACCCGGGTTCGAATCTGGCCTCGGGTGACTGTCTGTGTGGAGTTTGCACATTCTCCCCGTGTCTGCGTGGGTTTCCTCCGGGTGCTCCGGTTTCCTCCCACAGTCCAAAAAATGTGCGGGTTAGGTTGATTTGGCTATGATAAATTGACCCTTAGTGTTAGGGGGGGATTAAATATGTGGGGTTACGGGGATAGGATAGGAAGGGATATGTTAGGGGGAATTAAATACGTGGGGTTACGGGGATAGGGTGGGATATGTGTCGGTGCAGGCTCGATGGGGATTCTGTGTGAGAAAGCAGGGACAGGGTACTGGATTTGGATGATCAGCCATGATCGTATTGAATGGTGGAGCAGGCTCGACGGGCCGAATGGCCTACTCCTGCTCCTAGTTTCTATGTTTCTAACCTTTTTTGTACTGCCTCGAGAGCAAGTATGTCTTTTCTTAAGTATGGACACCAAAACTGTATGCAGTACTCCAGGTGCGGTCTCACCAATACCTTATATAACTGCAGCAATACCTCCCTGTTTTTATATTCTATCCCCCTAGCAATAAAAGCCAACATTCCATTGGCTTTCTTGATCACCTGCTGTACCTGCATACTAACTTTTTGATTTTCTTGCACCAGGACCCCCAGATCCCTTTGAACTGCAGTACTTTCCAGTTTCTCGCCAGTTCATCTAACAGAATATCCTTCTATTCCCTTCTCCCTCATCTGCTTGTCCAGCCTCCCCTTGAATCCATCGATACTATTCGCTTCAACCACTCCCTGTGGTAGCGAGTTCCACATTCTCACCACTCTCTGGGGACAGAAGTTTCTCCTGAATTCCCCATTGGATTTATTCCTTCCCTTTCATTCCCTACCATTTTAAAGCAGATGCTACTCCCATTTTACCTTTCAAATGCATTTCCACTGCCTGGCTCAAATGGTCTTTATATGGCATTAGCATGTTTTCACATGTTGGCATAGCTGACGCTAGGCTCTTACCCAATGCTCTCTCCCCTTCTCTTTATTTTCACCTGGTGTATAAATGGCATCCCTTGTCTTCCAGCTTCCAGTTCTGATGAAGGGGCTACACCCAGAATGATAAACTTGCCTTTCCCCTTTACAGAGAAAAGTGATGTTGAATGAGGGATAAATATTGGCCAGGACACCGGGGAGAACTCCCCTGCTCTTCTTCGAAATAGTGGCCGTGGGATCTTTTACATCCACCTGAGAGGGCAGACAGGGCCTCGGTTTAACTTCTCATCCGAAAGACGGCACCTCTGACAGTGCAGCACTCCCTCAGCACTGCACTGGGAGTGCCAGCCTGGATTATGGGCTCAATCTCTGGAGCGGGACTTCAACCCACGACCTTCTGACTCAGAGGCGAGAGTTTTTTTTATTAGGAACAGGAGCTCTGGGTGATTTTGCATCTCTCTGCCCCTGGTGCACTGAAGACAATTGCCACCACCCCCCCCCCCCCCCCACTGCAGACCAGGGCCTGACCTTTGGAGCGGCCTGGGCTGAATGGCTCAGCACAATACTGGACTGTACATTTACTCACTTGGCCATTAGTGCAGCCCAAGAAGCTGTTTGACATGAATCTGTCATTCATGACTTATGAAATAATACTGAGTGGCCTGTGGGTGGCGCTGTCCAGGGAGAGTATAAATACTCGGGCACGGGCCCAGCTTGCGCAGGACATTCTTAACCGGAACTAGTGAAGGACACAACTAGATCTCCATGTTGTAAAACAGTTGATTGAAGCTTTGTTTAACGCTTAGACCAAGTGCCTAGTAGTTTTCTTACATCACTGTTTAAATAAGATTTTCTATCCTTCTCCTCTCTTGGCCTTTCTGCCCGAGAGTTTGCTGTGTCCATACCATTGCAGATCCAGCTACATTGCACAATAACACTTCAGTTCGAACCACGTGTCATGATCGAGGAAGCCTTGCATCCATCACTGCTCCCCACTAACCTTCTGTTGACTAATGAAAGTAACTCCTCCCTCCAAACTATCAACTCTACCTGTTTGTTCAATTGAAGAACACAGGCTGGAGCACTTTTTTCCGGGTTGAGATAAGGTTGATAACCTCGCAAGCTCCTCTTCCCTCACTGACGACGTCATCTCAAATTTCAAAGTGTTACAACTGTGCACAGTTCTGGTCCCTATGATACAAACAGGATATAGAGGCACTGGGGAAGGTGCGAAAAATTTACTAGGATGATACGAGAACTGAGAGGTTATAACTCTCAGGAAAGACTGAACAGGCTGAGTCTCTTCACTAGAAAAGCGAAGACTGAGGGGTGAGCTGATAGAGGTCTTCAAGATTATGAAAGGTTTGATAGGGTAGACGTTGAGAAGATGTTTCCACTTGTGGGGGAGACCAGAACTAGGGGCCATCGATATCAGATAGTCACTAATAAATCCAATCGGGAATTCAAGAGAAACTTCTTCACCCAGAGAGTGGTGAGAATGTGGAACTCGCTACCACAGGGAGTGGTTGAGGTGAATAGCATAGATACATTTAAGGGGAAGCTAGATAAACACATGAGGGAGAAAGGAATAGAAGGATATGTTGATGGGGTGAGATGAAGAGGGGTGGGAGGAGGCTCGTGTGAAGCATAAACACTGGCATGGGCCAGTTGGGCCGAATGGCCTCTTTCTGTGCTGCAAATTCTGTGTAAATCTATGTAATACCCTGTATCTCAGTTCAGGCCCACACATTACTCCCCCATGCAGCACACCCATCCTGTGCGTTATGCTTTATGGATCACAGACTACCCTGCACAATATCCTCTGCAAAACCCATCCCACACAGTATCCTCTGCATAACTCAGCCGTGTCTCAGTGGGTGGCACTCTCGCCTCTGAGTCAGAAGGTTGTGGGTTCAAGTCCCACTCCAGAGACTTGAGCACAAAATCCAGGCCGACACGCACAGTGCCAGTACTGAGGGAGCGCTGCACTGTCAGAGGTGCCGTCTTTCGGATGAGACGTTAAACCGAGGCCCCGTCTGCTCTCAGCTGGAGGTAAACGATCCCATGGCGCTATTTCAAAGAAGAGCAGGGGGGGCGTTCTCCCCGGTGCCCTGGCCAGTGATCTAGTGACTAGTGGATCGCGAGTGGAGCTCGGGGCCAGGGATCGCGAGAATATCAGTGCTAATTTGATCCTGTGAGAGACAACATCATTCATGTCTGAGGCCAGGAGCGAGGACGAGCCCAGCAGCAAGGCCAAGGCCCAGGAGTGGTGCTGCGTGGACCAGCAGCGGGGACGGGGCCCAGGGAAGGTGCGGCACGGGCCAACAACAGAGAGGACCTGCGGGAAGGAGGGAGGAGGACAGCAGGAGTATGTTTGTGTTTGTGTGTGCTAGGCCGTTGTAGCAGAGCCTGGTCTCCAATCGTCTTGGATCCCCTTGCCATTGGACCAAGACCTCGCTCTGTCAAGCCCGTGTGGTAGCTGGTGTGCAACGGCCACCCCACGTTAAAAGAATTCACGCACAGGCATCTTCCACCCTTTAAAATGAAGTTCGGGACCTGGAATATCAGGACCCTCATGGACAACCCTAACAGTGACAGACCGGAACACCGTACTGCTATCGTTGCCCGGGAGCTGAGACGTTTCTACATTGACACCGCCGCCCTAAGCGAGTCCCGGCGGGCAGGGGAAGGCCAGCTCAAGGAGCAAGGTGGTGGCTACACCTTCGTCTGGAAAGGCAAACCTGGCCAATATTTATCCCTCAACAAACGCAACTAAAACAGATGATCTGGTCGCTACTCATAGGCAGCTTGCTGTGTGAAAATTGGCTGCCGCGTTTCCTACATTACAACAGTGACTACACTTTAAAAATACTTCATTGCTGTAAAGCACTTTGGGACGTCCTGATGTTGTGAAATGTGCTATACAAGTGCAAGTTTTTCCTTCTTTTCTTTTTTACCTTACGAGTTATCCTCTGTGGATCACACCCCACCCTGTGTACTAACCCCTGTGGATCATTGATCCCATCCTGTGGTTCGTGCTGTACCTTCCCAATCTATATAGGACAGACTACTGATTGACAGTTCTGGGGCCATTCACCCCTAATTAGGCTTGGTTTTATTATAGGCAGTAATCTGCTGGTTAACATATACATATGTAAAAACCACAAATTCATAAAAACACAGCAATAGTCATTAACAGAGCTCAAAATGACACATTTTCAGCATCTATTCTAAAACAGTTGTGCACAATAAATTAAATATATTAATATTTGTAATAAAGTCTCCTGCATTTGACAGTAGGATATTTCCCCGCCACTCCCAAAAATGATTTTGCTTTCAGTTAGAAATGTGCAACGTCAAAAATGGAATTCACACCCTCTGCCCGACTTTCTCCGCTCCTCTCCTGACGGTGCTAACTCATGCCATCTCTCAGCACTCGCCCGAGTGTCCATTCTTCATGCGTAAAGCTTTAGGGTGAGTTTTGCAGCCAAGACCGAAGCTATTCAATGTCCACAACCGCTCACTTTCCAGCGGGGGTCATTGAAGAGGGACTAGCAGCAGGACCTCAGGCTGATCCCCTCCCCCTTCGCCACCATCCTCCCAGCCCGTAGTGTAGCCAACTGTAGTATCAGGCCTGGAAATTGGTTTGATCCTCACGCCGGAACAGGTAGGCCCAAAGCCCAGCCAAGATTGGGCCTCAGGCTTCATTTACATCCTTCCTTATTTAAGAGGGATATACTTGCATTGGAGGCAGTTCAGAGACGATTCACTCGGTTAATTCCAGAGATGAGGGGATTGACTTATGAGGAAAGGTTGAGCAGGCTGGGCCTATACTCATTGGAATTTAGAAGAATGAGAGGTGATCTTATTGAAACATATAAGATACTGAGGGGGTTTGACAGGGTAGATGCCGAGAGGATGGGCTCAATTTTCACCGGTCCATGGAGGCGGGTTTGGAGGCGTGTGGGGTGGGAAAATAGCAGATTCGGGGGTCCCGAACCCATCCCGCCCCCAACCCGCCTCCATGCCAGTTTCCCAGGAGGCGGGTACCCGACCTGTGCTGGGACCCGCCTCCCCGAGGCGGGAAGGGGATTAGTGCCAATAAACTGCCTCTTAACAGGTAGTTAACAGGCAGTTTTTTGCCTAATCCTATTTTTAGCCCTGAAGTGTGGGCTTCCCGACAGGTCCGAACCACACTGATTTAGCGAGGCGGACCATCGGTCTGGAGGGCTTGGAGGGGTCGAGATGTCCGGTGTGCAGGTGAGTGATGGGTGCATGAGTGCAGAGGTAAGTGTGTTTGGTGTGTGTATAAAGTGTTTTAAGAACTTTTACTTATCTTAACTTTGTCCTGCAGGCTAAGGTGTCGGGAGTCCCTCACATCCACGGCACAGAAAGCAGAATGGCCGCGGAGCTGTCAAAAGCTGCAGTCTCTGCTTTCTGTGCTGGACTGATTTCTAACTGAGTCTAAGTACAGGGACTCAAGTTAGAAATCATATTGTCAGTGTTTGACAGCTTCACAGAGCTGGGCGGGCTTAACAAGGTCAATCAAGGGAAAATACAGTGGGTTGGCCACAAGTCGATGGAGGCGGGACTACAACCCAAAAAGTGGGAGTCCCGCCTCCATCACGTCCCCATTGACAAAATCCAGCCCGTTGTTTCCCCTCGTGGGGAAATCTAGAACTTGGGGGCACAGTTTCAGAATAAAGGGTCGCCCTTTTAGAACTGAGATGAGGAGGAATTTCTTCTCTCAGAGGGTCGTAAATCTGTGGAATTCTCTGCCCCAGAGAGCCGTGGAGGCTGGGTCATTAAATACATTTAAGGTGGAGATAGACAGATTTTTGCAAGATAAGGGAGTGAAGGGTTATGGGGAGCGGGCAGGGAAGTGGCTTTGAGCCCAAGATCAGCCATGATCTTATTGAATGGCGGAGCAGGCTCGAGGGGCCAAGTGGCCTATTCCTGCTCCTGGTTCTTATGTTCTTATAGGGCTGCTGGCCATCACCAGGCAGTTCCCCAGCGAAAACCATTCGCATTTCTAGGCCTCTTTCTCTCCTGCCACCCTGACCATGACCTGTTAACCCGGGGCACAGGCCGTGACTAAGTGCCAGCGTGACGCATTGGGCACGTAATTAATTGAACAAATTTTATCGCGGTGCACCAATCTTATCAAACCTGCTGCTCCATATTGAGGAACGCGCTCATTGCACTCTCATTAGAAAGAAATCTCAGTTAGACATATTGAGGTAGACTTTCAATTTGTTGCCCGGGCATAAAACTGGCATTGCTGATTGGCCGCCTGGTCGAGACAATAAACAATTTCAATGGGAATTATAATGGGCATCTGATCTGCAATGCCAGTCTTACACCCAGGCAGCAAGTTGAAAATCTACCCCATTGAGTCTCAAGAACCTAGATTTAGACTCCCTACCTGCATTTTCTACCTTCTGTAGTATCTCTCCCCCTCGCCCCATCACCAAAGCTTTTAGTGTAACTTTTTGTGCTCAGTTAGGTGAGCAGTGCGGTAATGAGTGAAACACTTCCTCACCGGCACCCCATTCTCAATCACATACAGCAGGAGATAGACTGCAAGGTAGAGTGAGCTTTACTCGACCCGAACTATTGTGCTGTGAATTTGCAGCCATTAAGACCCGAGTTGAGAACAGCCTGCACTCACTGCAACGTAAGCCTTTTACACAGAGGGAAAGGAAAGTTTGATCCCATCACTCTGGGCTTGATTAAGAGTAAGTTTGCAAAGTATACTGCATCACCTAGTCCCATAGTCATCTATAGTTTAGTAAATATTTGGTGGAGCACATTTATTGAGACACATTGACCACAGATAGCAACATTGAACCACCGGCCTCGTCAATGTTGTGCAAAGACCTTCCTTGTCTTCAAAAGGAAAGGTGGACCTTGCTACACGATGAAGTATTTCCTGCCCCCTTGATTTCATTTTCACACCTAGAGGAATCATAGACATCCCCACAGATGCCTTGCCACTGTTTACATCAGGCAGGGAGATGTCAGGGGCACATCTCACATTTCCTTCCAAAGGCCACCTCATCGAACCAATTCCAAAATGATGAACAGACAGAAAGAAAAGAGCCAATTGCCATTTCACAAAGATGTCATAAAGTGCTTCATAAATAAGTTCCGCTTCTTCAGCGGAAGTCCTTCTGTTCTTCACAGAAAGATGGTTTGCTTCCCTTCCGCTTCCTCATTCCTTTTCTTGCGTTTGTTCTTTCAAAGCCTTGACCAGCTTCTTGTCCTCCTTCATCTGCTTGTACTTCCATTTCGGGAGAGGTAGTAAATTCTTGTTCTTCGACGACTGCTTTTTCTCCCTTTTATACGTGTGAGGCGAAGCCTTGTCGAATTGAATCTTCGGAATGCAGCCGGAAGGGATGGCGGTATTCCTGCAAAACGCTCGCATGGGCAAAAGGCTCACCATGTCACCGTCAGTGGCGGCGGGTGCGACACTAGATTTGACCGACCAGACACTTGTCCTTTGTTTCGTTCCATATTCCTCCTCAGAGGAGCTTCCCCGGGTGGAAGGGGCTACGTTTCCATTGGACGGTTTCAGTGGTCTATTCTGAAGATGGGCCTCGTTCTCCTTTCGCAAAGAGAAGCACTTCAGTATTTCTGGCACAGCACCTCGACACTTTCCAACAGCTGGTGGACTACCTGGGCAAATGGTCCTGCAGGCGGTGGCAATGAATGGACTGGACAGGCTCGTGGTCATCCTCACCATCTGGTCCAACACACCATTGTCCTCAGGGTCATTTCGGACCCTTATGCTCAACATGGATCTCAGCTGATTGGAAATCTTCTTGCCCCGAGACTTTGGCGCCGTTGCCTTTTCAGCCCGTTCTTTGGGATCTGGCCACTCTGAGATGTAGCTGTCCGTGACTTGAGCCACACAGGGCCGCTGCAGCAGCCGCTGGATTCGGCGAGAAGTTTTAAGCCGCCCAGTCAACAGTGCCCATTCGGCCGCTGTCCTTCCTCGATTGCAATCGACTGCTTCAACATCTGCTCCTGGTGTAAACAAACGTTGAAACGTGCAAAAACAATCTTAAAGCAGCCAGAATAACATTCAAGCAAGCCCGTCGCGAATCAACAGTGAATCCTGATCCTATCATGACATTACAATATATCGGAGAATGGGGGAATCTTTTACCCATGATAATTCGAATTGCTTCCTCGTGTATAATCTACACAATGGGAGTGGGGGTTTATAGGAAGACACTCTAAATGACATTAGTCCTTCTGTAGTCTAGCCCAGCGATAACAGCTTCTTCCAGTTCAACAGTGATCTTATTGAAACATATAAGATACTGAGGGGGCTTGGCAAGGTAGATGCAGAGAGGATGTTTCCCCTCGTGGGGAAATCTAGAACTCGGGGGCACAGTTTCAGAATAAAGGGTCGCCCTTTTAGAACTGAGATGAGGAGGAATTTCTTCTCTCAGAGGGTCGTAAATCTGTGGAATTCTCTGCCTCAGGGAGCCGTGGAGGCTGGGTCATTAAATACATTTAAGGTGGAGATAGACAGATTTTTGCAAGATAAGGGAGTGAAGGGTTATGGGGAGCGGGCAGGGAAGTGGCTTTGAGGCCAAGATCAGCCATGATCTTATTGAATGGCGGAGCAGGCTCGAGGGGCCAAGTGGCCTATTCCTGCTCCTATTTCTTATGTTCTATAACAGAAAGATTTGAAGCTGGTGCCTCTTTATAATGAAGCTCTGTCTGCACATTGATGAAATCTTTTCAATACACTTTTGAAAAGCATTCATTCCAGTTCAGCTGCAGGAAACTGGCAATCTCAGGGCCACAGATTTTTTTCTTATTTTTTTTCCACTCTCAAAGGCGACGACTCTTGCTGGGGTGAAGTTAGTCATCCACCACAAACACTCCAATTGCTGACTCTTACTATGTGAGCCTCAGCAGTAAGTGTTGCTTGGCTAGTTGGTTGTGCAAGGCAGCCCTGCCTCCATTCTACAGCCACACAGGCAGATCTTCCGGCGGAGCTCACTGGATGGGGACCAGGAACAGGAACTTTGGCTCATCTGAAATTGGAGCTCTCTTGGCTGAGATCATCCACCTCAGCCGAGGCCAGGAATCAACCCTGGTTTATGAGGCTCAGTCCTAAACTGGGTGATGCCTTTACAGAGAAGGAAGAAAGCACTTTACAGCCTTCTGGACTCAACATCACAGAATCCCCACAATGCAGATAGAGGCCATTTCGGCCCATCGAGCCTGCACCGACACATATCCCACCCTATCCCCGTAGCCCCACGTATTTAATCCCCCCTAACACTAAGGGTCAATTTATCATAGCCAAATCAACCTAACCCGCACATCTTTGGACTGTGGGAGGAAACCGGAGCACCCGGAGGAAACCTACGCAGACACGGGGAGAATGTGCAAACTCCACACAGACAGTCACATCGAGTTCAATCATTTCAGATCATAACCTCGGCCCCTATTTTTTCAGACGGCAGCTGTTACTGATTCTGCCATTGCCATTTACACCTCCTCTCGACCCATCTTTTATTTCTTAACTTGTCCCATTACCATCTCCTTTTGCCTCGCACCATCATCCCTTTTGTCTCTTAATCTCTCCTGCCTTCCACCCTATCACAGACCTTCCCTTTTGTTCTTTCCTCCCCTCCCCCCTTTCCCTGCCCCTGCATTTGCTTAAAAACCTGTTCCATCTCCAGCTTTTTCCAGTTCTGACGAAAGGTCTTCGACCTGAAACGTTGACTCTGTTTCTCTCTCCACAGATGCTGCCTGACCTGCTGAGTGTTTCCAGCGTTTTCCGTTGTTATTTATTACTGAAGAAAGAACTTGCATTGATACAGTGCCTCATCAGACCCTGAGGACGTGCCTAAGTTTTTTACAACCAATGGATTACTGCAGTTCACTTATATTATGTCGACAAACATGGTTGCCAATTTATGTACAGCAGCAAATGAATGAATGACCAGTTAGTCCATTTTTTAGTGGTGTTGGTTTAGGGAGGAATAGTGCCGTGGGATCCTTTACATCCACCAGAGCAGGGCATCTCATCTGGACGATAGCATGACTGAAAATTGTAGCTCTCCCTCAGTGCTGTCCTGAAGTGTCAACTTAGATAACATGCTGTTATCCATAGTGGGTCCTGAACCCATGACCTGCTGACTCAATAGATGAGAGTGCTACCAACAAGGCCAAACTGACATTAGGCTATCAGGGAGCTAAGAACCCTATTTTTTCCCACCCGTCAATGACTGATGAGCTCACAGCTAAAGGAGAGAATGCAACGCCCTTTGAATTAGAAAGTCTTAACTCACTCGTTGAATCAGTGTCAAACAGGTAGCAGGTTGAAGCTGAGCTGCCTGCTGTATTTGAACTTCATGCCGGAATATAACAGTAGTAAGTCATTAGAATCATTAGAATCATAGAATCATAGAATGGTTACAGCACGGAAGGAGGCCATTCGGCCTGTCGAGCCCGTGCCGGCTCTCTGCAAGAGCACTTCAGCCAGTCCCACTCCCCCGCCCTCTTCCCGTAGCCCTGCAAATTTTTTTCCTTCAGGTACTTATCCAAATCCCTTTTGAAAGGCACGATTGAATCTGCCTCCACCACCCTCTCAGGCAGTGCATTCCAGATCCTGATCACTCGCTGCGTAAAAAAGTTTTTCCTCATGTCGCCTTTGGTTCTGTGTCCTCTGGTTCTCGACCCTTCCGGCAATGGGAATAGTTTCTCTCTATCTACTCTGTCCAGACCCCTCATGATTTTGAACACCTCGATCAAATCTCCTCTCAACTCACTCTCAAACCCGCAATGTTTGAGTGATTATCAAGGTACTGCTGCCTGTTAATAGAGTTGTGGCACCTTCACACCATTGGACACTCGGGCTAGCGACTGTAGTGGACTGGTGCCCCTCACGAGGTCGTGAATCAGTTATAGAAAACTTTTTAAAGATCCACGCAAATAGAGAATGCGACGAAGTAGAGCTTAATTTAATCTTAGCTTAGTCACTGAATCAGAGACTCCTTGAAGTGAGAGAGTGAAACTTATGTGGACGCATGAAGTTGCATTTAAAGCGTGAGGAGAATCTTCCTGATAAATGAAACAAAGTGATAAACGAGCTATTCACTGAACGGGTATTCAAATCAGCGCCCACTCCTTCCAATGCAACATGTGTAATTTGTAGAGTCAGGCACTCTCCCCAGTCTGTTTAATCCACTCAGTGTGATGGATCGCAGGTAAAGCCTCCAAGGGAAGACTCTGAAATTTCTCCCTGACCCTCAAGATAATTAAATGAAGACTCCAGGATATCAGTCCAACATTACAAGCCAATTATTCAACTCTAATTAGATTGGATTGTGTTTTGTCGACCATTTGATCCCTATCTCTGAATCATCCACAGAACCTGCAGTGCCCTTCTTAATCACTCGTTTGGCTGTCCGACAGAAGTTAATTGAGAGAGTATGAACTACTCTTGATGGGAGTTGATCGAACAAAGCTACGACTAAAAAGGTCAAATCTCTCATCTGGTTCTAGGCTCAGAAGTGCGATCCTCATGATCCCTTCTTCTGATCAATTTATTTTCTTTTAAAACATTTTTTGGGGGTTACTTTTCTGCTGATCAAGGTGATCGTGCTGGGGAATGCAACACTTCGGCCTTTGTCACCCAGTGTCAGCAACAAGTGCTTCCAGGCCAGGTATAGCTCAGCTAGAATGTAGACCAGGTTTGAGAGCTGGATAACAAACTGGGCCTTATAAGCAGCTGGCTCACAGGCACCTTGGGACGCAGTCAGAACTTATTCATTCGGAAATGAGAGGCCGTCGAAGGCTGACGGGGTGAACAAAGTCTTTACCAAACCTTTTCTCGGTGGCTTGGCAAAGATGAGGCACAGTGGCAGCACTTGTGCACGAATAGAGACGATTTGAACTCGGTGAAAACGCGGGGTTAAAATGGCTGTGGCGAACACACCGCCCCCTTTTCCCGCTCCACTGCCATGTTGACTCGGGCCTTCTGCTAGGCGGCCCAGGCAGCTGCCTGAATCAGGCGGGAGCCTCATTACTATACAAGAAGTGGGGTCCTATGGTGTACATAGCAACAACAACTTGCATTTATACAGCACCTTTAATGTAGTAAAACGTTCCAAGGCGCTTCACAGGAGCGTTATCGAACAAAATTTGTCACCGAGCCACATAAGGAGAAATGAGGACAAGCTTGGTCAAAGAGGGAGGTTTTAAGAAGCATGTTAAAGGAGGAGAGAGAGGTAGAGAGGCGGAGAGGTTTAGGGAGGGAATTCCAGAGCTTAGGGCCCAGGCAGCTGAAGGCACGGCCGCCAATGGTGGAGCGATGGAAATCGGGGATTGCGCAAGAGGCCAAAATTGGAGGAGCGCGGAGATCTCGGAGGGCTGTGGGGCTGGAGAAGGTTACAGAGGTAGGGAGGGGCGAGGCCATGGAGGGATTTGAAAACAAGGATGAGAATTTTAGTCTCCTCCAGCTCTACAGCCCCCCGAGATCTCTGCACTCCTCCCATTCTGGCCCCTTGCGCATCCCCGATTTCCATCGCTCCACCATTGGCGGCCGTGCCTTCAGCTGCCTCGGCCCTAAGCTCTGGAATTCCCTCCCTAAACCTCTCCGCCTCTCTACCTCTCTTTCCTCCTTTAAGATGTCCCTTAAAACCGACCTCTCTGACCAAGCTTTTGGTCACCTGTCCTAATATCTCCTTATGTGGCTCGGTGTCAAATTCTGTTTGGTAACGCTCCTGTGAGGCACCTTGGGACGTTTTACTATGTTAAAGGCGCTAGATAAATGTAAGTTGTTGTAACACAAATCAAAAGAGGCCATGTTAGTTATGGTTATTACAGCAATAAAGCTACTCCAAACATCAGTAGTTTTGTTTTTATATTGGGCCATAATTCACCGTCGGAGTGAATCTAACAGCATCGTCAGCTGAGGCTCAGTGGGCAGCACCCTCACCTCTGAGTCAGAGGTCATGGGTTCAAGTCCCACTCCAGGGACTTGAGCACATAATCTAGGCTGACACTCCAGTGCAGTGCTGAGGGAGCGCTGCACTGTCTGAGGTACCATCTTTCGGCAGAGACGTTAAATCAAGGCTCTGTCTGCCCTCTCAGGTGGATGTAAAAGATCCTATGGCCACTATTTCGAAAAAGAGCAGGGGGAGTTCGTCCCGGCCAATATTTATTCCTCAACCAACATCACTAAAACAGATTATCTGGTCATTATCACATTGCTGTTTGTGGGAGCTTGCTGTGCACAAATTGTCTGCCGCGTTTCCTACATTACAACAGTGACTACACTTCAAAAAGTACGTCATTGGCTGTAAAGCACTTTGGGACGTCCGGTGGTTGTGACAGGCGCTATAGAAATGTAAGTCTTTTCTTTTTCTTTTTATCTGCCGTTAGTTAGACTTGCCCTCTCCTGTTTAATTTCGATGATATTTTGAGTGGCAAGTTGCTGAAAGTGTGAGCTGATAATGTTGCAGGGGGAGGTAACCGGCCATTTGGGACCTGAGCGAAAAGGGCGAGCGACTGTGTGTCTCCTTAATCAATCAAATTGACGGATTGTGAAATTAACAGCGCAAGGACTGAGGAGGAAGTGTAAATTAGAATGGGTGAATTCAATATCAAATCAGGTACAGAGAGAGAAGAAACGATTGGATTGAGCGAGAGAGAGAAAAAAGAGAAAGCTAGGAAGCGCAAAAAATAAATGTTTTAATTTTAAACTTTACGGGGTAAAAATTCAGTTGGTTGCGCCTCCCGTTAGCGCCTTAAGAGGGCGCTAATGGGGCGCAAAGCCGCTAACGCCCGGGCGCAGCGATGTTTGCGCCGCTCGGGAACTTAACTTGACATTGTGCGGCGGCGCTAAAACTTACCGCTGCGACCACCTGCGCGCGCAGATTGTGACGTCATTCCATGGTGCAACGCCCTTGTGGCGCCCCGGAGCGGAAATTGAGTGGCGCCCCCTGCCTTACCGCCTGGCGCATCCAACGACCAGAAGACTGGAACGCTATCAATCGCTGTGGGGCTGGGGGGGGGGCGCTATTTAAAGGGGGCCTCTTCCTGTCTTTTATTGTTGGTGGCATTTTTGAACTACGCATTCTGAGAGAGAGAGGGAGAGACTTCTGGAGAGATTCAACGTTGTGTGAAGGAGTTTTGGGTACTGAGCAGCACTTTGCAGGTTCATTTTGATTTGCCATTCCTTGTATCGATTTAGCAGAGACTGTGGGAGCTGCACTCTGAGCTCTTTGCCTGGTACTCTCCATTGTTCTTTCCAGCACATTTGATGTGCAAGTCTCTCCAGGCCGAGATTCAAGGCTGCAATGAACAGGATGTGGATGGAAAGCAAGATTAACCATCCCCTTTAAGAACTGGCCCGTGCCATTGTGTGTGTGTTCCATTGCTGACTGACATTACATGAGCTTCGCCAGCGCTCTGAGTTAGCGCCTCACTCCTCGGCCTTTGCGCCTTAAGACAGGTGTGCAGCGCCTGCTTTAGCGCTCCACTCACCTCCTTGGGCGGTAAAAGTGAAGTTTCCAGTCAGTGCCGATAATTAGCGCCAGGCGCTAATATTTGCGTCCAGACGATATTTGCGCCCCAAATGGGGCGCGACCTAATTTCTACCCCTACATTTTTAAAATCTCCAACAATTAAAACCTGAAAGAATGAGACTCCACACTTACAATTTTCAGTGCCCGAGAGGTTCATTGGCAGCAATTAGCAATTAGCACATTGTTAAAAGAAGCTCTGATATTTAATCCAGGCTTAATTAAATATACGCGGACCGTAAGTGGCTCGAGACCAGTGTCACTTCAGACCAGCTCTGCGGCAGGTTTAGTTCGTATCTACCGCACAAGTACAGCAACTTTCACTGGTGAGCCAGACAGCGAGATACCGTTTTCGTGAAGCTGGGACAGCAACTTTATACCGCACATCTGCCGCTCGCCTGACGTTGCCGTGGCATTTGCGCATGAATAACGGCGAGCGCCATTAGCCTCACCGCTATTTTGACAGCGAGTTATGGGCCAATAGTAGGATTCGATTCAGAAGCTCAGCGTGCGAGCTGAGAGCTTCAATGGTGGGTCTCCGAACCAGGGGGGGGTGGGGGCGGGCCCAATTTTATCCTAACCCGCCCATCGGGAAACTGACGACTTCGGGTGCCACGCTGGTTTTTACGCCCGGCCTGACTTTACTCTCCATTCTAGTCAATATCGGCAGGTTAGGTCAAAATGACCTCCTGGGATCTCCATGGAACTGCTGGAAGTCAAGAATATAAGCCAAAAGGAACGGTCGATTGTAATTCTTTTTAACTGTTAAAGGAATAACGAGTAGACTCCCTCGTTAACAAAGCTCTTGGGAGCTGGACAGCTTGATTCAACCCTAGTTTCAGCCCCCAAACTACAGTAGCTATGTCGCTTCTTGTTGTTAAATGGCACAAGCGTTAAACTGACCCCTTCATGTGAAGAATAAAGTGGTTCGCACCTGCAAGGAAGCAAGCTATTAATAAAATGACCGTCAGAAGACTGAGCGAATTGAACTTACAGTAAAGGAATGTGACCTTCCTCATTATGACATTCTGCCAGCTCTTTATTGAAATGGGTGGGACAACACATTTTATATTTAAACTATATATATTTGGTCAGTGACCTGCTATTCAAGCATATCAGAGCCTTGGCATGCTGCAACATGGAGAGGATGCAGGTTTTTCCAAGTGATTCCTGCAGAGTGAGTTTTAAATTGCATTTGGGCCAACAAGAGAAGTGTTGAGTGAAGATGAGGTGGTTTAAGAAAGGGAATAACAACAATCAGAGTAAAAGACAATTCAACATTTACTGTTTATACTTGGCACTCTGCACAACCTTCTTCATGCTACTAGGAGAGATTTATCCTGTGCCACTCTCCCTCACAGCCCAGTGACAACCCTCGCCACTCTCCCTCACAGCCCAGTGACAACCCTCACCACTCTCCCTCACAGCCCAGTGACAACCCTCTCCCACATCTCTTAAATGGCTCTTGGTAGAGTCAACCCATGGCGTACTTCTGTCTCCCTCTTTGTTGCTTGTAGATTACTAATTATTTCTCATTGATGGAGTGAACGGGTTATTCCACTATTACCCAATTTGAACCCTCTCTTACATCACCTGTATTCTGGAAGAGTGCTTAATGGAGTCCAAGTTCCTTTTTAAAACTGGAGCAAAAACTTAAAATCATTAAAGAAAGACACTAACCTGCCATTATTAATGAAGCAACACATTCTGCTTTTCCCTGCATGGCCGCCTTTATTAAAGCAGTAAATCCTCGTGTGTCCCTCATTTCAATGTTCATCCCACTATAATAATTCAGGAGGTAGTTTACAATAGTGACATGACCTAGGGAATGGAGCAAACATTTTGATTGCAGTTATTAATAAGGACAGAGAAGCCAAGCGTAATAAACCATATCTAGTACCCTAGTGGTTCTCAAATTTTATCCCAAACTCCAATAGCCAACCCAAGCAAGACTACAGGCTTAAACTTAGATTCACAGATGCATGCAGAAGAGCATCAAGTTGGATGCTGGTTATAGGTGCTCTTCACCTTTCAGAGCCCAGCAGTAATAAAAGAAAGAGTTGGTTAGATAAAATACAACAGATGTTACTTCCAAGGTCCCCATGTCTGACTTAGAGTCATGGGTTCAAGTCCCACTCCAGAGACTTGAGTACAAAATAAATCTAGGCTGACACTACAGTGCAGTACTGAGGGAGTGCTGCACTGTTGGAGGTGCCGTCTTTCAGATGAGACCTTAAACCGAGGCCCCGTCTGCTCTCTCAGGTGGATGTAAAAGATCCCATGGCACGATTTGGAGAAGACCAGGGGAGTTCTCCCCGGTGTCCTGGGCCAATAGTTAATCTCCCAACCAACATCACTAAAACAGATTGTCTGGTCATTATCACATTGCTGTTTGTGGGAGCTTGCTGCGCACAAATTGGCTGCCGCGTTTCCTACATTACAACAGTGACTACACTTCAAAAGTGCTTCATTGACTGTAAAGCGCTTTGGGACATCCAGAGATCATGAAAGGCGCTATAGAAATGCAAGCCTTTCTTTCTTGGAGGAAGTTCAAGTTATCAATATTGGAAGTTCAAACAGATCCTTAAGAGAGTCCCACGGGATTGACGCTTCAATCGCAGGTATGTAGGGAATTGACAAAATGATCCAGGCAAACTGTTCACTGAGGTGACGGGCTCCAATTCCAGTGGAAGTTGAGATATGAGAAAGTTAAGAGTAAGAAGGGAAGTCAGGGGAAAGTATTTCACCCGCAGGGTAACAGAGCCATGGAATAAGTTATCAAGGAAGGACATCACAACAGATAATCTAAATGAGTTCAAGAATTAGAGATACTTCTGGAGAGAAGGGATTGAGTGATATGGCAAGAAGGTAGTGTGATCCCAGACTGTTTTCCTGCATGTTTGTTTGAAGTCGTGGCTGCTGGGAAACGGCTGAAAAGAGTCAGGGAGGAACAGAATGGAAGCCGGACCAAATGTGGGTTAAATGGGCTGCAGTGTCACTGATGGACTGAGGATGGATGATGTGATAACCACGTGCAAAGAGCTTCAAGGCATGAGCCAAGAGTTTCGGCTTTGGGCGCAATCGGCGACCCGGGCGCAAATTGCGCTCAAAATTGCGCTCATTTTGCGAAGCGGATCTTTCGCTCCGGTTTCCGCTCCCATGAGCCAGTCCAATTGGGCAGCAGTTCGGAATGTAATTAAAAAAGAATCTTTGCATTAAAAAATATTCCTTGATGTGCTGAAGCGTGGTAACTGGGCGCAGTTTTAGTAAAACAACTGAAAATGGGTTGATCACAAAAAATAAGCATTTTTAATCAGAGTGTCCAGTGCACCACCCTGATTTTAAATAACTGAAAATGACTTCAAAAAACTATACCGAACCATTTACTAGTTACATTGGTGTACACTAGTCAGTTTCTTAGTAAATTAAAAAAATATATTGAAATTTGCACCTAACAAAAAAGGCTTAATTTTAAGAGCCCCTTCGAAGGCCCACAAACGGGCACAATTAGCGGAAACTCGCCATGGTGATTAATTCGATCTGTGGGCGGGGCCGGCTTCTCACACGACTTTTTTTTAAACCAGCGCAAAAGATCGCGGAAACGCGATTTGCGCGGGATGTAATTTGCGCCTGAAATTCCTCGATCTTTGGCGCTGGTTTGGCCGATTTCGGGCGAATTGCGCTAGAAATACCAATGCAACCGAGCGGAAACTCTAGGCCGTGATTACCTGTTCTCCAAAAGATTGGGGTAATATCCATCTTTTGTACTTACTGCCTTGTTACTGTGTGTAGCTAGTTTTACTTTAATCATTAACATGTTAGTTGTCTTGTTGAACTGCTCTACAGCAGGTAAGCAGGGCTGATCTCTGAATGACCTTTCCCTATTCCTAAAAATTCAACCACAGGTCCTATAAATTGTAGGTGATCACGAAGACTCTGATCTAAAGGGTTAAAGAAACTCAGGTTGTCAGTGCATTTCAAATTGGAATTTAAGATGGTTCTTTGATGTTGGCACGGTGCACTGGCAGTCCAATCTGTGCCATACACTGCCAGGTGAGTGGAACAGAACTCTCCACATAGTGACTTCCCAAACGTTAGTCATTATTGGGTGAAAGTGCTCAACAGGGGTCACTGCCACACAGAAAGGAGTGCTGAAGGACAACTCACCCCAGGACACACTCATGCACCTCTTTGGGGCCAGTTCAAGATTGGCATTGCCAGAGACATGGGAACAGCCATTTTGGCCAGGTTATAGTGCGCATCATCAGGAGAAGCAGAAAGAACAGCAAGGGAAAGGGTAGTAAATGTAGAAATACTTCAATCCAACCCCACCTCATCCCTTCCAAAACATGTTGTTGAAGGTGATTGTTTCAGCTCATTTGGACCACCTCATGGGGATGCCTTCTGGCAGAGGGGTTCCCATGGGAATTCCTCCAGGAATGAGAGCACCAATGATGCCAAGGATGAGAGGTCCTCCAGGATCTAGAAAACACACCCTGCAAGGCCTTAATGACTTTGTCATCCGGCTTTACAGTAATTACAAAGTAATAATGGGCCAGAAATTCAGCTGTTGTCGGGTGAGTACGCGCTGTGTACTCACCCGTAAGGCCATCTGAAGTGCCGGTATCCTGCATGCACTGCGCATGCGCGGGAAACCGGAACTTCCGTTCCCCTGAAGGGTGGGGTTCAGAAGTCGAACGCGTGCACGGGAGAGGCAGCGCGCACGCAGCGAACTTCAGGTTTTTTTCAGGTTTCTCCGGGAAGGTAAGTATGAAGAAGCTGCACTTTTAAAAAGGAGGCGCAAGGCCTGTTTTTAACAAGGTAAGTGGTTAATTAATTACAATTTTTAAAATTTTTCAACAGGTTTATCTTTTTTAGATACTTTAAAGAAAGGTAAGTTTATTTTTAGCACCGTTAAAAAGTATAATTAATTTTTTCAAAAATTAAAATTTTTGTTTGAAGTAGTTAATTTATTTAACTTATAGTTATTTTAAAAATGTGATGTTTTTAAAAAAATTTATTTGAAGTTTAAGTGTGGTTTTGGGGCCGATCTCTATTCATAGATTTGACAGGTCTTGCTGTCAAATCTATGAATGAAAATTCCCTGCTAGGATTGGCTCTCCATGGCCCATGTGATCCCAGGGGATGCTTTGAACTAACTGCGCCCCTGGGATACGCAAGCACTGCGCGCCGGCAGCTGCAGGAGGCCCAGGAGCCGAATTCCTCGTGGGCCCAAAGCACAACAGCAGGCGCGGTAGGTAAGTACGCGCGCGATCCTTGCACCCGCAGGAAGCCAGAAAGTGGAATTTCTGGCCCTATTGTCTTTGAAACATTTTACAGTAAACAGATTGGTTCTTGAAATGAAGTTCCAGCTGGGAAACGAAATGCAAATTCATTTGTTTAAAGTGTGATCTAATTGATTTGAAGACTGACTAATACTGCTGGAGGCCAGGTTAGCCTCATGCTCAGAAGGTGCCAACAAAAGACGCCAACCATCAGTAAGGGTAATGGTTGGAACTCCAGGTCCATTTATACTGCAACTGAGTACTACCAAGGACTTTTACCTCTGGGCACACACCTGGGACTAGATGGATACTAGATGGCTGTTAACAGTAATGAGTTTGGCAGTCTCCCCCCAGTTTCCAATGGGGTAATAGTTCAACATCATCAATTGATGAAAGTTGCGGCAGTAGAGAGAGGACAGGCCAGACTGTAGGATGCTTCATGACTTGTGCAAAAGGGATTTCTTCTCAAAGTCGCCGATAAGTAAACTAGACACGGTCAGCGTAAACCTGAGGGCAAGTTGCTTGGCTGAGGGTGACCTGAGACATCATCAACAATTTGCATTTATACAGCGCCTTTAACGTAGTAAAACATCCCAAGGTGATTCACAGGGGCGATTATCAAACACCGAGCCACATGAGATATTAGGACAGGTGACCAAAAACTTGGTTAAAGCGGTAGGTTTTAAGCAGCGTCTTAAAGGAGGAGAGAGAGGTGGAGAGGCGGAGAGGTTTATAAGAACATACGAACATAAGAAATAGGAGCAGGAATAGGCCACTTGGCCCCTCAAGCCTGCTCCGCCATTCAATGAGATCATGGCTGATCTTGGGCTCAAAGCCACTTCCCCGCCCGCTCCCCATAACCCTTCACTCCCTTATCTTGCAAAAATCTGTCTATCTCCACCTTAAATGTATTCAATGACCCAGCCTCCATGGCTCTCTGGGGCAGAGAATTCCACAGATTTACAACCCTCTGAGAGAAGAAATTCCTCCTCATCTCAGTTCTAAAAGAGCGACCCTTTATTCTGAAACTGTGCCCCCGAGTTCTAGATTTCCCCATGAGGGGAAACATCCTCTCTGCATCTACCCTGTCGAGCACCCTCAGTATCTTAGATGTTTCAATAAGATCACCTCTCATTCTTCTAAATTCCAATGAGTACAGGCCCAACCTGCTCAACCTTTCTTCATAAGTCAACCCCTTCATCTCAGGAATCAACCGTGTGAATTGTCTCTGAACTGCCTCCAATGCAAGTTTAGGGAGGAAATTCCAGAGCTTAGGGCCCAGGCAGCTGAAGGCATAGAAACATAGAAACATAGAAACATAGAATCTAGGAGCAGGAGTAGGCCATTCGGCCCGTCGAGCCTGCTCCACCATTCAATACGATCATGGCTGATCATCCAAATCCAGTACCCTGTCCCTGCTTTAATCCCCACAGTACACACATCCCACCCTACCCCCGTAACCCCACGTATTTAATTCCCCCTAACATATCCCATCCTATCCCCATAACCCCACATATTTAATCCCCCCCTAACACTAAGGGTCAATTTATCATAGCCAAATCAACCTAACCCGCACATTTTTTGGACTAATGGTGGAGCGATTAAAATCGGGGATACGCAAGAGGCCAGAATTGGAGGAGCGCAGAGATCTCAGAGGGTTGTAGGGCTGGAGGAGGTTGGGGCGAGACCATGGACGGATTTGAAAACAAGGATGAGAATTCTAAAATTGAGGCAGGGAGAATGGGAGAAAATAGTGTGAAGAAGCGTAGCCAGAAGAGTAAGACCTGCATAGGCTTAGTTACAAATGATTTTGGACAGTGACAGTCGATTTTTTCTGTGATGTCACTTCTGTGGGCCGTTTTCTACATTAAAGGCTCTATATAAATGCCTTTGTTGTTGTTGGTGCGATGCAATAAATTCCAGATGGAAAAAAGCAAACCGTAATTTGGGGTCTTGAATTTCTCAAAAAGTTGCAACATCACAAATGAGATGAGTCATCATGTAGAGCCACAAGTAAAGTTTGCCCACAGTCTTTCATCACTGTATTGAATGAACTGACCCACTCCCTGCGGGAGAATTCAGAGGTTCTGTTGCTCATTGCGGCCTACAGGGCTTCACAAAGCCTGTGGTGAGTGGAAGGTAGGATCAACGTTCAAGGTTCTGGCCTGTCGTTGACCCAACCTACCACTCTCCACCGAGGCTGCCTTGTCTGCTTTCTGTTTTTATTTCAGATTTCCAGTGTTTTTGTTTCTCCCACGACTGATTTGTTGAGATAGTTGCGCGACGACCGGTGAAACCTGATGCAGAATGTTTCGCCCAAAGCGATTCTGTAATTAAATTAGCAGGTGGCATCTCCATGGTGACTGATTTGCCTCTCCTGGCACGTACTGTAAATAGACAGTAACTGGCAGGGGGCCAGCTGATGAGTGAGCAGAGAAGTCGATGGGAAATGAAAAATGGTGTTTTATTGGTTTAACCCAAAAGCCAGAAAGCCAAATTATAGTCAAGATTATTCACCTCTGATCAGATATGCTTTACAGCTGAGATTCCCATGGTCTCAGAGGGCTCGAATGTTTCATAGTTTTTTTTCACCTATCCTTTTCACCCATGAAATCTGTTTCAATTCAACAGAGGCCAAAAGGGAAGGCAAAGTTCTCTCTCATAGCTGACCATTAAAATCCCCAAGGGCCATTGCTTTGTAGAAGCATCAATCTTGTTCCCAGTGAAAACAGGCCCAGAGTACAAGCACTTCCTCACTATGGTCACAAAGCAAATCTCACTCATCTCCATGTCTCCCCACCCACCGACAATCCATTAGATACTCACCTGCCTGAGCTGCTATCATCAGGGCTGTGTTTCCATCCCTGTCCTGGTGATTGATGTCCAGCCCAAGGCATTTATCCAGTATCTCCACTACACCCACAAACCCCATGTAGCAGCCAATCATGAGTCCATTCTATTGGCAAATAAGAAGCAAGTTCAATATTCCGAGGTACAGTATAGTCAATAAAACAGTAACCTCCATTATCAACTTTCCAGATTATCAGTCAAAATAATCACAGGAGAAAGCCTTGCATAAAATGTTGGCCCAGAATTTTGCTGGAGTTTCGCGCCGTGTCCCGTTTGTTAGACTTTTTTCCCCCTCACCCTTCAGCTCGAAAAATGTTAGCGCTACAAATTGCTGGAAGGTCGAGCTGATAACGGCGCGCGAGGTCAACAGGGCATCTGGGACCTTGGTGAACGACAGGACCAACAGTCTATCTCCTTAACCAATGAGATTGAAGGATTGAGGAATAAACCGAGGAACGACGGAGAAGGAAATAGAGTGAATTAGAGTCAAATCAGGTACAGAAAGAGAGGGAAAGAAAGATTGGATTAAGAGAGAGAGAAAAAAAGAGACAGAAAAGCAAAGTTAGAATTTTTTTTTCATTAAAAGTTTGAATTTTAAATTTTAAAAATCTTTAACAACAATTTACTACCTGCAGGAATGAGACTCCACAGTTTCAATTGTTCCTTTTCTGGGCCGGAGAGGTTGAGTAGCATTGCAGGACCATCAGTCACCCCATTAATAGGGTCCTTACGCTGTTAAGTACCAGCCCGAACTTTTTGCAGCAAGCTTAATTGGCAATTAACACGCAAATGCAGCAATTTCTTGAAGCACACGGGGAGGTTGAGGGCGAGCTGCCGTTTTCACAAGACTAACGGCGGAGCGGCACAAATCGTCCAGCAACTTGTGGCGATTCACAACTCGCGCCGTATCTCTTCCTCGCCACAAGTTGGATGATTTACACGCTAATAACAGCGCGCGCCATTGAACTCAGCATTATATTTCCAGCTAATTCTGGGCCATTGCCTCACTGCATGGTTTCTTTTGTTATCTGTACTGTATCCACCTCCATTCCCATGCCAAGGGTGCAGCTGCACCGTATGAGTATGAAATGATAGGGTGGATTGAAAGAAACTCTTTCCTCTGGTGGGGGGAGTCCAGAACAAGGGAGGCATAGCCTTAAAATTAGAGCCAGGCCGTTCAGGGGTGATGTCAGGAAGCACTTCTTCACACAAAGGGTGGTGGAAATCTGGAACTCTCTCCCCCAAAAAGCTGTTGAGGCTGGGGGGTCAATTGAAAATGTCAAAACTGAGATTGATCGATTTTTTTGTTAGGCAAGGGTATTAAGGGTTATGGAACCAAGGCAGGTAGATGGAGTTAAGATACAGATCAGCCATGATCTCATTGGATGGTGGAACAGGCTCAAGGGGCTGAATGGCCTCCTCCTGCTCCTATGAGTACAATCAAACCTTGAGAACTCTCAAACATCCACCAATTTCCATTATCCACCAGGGGAGATAATAGACGGTCCACTGTACCTAAAGAAAGAACTAACATCTAGTTGTTATCTTCGTACTGAGGAAGATGAACTAGTCTGGTTGTATCCACCTTGCTGTAAAACTGTACCCAAGGAAAAAAAAGCATAGGTGAATTTTTCAATCATTTTAACCATTAACTCCCAGAAATTGAATCACTTTGGAAACAGAAGGTATGGAATAATGCCATCCTACACATGCCCTCCTAACCAGGGAAATGCCCAACAGAGCATTGGATGGGGCACTACATTGCCATCTATAATGACATCCTTTGAATTGTGTTTGTTTGTCAATTTTCTCTCCTGCTGGGATACAGATCCACAGGCAGCTCACTCAAGTGGTCATTCCCTATGTATGAGGCTGGACTATTCAACATCCTGTCCTCATCCAACTTCAAGAGCAGGAACTATGGCAGATTTTTGCCCTTCCCAACTCAGTGACACTGAGGCCAAATGTAGCCCCCCCCCCCCCCCCTCCTGCTTGGCTAAGATCAGGAACCTGAGCACAGGCTAGGGATCAAACTTGGGATCTTCCTGCTCTTTATGACACAATGGGCGTCGGAAGAGCATTTTTCTTTTGGTCACTCCCCCCTCCCTCCCTTTCAGTAATTAGTGTTTAATTCTCCCCTTTTCGTACAATCTTCGTGAACATCACGCTTCCACAGATTTCCAATTTCCCATGGAGCGGACTTGGAGAACCATGGATGAACAAACTCAATTAGGGGTATGAGAGGGGTGCTGATTCAGAGAGCAAAGGCAAGACACATCTCAGAGAGGGAAGGATAATCAGGTGATTGAGTCCTGTCCAATTCCGCCTACCTCCTTGTGGCTGGACCAAAAGAAGGCAGTGGCAGAGGCCAAGGGGGTGATTTTCTCAATGGGGAGCTTTTGGAGGCGGGACTCCCACTTGTCGGGTTTCAGTCCCGCCTCCATCAACTTCTGGCCAACCCACGCTATTTTCCCTTGATTGACCTTGTTAAGCCCGCCCTAGCAGGCTTAGCAGGCCAATTAAGGGAAAGCCGGTTGCAGAGCACGTCAACGTATGACGTTTCATCTGTCAAAAATTTTTGACAGATGAATTGTCATCGTTTGACAGCTCTGTGAAGCTGTCAAACACTGACATTCTCTGTAGTTTGATGAGTTCTTGAATTCAAGACCTCATCAAACCTCTTTCTTTAGCAGCAATGAGATGGTTGTTGCATCGGAGAATGCAGCAGCCATCTGTCATCTCTACCGCGGAGGTCCGAGACTCTCCGTATACCCACCGATTGAAGCCTGCAGGAAGAAACAAAGGTAAGTAAACTTTTTCTAACACTTTGCACTTACCTCAGATACTCACCTCTCCACACTTGCACCCATCACTTACCTTCACAGCACACTTTTGCACCCCTCCGACCCCCCGCAGACCCACTGCTCGCCTCGGTGACCTGGTGGGTTTCGGAGCCTTCGGGAAGCCCGCACTTGTGAGGGCAAAAAGGGGATAATCCTCTTATCTGCCTGTTAACTACCTGTTAACAGGCAGTTAAGTGGATGTAATCCCTTCCCGCCTCCAAGGAGACGGGATCCGGCGCGGGTCGGCTACCCGCCTCCTGGCAAGATGGCACGGAGGCGGGTTGGACACCCTCCCCCAAATTCTGCCATTTTCCCTGTAGTCACGCCTCCAAACCCACCTCCCCAGGGCTGGCAAGATTGCGCCCCTAGTAACCAGTTGCCCATTGGCCCTTTGAGGTGAAAAATGGTGCCTGCTAAGAGGGCAGGCGATGAGAACTGGGCCTAGAAATTCGTCCCGGGCAGTGATGTAAAATGGGCGGTATCAGATCGGCCGCCCGCTATTCGCAGCGCCTGATATTCAGTTCTATTGCGTGTTCAGAAAAGGTGAAGGGCTAAGGCCTGCAGTGCAGGATAGTAACAAGGCCCAAAAGAGAAAAGAAAAATCAAGTAGGAGCCAGTCACTAGGCAATGGCAAGCTTGGCGTTCCAAAGGGTTGCGATACCAGGAAAGAATCAGTTAGAGTAGAGAGCTGCAAGGAGTCTGGATTTCAAAAGGGTGAGGATCCAGGAAGATGGAATAGTGTGTGGGATGGTGATTAGGGGAACAAGAGAAGGAAGCTCAAAGGAGTATTACTATAGTTGTGTCAATCAAGAAAGACGAAGAAGATTGCAACAGAGCAAGAAAGTCTGGAGGGTAGCGGTGAGGTTAGTTCACAAGATTTGTATACTAAGGGAATCAAGGGATATGGGGATAGGGCAGGAAAGTGGGGTTGAGGTGGAAGATCATCCATGTTCGTATTGAATGACGGAGCAGGCTCGAGGGGCTGTATGTGTATGGTCTGCTCCTGCTCCTATTTCTAATGTTCTTATCTTGCTTTGTCCTTCTAGAGAGATGCTAACTCCATCATGCCCCATTGCAGCATCCAATTGTTTCTTAAATGATTGCAGTGTTTTTGCCTCCATTGCTCTATCTGGAACTTCATTCCACATGCTGATCCCTCTTTGTGTGAAGACAAAGGGCTAGAAATTCGTGGCTTTAGCGCCACTCCGTAGCGCCATTAAATGGCGCTAAAACGGCGGCCGCCGCTCTTTCACCAGCTGATGGCGATTCCCGAGGCAGTCGCAGTTTTCGTGCTTACCTTTGCGCTGCCAGTAACTGGCAGCTCCATGCTGGACAAAATAGCAGCGTTGTGACAAAAATCAGCGTATAACGCCGACTTTACGTCACAAGCGCGAACTTCGACCCTAGCGCTGACAGTGATGATGCCTGCACCTCTTAAAGGGACACACACATTGTTAGGTAAGTTTGGATATAAGGTTTTGGACTGTTTTTTTTTGATTTTATTGAAGTGGTGACTTGCTGCAATAGATGTGAAAAGTTTTTTAAGTGTGTAGGGAGTGCTGCTGGACGCTTGCAAGGGCTCGGATGGTAAATGAAGGCCTTTGAGAAGACAGAACATGCTGCGAATACTCAGCAGGTCACGCAACATCCGTGGAGAGAAAAACAGAGTTCACGTCTCAGGTCAAGATGCTGCCTGACCAACTGAGTATTTCTAACATTTTATGCTGTCATTTCACATTTACAGCATTCGCTTGCAGAGGGAAGAGGAAGACACAAGAAGAGGAGGAAGCAGACGGAAGGATGCATCCCAGACACCTCATTTGTGATCGAGATATCCGGGATGGAATCATCCGCCTGCGGTACCAGTGACCACAACCCCAATTCCCCTTTCAACATTAGGCCCACACCTTACCTTCCATCTGTTACTGACCATCACAACGTCCTCTTGGCCACAATGCTGAAATAAAAGCCACCACAAAGCAAACTTTCCAATCCACCTATATAGGTCTATCCATCCAATGTGACATCAAGAAATCAACTCATCGCCCGTATGCATTCCCTTAGTGACTGTCTTGTGTGTGCCTTTGCCTATCCTACTGATGTCATGCAGTGCTACCCCAGTGGCTGCAGCATGGCTGGTGGAAGGCTGCTGACTTTCAGTGGGGGACACCACAAATGGCCTTGCTGGTTGACTTTGAGGAACTGATGGCTGGGAGTGCCAAATCAATCTTCTTCTTCACTCTCCTCTCCCTCTTCTTGGTCACCCACTGGCTGGGCAGGTTGCATTTCTTGGGTGTGTGAAATGAGGAAGGCACAAGGGTGGAGTTGTGGTGACGGGAGGGTGGGAAAGCATGAGGCACATGCCAGAAGGAGGATAATGTATGAGGATACCCGCATCTTGTATCCTTTCAGCTCCGCCATTGGCCAAGGGCTCAGCCATGCCCCTGCCAAGAATGGCCAGCACCGTCTCCTCCAAGAGGGTGAGGTGAGGCTAGGAATGGGAGATGTGCCTTGTGATTGGTGTAGATTGTTGGTAGATGAGTGATTGGGGGTGGGGGTCATGCATTGAGCAGTGTGTGAGGCTAGTGGCGCAGTTGGTAGGAGACGGCTTTTGAAGATGCATTCACTGACCTTGACCAGTGGTCTGAGGTCATGAAGCTTCTTTGGGCACTGGAACCAGATGGTGGGGCGACACTGCTGGCAGTGACAGCCTCGGTGATGTAGTCCCACATCCTTTTTTCTGGAGGGCCTCCTGGCCCCTGTGGGTAGAGGACCTCTCTTGCAGTGTTGACCCCCTGCACAAAGCTGGAGTGCTGCGTGCGAGACCCTGGGTGCCCCTTCCCTGGCTTGCTGAGCCACTTGTGTTCGTGCTGAGGCAGTATTCCCATTTTTTGAGGTTAGGAAGGTAATTCAGCTTTAAGAGCTGAATATTCACATTTGGGACTTCTTTTTAATGCTAAATATTTTTTTTAAAGGCAGAAAGGGCTGAAAACTGCATTGTTTCACTTTATTTTAATTTGTATTGCTTCAGTGTGCGTGGCCCCTTTAAATCTCAGACCTCTTCATTGCCCACAATTCCTTGTGAGCTCCACAGCCTCGCTTCCAGAGGCTGTGGGAAGCTGCAACGCTGCTCCTGCACAGGAACTTCGTCCCGGATCCCTCCAGCAATGCCACCAGGAGGGCGTTGCACGGAAGTTTAGCGCTGCGCCAGCAATCTCCATGCTCCCCAGATCAAATGTGCTCCGTTAGCGTTGCGGCTATTTTCAGCAGCCGTTAACTCCAGTTGCCGGTGACACTGGCAACTTAGCTGGCTAAAATGAATTTCACCCCCAAAGTTCCTGCTACCTGTCCTAAAAGTGCCCTCTCTAGTTGCAACCCGGGTCCCCTTGTTCTACATCCACAGTTTAATTTAAAGTAATATTCTGGGTTAATTTGTCGATACCCTTAACTATCTTCTATCCCTCTGTAAGATCACCTCTCAGTTGCCTCCTTTCCAGGCTGAAACACCCAAGTTTTTACAGCCTTTTACCTGGGGATTAGCCTCATGCCCTCAGTGCTTGAATGCACAGTTTGGTCATTGCCTCCTCTGACTTACAGGCCTCGAAATTCATCTGCACAGCGCCCATTTTTCGGCCGATAACTGGCCTACTAAGGCCAGGAAACGCTGTCCGCCATGTTGGAAAAGGGCAAAACACTTGTCGTACAATGCCCGCGCTTGAAACAAGCATTAGGCCCTTTGCATTTGCAAATAAGGGGCCTAACACTGGTTGAGGCCCCCACTGCAAATGAGTTTGAGTGGAAACCTCAGCAAAAAAAAAAAAAATCACTTCTGAAAACTAGCGCAAATTTGAGTGCAATTTGCGTCCAGATCGCCGATTCGACCCAAAGCAGAAACTCTACCCCATTAGTCTCTGCTGGCTGTGGTAAATAGACACTGTTTGCTGTGGTACATGAGTTAATTAAAACCACAAGTCCCACCCCACCTTCAACTCATTGGCTGACACAGTGGTGTCAATATTCACTTTGAAAAAATAAAACCGAGGGGTTAAGAGAGAAGCAAAAGATAAATATCCATTTTCCTTACCCTTCCATTAATGTCCAATTCACTAACTTCCTCCTTGGTCATACCAGTTGCCAGCATTGCCCAGAGAGCCTTGACATTGTTCTGGGCACAGGCCTTGTACACCGTTGGCACTCCAGATAGATCCCACCCTCCTTTTCGCTCATATTCCGGAAAAAAGGAGTTTTCTGTCAAAATGCCGGAGGCCTCTGGGATCTCCGAATCGCCCGCGTTGTCCTCGTCAGGGTCCGTCTCATCGGGATCCGTCTCCAGGCCAGGATCGCGATAACAGGCTGCAGCTGAAATCAAGTCAGGGTCGCTTTCTCCCCTTTGACTCAAAGCGACCTTTCTCTCGGTCATTATCGGAGTCGTCACGCTCTGGCCTCAGATGTTTTCTGGTCTTTACAGTGAGCACATGCATTGGAAAAGAAACAGGGAACAATGTGACTGCGGTTGAAATGAAGTTGGCGAGTGCGCGTCCTTAGGCTTAACGGCTACTGGACATGCTTACTGACCACATGACGTCGTCCACCTTCATGCAATTGAATCGGTCAGTATTGAAACTAAACAGAATTAAGCAGCGAGAAGCAGTACAGGAGTTGAATTTTTCCTTAAAGTTTTTGCCAAAAATGTATGCAAAAACCAACCCCGTCGAGCCTCTCTCCTCCTGATTTGATATTGGTTCAGCCTGTCCTGGTCTGTCATAGAAATCATAGAAAGTTACTGCACGGAAGGAGGCCATTCGGCCCATCTTGTCCATGCCGGCTGACAAAGAGCTCTCCAGCCTAATCCCACTTTCCAGCTCTTGGTCCGTAGCCCTGTAGGTTCCGGCACTTCAAGTGCATATCCAAGTACTTTTTAAATGTGGTGAGGGTTTCTGCCTCTACCACCCTTTCAGGCAGTGAGTTCCAGACCCCCACCACCCTCTGGGTGAAAACATTTCCCCTCAATTCCCCTCTAAACCTCCTACCAATTACTTTAAATCTGTGCCCCCTGGTTATTGACCTCATTGCTAAGGGAAATAGGTCCTTCCTATCCACTCTATCGAGGCCCCTCATAATTTTATACACCTCAATAAGGTCTCCCCTCAGCCTCCTCTGTTCCAAAGAATACAAACCCAGCCTATCCAATCTTTCCTCATAGCTAAAATTCCCCAGCCCAGTCAACATCCTCGTAAATCTCCTCTGTACCCTCTCTAGTACAATCACATCTTCCTGTAATGTGGTGACCAGAACTGCCCGCAGTACTCCAGCTGTGGCCTAACTAGTGTTTTATACAGTTCAAGCATAACCCCCTGCTCTTGTATTCTATGCCACGGCTAATAAAGGCAAGGATTCCAAAAGCCTTCTTAACCACCTTATCTACCTGGCCTGCGACCTTCAGGGATCTGTGGACATGTACTCCAAGTTCCTTTGTTCCTCTACACTTCTCAGTGAGGTTACTAGAAATTTGTCTGTAAATGCTAGTGTTGTAGTACTAAAGCCATACTGCAAGTCCCAGGTTCAACCCCTAGTAGGTACCAAATTAGCTGGGGCAGCAATAGGTGTTGTCACCCCAATGCACTCCGATGTCAAAGAATCCCATTACTTTCTCAACCCATGGGCCAGTACCTCTAACCATGATCTTCCAAGAGCGTGCTCTCAGTATAACGTGTGAAGGCAAAGCCACAAGTCAGTAGAGCTCACCTTTAGTTCTTGCCGAATAAAAATAAAACATATATACACTGACGAAAGAAAACTACTCGGCACTTGGTCTAAGCGTTAAACAAAGCTTTAATCAACTGTTTTACAACATGGAGATCTAGTTGTGTCCTTCACTAGTTCCTGTTGAGGAATGTCCGAAGCAAGCTGGGCCCATGCCCGAGTATTTATACTCTCCCTGGACAGCGCCACCAGCAGGCCGCCCAGTATTATTTCATACATGAATGACAAGATTCATGTCATACACATCGTTTGTTGTTGCTGCAGGAAAGGGTTGGCACTGCTCAAAAGAACAGCTTGCCAGCAGCCAAACATGGGTTTCTGCAGCAGGCCCCAGGACTTAGTCTCACATCAGTTGGCCTTCACGCCCACTGTAGTACAACCGGCCAGTGGGAAAAAGAACTAGAGTTCCCATGGGTGCTTTTAACTTCCTATTATTAGCGCAGGGCTATCGGCTTCTTGCAAAAATTCCAAATTCGAGAAACATCCTGAACAAAGTCCTGCACAGAGCTGTGCCTATCGCCCCCTCCTACTGAGTGTCTTTTAGTTGAGACGTTAAACTGTCAGCGTCGGCCGTCATTACCCCTCTGAAACTGACCGCCACTTCAGGATTTAGCGCATGCGCAGCTAAACGTGGAAATCCTGAAGTTGCGGTCAGTCATTCACTGCTCCGACACTGGCTGCACTGTGGACCGTCCCAGAGCTGGCAGTCAGTGTGATCAGTGTAATCAGCGAAACAGACGAAAATTTGGGCTTTTCCTGGTAATATCGCTGTTAAATACCCCATTAAATGTTAAGCCTTGTTGGAATAGGTGTAACTGGGGTTTTAGCAGCATATTGACTGCTAAACAACAACAACAACTTGTATTTATATAGCGCCTTTAATGTAGTAAAACATCCCAAGGCGCTTCACAGGAGTGTTATAAGACAAAAAAATTTGACACCGAGCCACATAAGGATAAATTAGGGCAGGTGACCAAAAGCTTGGTCAAAGAGGTAGGTTTTAAGGAGCGTCTTAAAGGAGGAAAGAGAGGTAGAGAGGCGGAGAGGTTTAGGCAGGGAATTCCAGAGCTCAGGGCCTCGGCAACAGAAGGCACGGCCACCAAAGGTTGAGCGATTATAATCAGGGATGCTCAAGAGGGCAGAATTGGAGGAGCGCAGATATCTCGGGGGGGGAGGGGGGGGTTTGTGGGGCTGAAGGAGATTACAGAGAGAGGGAGGGGCGAGGCCATGGAGGGATTTGAAAACAAGGATCAGAATTTTGAAATCGAGGCGCTGCTTAACCGGGAGCCAATGTAGGTCAGCGAGCACAGGGGAGATGGGCAAACGGGTATTGGTGCGAGTTAGGACACGGGCAGCCGAGTTTTGGATGACCTCAAGACAACCGTTCTTGCCCTGAAAAATTAATTTTATATATTTGTGGAATGTCAAATTGCTCCATTATGATAAAAATTTAAAATATTCCTTCTACCTTAACCCCATGTGTATGTCCCAGTCTTTATTTCGCTCTCTGTAACATTTTTAAAAAGGGAGGATAAAAGCTTCTTTTTATTTCCTGGTTTGCTGTCTATGAGAATTCTTCAATGTGATTGGCTGCTTAGACAGCTTGATGATGTCACTGCTGCATCGCACTAGGAATCCCCCATTCACAGCGCTACAATCAATTACACGTTGAGAAACCTCAAGTTTTTGCCACAGAGATCACGAGATCTTTGTGGGCAGCTTTCTTCGAGGTCAGCGTCAACCACCGTCGCTTCACCACTGACCACAAATTATGGGCCATTATGCTAAGTTCTTGCAGTGTACTGGTCGGTATTGTGTTCAGTTTTGATTGCCACAAGAAAGAGATATATACTGATCAGAGTGAGGACAGAAAAGAGCACCACGACTGATCGAAGGGGGTAGAAATTGGCCCTTGTTGCGACTGTTTTCCGGGAGCCAGAAACGGCCACTTTCAGGGAGCAATGTTCCGCGCCCAATCAGCGCTTTCATTCCGGGAGCCACCATATTGGTGTAGGCGGTCTTGCAGGCATTCCGGGCGGCTGCCTAAAACAGGCGTGGGGCCGAATGCCTGTTTTAGATCCCATCCACCTTGCCGAAACTGGTGGCCGATCAGCGGAGGAGGTGCCAGGCCTGATCCTTGGGATTCTTCAGCGGCCTGTGCAGCCACCAACAAAATGGAAGTTTTTTTTTAAAAAAAGGATCAGAAATCCATAGGGCTGTAGATAGACTCAGTGAGTGGGCAGTAAGGTGGCAGATGGAGTATAATGTAGGGAAATGTGAGGTTATTCACTTTGGTAGGAAGAATAGAAAAACAGAATATTTTTTAAATGGTGAGAAACTTTAAAATGTTGGTGTTCAGAGAGATTTGGGGGTCCTTGTGCAAGAAACACAGAAAGCTAGCATGCAGGTACAGCAAGCAATAAGGAAGGCAAATGGCATGCTGGCCTTTATTGCAAGTGGATTGGAGTATAAGAGTAAGGAAGTCTTGCTACAATTGTACAGGGCCTTGATGAGACCACACCTGGAGTATTGTGCACAGTTCTGGTCTCCTTATCTAAGGAAGGATATGCTTGCCTTGGAGGCGGTGCAACGAAGGTTCACTAGATTGATTCCTGGGATGAGAGGGCTGTCCTATGATGAGAGATTGTGTAGAATGGGCCTATACTCTCTGGAGTTTAGAAGAATGAGAGGTGATCTCATTGAAATATACAAGATTCTGAAGGGGATTGACAGGGTCGGTGCTGAGAGGTTGTTTCCCCCTGGCTGGAGTGTCTAGAACTAGGGGACATAGTCTCAGGACAAGGGGTCGGCCATTTAGGACTGAGATGAGGAGGAATTTCTTCACTCAGAGGGCTGTGAATGCTGAGTCTTTGAGTATATTCGAGGCTGAGATCGATAGATTTTTGGACTCTAGGGGAATCAAGGGATATGGGGATAGTGCGGGAAAGTGGGGTTGAGGTCGATGATCAGCCATGATCTTATTGAATGGCGGAGCAGACTCGAGGGGCCGTATGGCCGACTCCTGCTCTTATTTCTTATGTTCTTATGTTCTAAATCGTTGCTATGGAGCCCGAAGGAGCAGGAGTGCTTCCCCCAACTCCACAGCACTCACAATCGCCACTCCCCCCGCCCCCGCCACCCACCTATTGCCGTTCCATTTTCCCCCTCCCGGCACTTACCGTCAGCTGTCGGCAAGGCAAGAGGCCCGATATTGATTTCTTCAACCGTCACGCCTCCTCAGGCAGTGTTGACTGCTGGCTATGGACCGGAAAAGGGGCCACAACCAATTTCCACCCTGAGACGTTAAAGGTTAAAGACCAGTGAAGAGAAGGTTAAAGGGTAAAAAGGTAGAAAATATATATAAAGTGATACAGATAAGGTAATGCCCAATTCGTACATGAAGACAGGAAATAGGACCACAGCACACAAATTAAAATTAAATTTAGAACAGATATCTCTTAAAACTTCCTTATTCAAGGAGTGCTGTGGAATAATCAAGACATTAGAGACAAAAGCATCAGGTTATTCAAAATACGATTAGATGCCATGATAAGGGAGTAGCAGAGAGCGAGAATCGATGGGCTGAATGGCTTTTTCTTATGTCTACTGCCCCTGCTCAGATCAGCGAGCTCAGTACAGACCAGCAGTCAGACCTGGGACCTTTGCTGGGTTAGGTCCACACTATGGACAGTGCACTTACCCACTGGGGAAGTCTAGACAATTCTCCCGTTGATAGCGTCACACTTTAAGGACGCAAGGTAGAGCGAGAGCTGCAAATGTGCAAGAGGTATCAAGTGTCACCGCCAAATATAATAATATATATTAAATAAAACAAGCAGTTAAGGTCAGAGCCTGAACTCAGGGTTTAAATGACTCACTCATTCCCTGGTATCCATTATTCGTAGGTGTCAGCTGTGGCTCAGTGGGCAGCACTCTCACCTCTGAGTCAGAAGCCCCCGTCTGCCCTCTCAGGTGAATGGAAAAGATCCCACGACCACTATTTCGAAGAAGAGCAGGGGAGTTCTGGCCAATGTTTAACATCAGTAATAAAAACAGATTATCTGGTCATTATCACATTGCTGCTTGCTGTGTGCAAATTGGCTGCTGTGTCTCCTACATTAAAACAGTGAACTACACTTCAAAAAAGTACTTCCTTGGCTGTAAGCAGCACTTTGGGACGTTGCGAAAGGTGTTTTATAAATGCAAGTCTTTCTTTCAGACTACTTTTCCGAACCTCCAGTTCTGGATGAGCAGAAAATTCCTCCAATTAAACATTGGGAAGATCGAAACCACAAAATCCGTTCCTTTAGTCTCTGAATCCATCCCCCTCCCTGCCCAGACTGTTCACAACCTCGGTGCCCTAAAACACATGGTCTAGTCATGATCACATTCCTGTCTGTGGGAGCTTGCTGTGCGCAAATTGGCGTTTCCCACATTACAACAGCGACTACATGTCAAAGAAGCACTTCCCTGGCAGTAAAGCGTGAAGGGCCCGAAATAAAGTTCTATTCCATATCTACACAATAAATGACGGCAAAACTTGCCTCAAACATTCGAGGCCAGTCGCAATCAGCAAATTACCTGCAAGCTGACTGCAGAAACAACCCAACCTTCCGATGACGTGACTGCTGCAAGTCAAGCTCTGAGCGACGTATTGGTCAGTCCAACGTAACAGGATCTCGGGACGCTTATCTTGATCAGGTTGCAGTTTATCTTCTTGCCCCTCTCCTGGCAGCGCTGCATCTCGGCTTCACTTAGAGCGACAGGAAGGAGCCCCGCGTCTCCACTGCCCCCACCCCCTGCAATTTTTGTTCAAGTGAGTATTGCCTTTTTCTGCAAGGCGTGAGGTTCTGCTGTTCTTGCAGACAGATACTATTTCGGTACTCAGCATTCTATTTCCTGTTTTTAGCAAAATAAACTTCCTGACAAATGCAAGTAAAGAGGCTTTCGAAGCCAAGCTAAAGTTCCAGGAAAGAAAGAGCAGAATAATGCCCATTCTAAAATAATAATAACGGGACTACAGACAGATACTTCGAAAAAAGGTCATTGCTACTGCCAACCATTTACCACCGCTCATTATTAATGCCACAGCAGATGGGATTCTGTTACAAAGTATACAATTACATTTTTAAGGCCTTGGAGAGGGTGCAGAGGAGATTGACCAGAATGGTACCAGGGGATGAGGGACTTCAGTGATGTGGAGAGACTGGAGAAGCTGGGATTGTTCTCCTTAGAGCAGAGAAGGTTAAGGGGAGATTGACCAGAATGGTACCAGGGATGAGGGACTTCATTGATGTGGAGAGACTGGAGAAGCTGGGATTGTTCTCCTTAGAGCAGAGAAGGTTAAGGGGAGATTTACCAGAATGGTACCAGGGATGAGGGACTTCAGTGATGTGGAGAGACTGGAGAAGCTGGGATTTTTCTCCTTAGAGCAGTGAAGGCTAAGGGGAGATTTAATAGAGGTGTTCAAAATCATGAGGGAATTTGACCGAGTAAATAAGCAGAAACTGTTTCCAGTGGCAGGAGGGACGGTAACCAAAGGACACAGATTTAAGGTGATTGGCAAATGAACCAGAGGGGAGATGAGGAGAATTTTTTTTTACACGGCAAGTTGTTGTGATCTGGAATGCACTGCCTGAACGAGTGGTGGAAGCAGATTCAATCGTAACTTTCAAAAGGGAATTGGTGTGCAATACTTGAAGAGGAAGAAATTGCAGGGCAATAGGGAAAGAGGCGGCACAGACACGATGGGCCGAATGGCCTCATTCTGTGCCGTAAGATTCTATGGGGGAAAAATTCAGTTGGTTGCGCCTCCCGTTAGCGCCTTAAGAGGGCGCTAATGGGGCGCAAAGCATCTAGCGCCCAGGCGCGGCGAAGTTTGCGCCGCTCGCGAAATTAACTAGATATTTTGCGGCGGCGCTAAACACTACCGCCACGATCTCCTGCGCCGCCAGATCGTGATGTCAGTCGAGTGCGCAACGCCCCAGTATCGCCCCGGAGCGGATATTGAGTGGCGCCCCCTGCCTTACCGCCTGACGCTAGCAACGACAGGTTGAGGGGAGCGTTTTGCAGTCATGAAGGGACTGGGGGAGCACTATTTAAAGGTGACCGCTTCCTGCCTTTTATTGTTGGTGCCATTTTTGAACCACGCATTCTGAGAGAGAGAGAGAGAGAGAGACTTCTGAAAAGATTCAACGTTGTGTGAAGGAGTTTTGGGTACTGAGCAGCACTTTGCAGGTTCATTTTGATTTGCCATTCCTTGTATCGATTTAGAAGAGACTGTGGGGGCTGCACTCTGAGCTCTTTGCCTGGTACTCTTCATTGTTCTTTCCAGCAGATTTGATGTGCAGGTCTCTCCAGGCCGAGATTCAAGGCTGCAATGAGCAGGATGTGGATGGAAAGCAAGATTAACCATCCCCTTTAAGAACTGGCCGGCGCCATTGTGTGTGTGTTCCATTGCTGACTGACATCACATGAGCTTCGCCAGCGCTCTGAGTTAGCGCCTCGCTCCTCGGCCTTTGCGCCTTAAGACAGGTGTGAAGCGCCTGATTTAGCGCTCCAATCACCTCCAGGGGCGATAAAAGTCAAGTTTGCAGTCGGTGGCGATAATTAGCGCCAGGCGCTAATCTTTGCGCCCGGCCGATAATTGCGCCCCAAATGGGGCGATACTGAATTTCTCCCCCTATGATTCTATGTTGCCACCTCCCAAATCCATGCCCATCTTTCCCGCAACTCCATGTTTGAACCTCTCCAATCAGGTTTCCGCCCCGCCACTGAAGCGGCCTTAATCAAAGTCACAAACGGCATCCTAGGGATTGCGATCGTGGTGCACTATTCCTGTTCATCTTCTCGACCACTCTGCAGCCTTTGACACGGTTGACCACACTATCCTCCTCCTAAGCCTCTCCCCCACTGTCCAGCTGGGTGGGACTGCCCTCGCCTGGTTCCATTCTTATCTATCCAGTCGTAGCCAGAGAATTTCCGACAATGGCTTCTCTTCCCTCCTCCACACTGTTACCTCTGGAGACCCCCAAGGATCTATCCTTGGCCCCCCCTCCTATTTCTCATCTATGTGCTACCCCTCGGCGACATCATCTGAAGACATGATGTCAGGTGCAACATTTACGCTGACCATCCTTGCCTTTGTGTTGTCAGGCTGCTTGTCCGACATCCAGTGCTGGATGAGCAGAAATTTCCTCCAACTAAATATTGGGAAGACTGAAGCCATTGTCTTCGACCCCCGCCACAAACTTCGTCCTGTAGCCATCGATCCGATCCCCCACCCACGCCACTGTTTCAAGCTGAACCAGACTGTTCGCAACCTCAGTGTCCTCAAACACCAAAACAGATGATCTGCTCATTATCACATTGCTGTTTGTGGGAGCTTGCTGTGTGCAAATTGGCTGCCGCATTTCCGACATCACAACAGTGACTCCACCTTAAAAAGTACTTCATTGGCTGTAAAGCACTTTGGGATGTCCTGAGGTCGTGAAAGGCGCTATAGAAATGCAAGTCTTCCTTATTTCTATTTGACTCTGAGCTGAGTTTCTGACCTGGTATCCTCTCCATCACCAAGACTGCCTACCTTGCACCTCCGTAATATCGGGCCAGAAATTCGGCTCTCCGGCTTCCCGCGGGTGCAAGCATCACGCGCGTACTTACCTACCGCGCCTGCCGTTGTGCTTCGGGCCCACGAGGAATTCGGCTCCTGGGCCTCCTGCAGCTGCCGGCGCGCAGTGCTTGCGTATCCCAGGGGCGCAGTTAGTTCGAAGCGTCCCCTGGGATCACGTGGGCCATGGGGAGCCAATCGGAGCAGGGAATCTTCATTCATAGATTTGACAGGAAGGCCTGTCAAATCTATGAATAGAGATCGGCCTCAAAACCTCACTTAAACTTCAAATAAATTTTAAAAAAACCATCACATTTTAAAAATAACTATAAATTACATAAATTAACAACTTTAAACAAAAACTTAAATTTTTGAAAAAATGTATTAAACTTTTTAACTGTGCTAAAAATAAACTTACCTTTCTTTAAAGTATGTAAAAAAGATAAACCTGTTGAAAAAATGTTTAAATTGTGCTTAATTAACCACTTACCTTGTTAAAAACAGGCCTTGCGCCTCCTTTTTAAATGTGCAGCTTCTTCATACTTACCCTCCCGGAGAAACCTGAAAAAAAAAACGAAGTTCGCTGCGTGCGCGCTGCCTCTCCGGCACGCGTTCGACCTCTGAACCCCTTCCTTCAAGGGAACGGAAGTTCCGGTTTCCAGCGCATGCGCAGTGCATGCGTGAAACCGGCACTTCAGGTGACCTTACGGGTGAGTACACAGCGCGTACTCACCCGACAACAGCCGAATTTCTGGCCCAGTGTCCGTCTCCATCCCTGCCTTAGCTCATCTGCTGCTGAAATCCTCATCCATGATTTTGTTGCCTCCAGACTCGACTATTCCAATGCTGCCCTGGCTCCATAAACTTAATCCCATCCAAAACTCTGCTACCCGTGTCCTAACTTGCACCAAGTCCCATTCACCTATCACCCCTGTGCTCGCTGACCTACATTGACTCCCGGTCCGGCAACGCCTCGATTTAAAAATTCTCGTCCTCGTGTTCCAATCCCTCCATGGCATCGCCCGTTCCTATCTCTGTCACCTCCTCCAGCCCCACAACCCTCCAAAAACGATGCGCTCCTACAATTCTGGCCTCTTGTGCATCCCCAATTTCCATCGCTCCAGCATTGCGGCCCTGCCATCAGCCATCTGGGTCCTAAAATTCTGGAATTCTCTCCCTGAACCTCTCCGCATCGATCTCCTCCGTTACAACGATCGTAAAAACCTGCCTCCTTGACTATGTTTTAGTCACCCATCCGAATATCTCCGCCAAATGGCTTAGTATCAATTTTTGTCTGATTATTTTTTTGTTTTATTAGTTTATGGGATGTGGGCGTCGCTGGCAAGGCCAGCATTTATTGCCCATCCCTAGTTCTCCTTGAGAAGGTGGTGGTGAGCCACCTTCTTGAACCGCTGTAGTCCGTGTGGTGAAGGTACTCCCACAGTGCTGTTAGGGAGGGAGTTCCAGGATTTAGACCCAGCGACGATGAAGGATCGGCGATATACTTCCAAGTCAGGATGGTGTGTAACTTGGAGGGGAACTTGGAGGTGGTGGTGTTCCCATGCGCCTGCTGCCCTTGTCCTTCTAGGTGGTAGAGGTCGGGGGTTTGGGAGGTGCTGCCGAAGAAGCCTTGGCGAGTTGCTGCAGTGCATCTTGTAGATGGTACACACTGCAGCCACGGTGCGCCGGTGGTGGAGGGAGTGAATGTTTAAGGTGGTGGATGGGGCGCCAATCAAGCGGGCTGCTTTGTCCTGGATGGTGTCGAGCTTCTTGAGTGTTGTTGAAGCTGCACTCATCCAGGCAAGTGGAGAGTATTCCATCACACTCCTGACTTGTGCCTTGTAGATGGTGGAAAGGCTTTGGGGAGTCGGGAGGTGAGACACTCGCCGCAGAATACCCAGCCTCTGACCTGCTCTTGTTGCCACAGTATTTATGCTCCTGTGAAGTACTTTGGGACCTTTTATTACATTAAAGGGCCTGTATAAATGCAAGTGTTATTTTGTCTTGCAGGACCTTTCGTCAGGACATCAAATGGAGTTGGGTAGACTCCCCACGATCGGGTAGATTGCACATGCTTTGCGAAGCAATGGCCTTCATGGGGCAAATGGACTTTCCTCTCTCTATGCTTATGTTATATGAAAGCTTTTTCTTTCACTCTCTGCTGTCGAAGGCCTACAGGAAATGTGTGATGGCCTCATTCCAATTTGAATGAGACATGGGCCCACAGTACAAAATTGCCAACAATTCAGGACAAATAGGTTCTAAATTGTGGCTAGGAAATAAATAACGTTCACAATGGCACAACACGGGCCACTCATCTGAACTAAGGGTTAAGGTGCATTGTGAAAGCAGAGTGAAGGAAGCTTTGCCCTGAATCGATCCCATCCTCGACCTGACCTGACAGTATTTGGTGGCAACATTGCTTGCAAAAACAATTCTATTTTCCAGCACGGATGTGCAGGAAACAAAAATCCAAATAAGAACATTAACACGGACATCATGTTGCTGCTCACAAAATGTTCACAAACATGTTGATTGTAATGGATATGACAGGACTTAATGTCCAAGCAACACTGCTGCCAGTGTAGCAGAGGTCATATTTGGTCTAAAAATATCTGCTTTAGGCACTGACAGGCACAGTCAGATCAAGCTAAATGGAACAAAGAGCCAACAAAAACATGTGGATTTGGCCACTGTGGGGCACATCAGTTGGGCTTTTTCATAAGGCTGGGAAAGTGAGGCCTATACCTTTCATGGAGGACTATACACCTGCCCTCTCAACTCCACAGCACATCGTCGCAGACAGAGGGATAGAGAAGATGCGAGTCCTTCACCACCAGCTCTAGATACCAGCACAGTAACCAAATCCAGAGATTCTAGGCCTTCCCCAGCAACACCACCCTCTTTCCTCTCTCTTCTTAACCTCCCACCTCCTCATTGTCACCAACAAAAGCCCTGATCCTGAGCATTATACCACTCTCGATATACTATACTCCAGGAACTTAAGCATATAAAGCGAGGCTGACACTCCAGTGCAGTGCTGAGGGAGCGCTGCATTGTTGGAGGTGCCGTCTTTCAGATGAGACGTTAAACCGAGGCCCTGTCTGCTCTCTCAGGTGGACATAAAAGATCCCATGGCACTATTTCGAAGAAGAGCAGGGGAGTTCTCTCTGATGTCCTGGTCAATATTTATCCCTCAACCAACATAACATAAACAGATTATCTGGTCATTATCACATTGCTGTTTGTGGGAGCTTGCTGTGCGCAAATTGGCTGCCGTGTTTCCCACATTACAACAGTGACTACACTTCAAAAGTACTTCATTGGCTGTGAAGCGCTTTGGGACGTCCAGTGGTCGTGAAAGGCACTATAGAAATGCAAGTCTTTCTTTTTATCCCAAATTTTACAACAATGCCATCACACTCATTGGGCCAGATCTTGCTGGAGCAGGATATCTCGCGGCGTGCCCTGTTAGACTTTTTACTGCACCCTTCAGCTCAAAAATCTTTTGCGGCGAAAATCTTTGGCGCCGTAACTTGCTGGAAGTGCGAGCTGATAACAGCGAGGGCAGCGCGACATCTGGGACCTCAGTGAACAACAGGACCAACAGTCTATCTCCTTAACCAATGAGATTTAAGGATTGAGAAAGAAACAGAGGAAGGACTGAGAAGGAGGGTGAATTAGAGTCAAATCTGGTACAGAAAAAGAAATAAAGGGAGGGGGAAAGACTGGATTAAGAGAGAAAGAGAAAAGAGACAGAAAGGAAAAGTAAGAATTATTTATTTAATTTTAAAATTTGACATTTTGTAATTCTGCAACTCTCCACTTGCCTGGATGAGTGCAGCTCCAACAACACTCAAGAAGCTCGACACCATCCAGGACAAAGCAGCCCGCTTGATTGGCACCCCATCCACCACCTTAAACATTCACTCCCTCCACCACCGGCGCACCGTGGCTGCAGTGTCTACCATCTACAAGATGCACTGCAGCAACTCGCCAAGGCTTCTTCGGCAGCACCTCCCAAACCCGCGACCTCTTCCACCTAGAAGGACAAGGGCAGCAGGCGCATGGGAACACCACCGCCTCCAAGTTCCCCTCCAAGTCACACACCATCCTGACTTGGAAGTATATCACCGATCCTTCATCGTCGCTGAGTCAAAATCCTGGAACTCCCTCCCTAACAGCACTGTGGGAGCACCTTCACCACACGGACTGCAGCGGTTCAAGAAGGTGGCTCACCCCCACCTTCTCAAGGGCAATTAGGGATGGGCAATAAATGCCGGTCTTGCCAGCGACGCCCACATCCCATAAACGAAAAAAAATGGGTTTTTTCGCAACCTGAAGGAATGAGACTCCGCACTTTTAATTGTTCACTTTCTGGGCAAGAGAGGTTGATTGGCAGTCATTAACAATTATCGCTTTGTTAAAAGGGTACTTGAGCTATAAATAATAAAACTTCACTCCCTGTGGCGAGTTTAACGGGCAATTAATGTGCAAATGCAGCAGCTTCCTGAAACTCACGGGGAGGTTGAGGGCGAGCCCCCGTTCTCGCGCGGCGAACGGCGAATCGTCCAGCAACCTGTGGCGATTCACAACTCACGAGGGATCTCTTCCTCGCCACAAGTTGCTGGCTGATTTGCGCATTAATAACGGTGAGCGGCGTTTAGACGCCGTTAGCTTTTCAGCAAATTCTGGCCCAATGCATCAGTCTACACATGAGGACGCTGCATAGCTCAGCAGCGAAATGCGTTCAACTCTTTGGAGATTAAGGGCTGGATTTTGTCTTGGGGTCGGGTTGGGGTCGTGTAATCCGCATTTCGTGTTTCCCCCCCGACTCCAGATTAATGTGGATGCCTGATGCAATTTTCACTTAATTGGGCAATTGAGTTTCAGCATGTGGGAACCCATGAACTAATTGGTGGTTGCAGTCTGAAACCCACCTCTGATGATGTCATCATTGCAGGTCAGAGAATGCTCTCAGAGATTGTCTGTCTACTGGTGAGAGAGGACCTGTCTGCATTGCTTCTGTTGTAACTGGACCTGGATGCAAATATGAGAGAGAGAGAGAGAGAGAGAGAGAATTTTTTGCATCCAAGTCCTCTTACACCAAATGCCATGACATTGAATGTTGCAGTATCAGAGGCGACTTTCACACCTAATACTACTACTACCTTCATCACATCTCCGTTGTAATAGTGGACCTGCAGCTGATAGTCAGCTATCCACTTGTGCTCCCGCCAGGTTTCACTGGAGTGTTTCACACCAGGCGTGCTTCACGTCAGAAAAGGGTTAAACTAGCTGAAACGTTTCAAAATAGCATTACAGAGCCAATTTAGAGCTTGTTAAGGGCTTCAATGGCCTCTCCCGCCTCTTGGCGGCGGGACGGAGTCGGGAACCCCGCGACTAATTTTGTCAAAATTGCGTGGAGGCGGGATGGAGGCGGGATGGGGTCGGAAACCCCGACCCCGCAAATTTAACCCCCCACACGCCTCCAAACCCGACTCCATGGGTCATTCAAAATCCAGCCCTAAGTAGCTAATTGTTTGTATCCGTTGTGGAATGATCCATTAAAGTGTAGCCAGGAGTTCCGTTGTCGATGTTTGAAGGGTCACTCCAGCTCCCAGTTTGGTTCACCAGACTGATTCCTGGGATGGGGGGATTGTCCTACGAGGAGAGATTGAGTAGACTAGGCCTGTATTCTCTCGAGTTTAGAAGAATGAGAGGTGATCTCATTGAAACATACAAAATTATTACAGGGCTTGACAGGGTAGATGCTGAGACGCTGTTTCCCCTGGCTGGGGAGTCTAGAACCAGGGGTCACAGTCTCAGAATAAGGGGTCGGCCATTTAGGACTGAGATGAGGAGAAATGTCTTCACTCAGAGGGTGGTGAATCTTTGGAATTCTCTACCCCAGAGGGCTGTGGAGGCTCAGTCGTTGAGTATATTCAAGACAGAGATCGATAGATTTTTGAATATTAAGGGAATCAAGGGATATGGGGATAGTGCAGGAAAGTGGAGATGAGGTAGAAGATCAGCCATGATCGTATTGAATGGTGGAGCAGGCTCGAAGGGTTGAATGGCCGACTCCTGCTCCTATTTCTTATGTTCTTATATTTTTATGTTCTTATTACATAGGGGTAAAAATTAATTAGCGCCCCCTTTGGGGCGCTACCTTCGCCGGGGCACTGATTTTAGCGCCCCGACAAAGTTAGCGCCCCGCAGCCGATTTTCCCAGGTAGCGCCTCGAGAGGGAGGAGGCTGGGCCACCAAGGATCGGGAGTGCCGGCAAACGAGCCCGACACTCAAGAGAAGTGCTAGGCTCACGGAGCGCTGCCGGCACTCCGCGGGGGCTTCACGGGGGCCGGGGACATCAACGGGGGCAGGTGCTGGCAGGCGGCCAGCAACAAAAATGGCCGCCCGCCACCTCCCCTTTAACTAGCGCCGCCCCGGCCGCAGGTATCCCCCCCTGACCCCGGCGGACATAGCGTCCGGCGGTAAGTCGGGGGCGCCACCCAATATTACAGCCGGGGCGCGAGCGGAGCGCTGTGCATGGCGATGACGTCATCGCTGGCGGCACAGCATCGCGCGGTGCTAACGGTTAGCGCCGCCGCTAACCTCCCGCTAAATTTCACGGGAGGCGTTAGCTGCGCCGCGCCCAGGCGCTAGTTGATTTGCGACCCGTTAGCGCCCTCTTAGGGAGGCGCAAATCAACCGAATTTAGCTCCCCATAGAGTCTACCGCACAGAAGCAGGCCATTCGGCCCAACTGGTCCATGCCGACGTTTATGCTCCACACGAGCCTCCTCCCACCCCTCTTCATCTCTCAACTACTTGCGACGAAACTCCAAATGGCGGGAAAGTGGGGTTGAGGTCGAAGGTCAGCCATGATCTCATTGAACGGCGGAGCAGGTTCGAAGGGCCGAAGACCTACTCCTGCTCCTATTTCTTACGTTATGTTCTTATGTCCCCCGCTGTCTCAGTTGGTAAAATCACTGCCTCGTGCTCAACTGAGTTACACAGGTTCCATTGTTGGTCTGTGCTGCATCAACTGATCTCAGCTGGGACAGTAACAATTACACTAGGGGGGAGGGGCGGGGGTCCCTCACTAGTCTGTACAGTCGCTCCGATTGTAGAAAGTGAGAAAGGAGCTGATTGGGCTCAGCTGTAATGCCTGCCACAGCCCAATAGCCTGTCAACACTCACTGAAATGGATCACACATAAAGAATGACCATTTAGGTGAGGCAGTGGGCGCCTGGTGCCACCTTTGAAACCGTGCCAGCTTTTTAAAAAGGAAACCCATGGTGTGGGTCCGAATCTCGGGCTAAATGGGCACCTAAGCCTCCGGTGTGGCGGGCAGGAAGCGCACGTTCAGGGGGAGTTCCGAGCTCAACAGGTGGCCCTTTCTAAGTAATAACAACAGAAAAGGCTGGAAACACTCAGCAGGTCAGGCAGCATCTGTGGAGAGAGAAACAGAGTTAATGTTTCAGGTCTGTGACCCTTCGTCAGAACTGGAAAAGGTTGGAGATGTAACAGGTTTTAAGCAAGTGTAGGGGCAGGGAGAGGGAGGAGGGGAGGAAGGAACTAAAGGAACAGTCTGTGCTAGGATTGAACTCAGGAGAGATTAAATGTTGCAAATGGGGATGGCAGAATAATCAACAGCTGCCACCTGAAGAATGGGGGCAGGGGTTATAGTCTGAAATTGTTGAACTCTGTGTTGAGTCCAGAAGGCTGTAAAGTGCCTAATCGAAAGATGAGGTGTTGTTCCTCGAGCTTACATTGAGCTTACTTGGAACAGTGTAAGAGGCCGAGGACAGAGAGGTCAGAGTGGGAGTGGAGCGGAGAATTAAAGTGACAGGCGACCGGGAGCTCGGGGTCGCCCTTACGGACTGAACGGAGGTGTTCCGCAAAGCGGTCGCCCAATCTGCGTTTGGTCTCCCCAATGTAGAGGAGACCGCATCGTGAGCAGCGAATACAGCATACTTTACACAGCCCTTTATAAGTGCTCGGCACATGGAGTGCATGTTTGGGGGGGGGGGAGATTTTTACCACACTCCCCTGGAGTAAGGCTATGAACAAATGGCCTGGACATATTTCTGACTATTACTGGAATAGTTGGCAAGCACAAATGAAAAATCCAGCCAGATCTTACAAGAAGGGAAAGTCCCTTCCTGGTCTCTCCTCGCAACATTCCTGTATCTTATCACACACCATGATGAGAGCTAGCAGCTTCTTCAAATCAACAGACCGACTTTAATACTTTTCATGGGGCCACCTTAACAGAGGTTATTAACAGGCGCTTGCTTAGTCTGCTGATAAGTTAAAGGAGCAATGTTTACTTTTTGAAAAGCAAAGCCACTATTTTTCTCTCGTTTCCAAACCGCACAGGGCTGCAAGTTGTCAAGAGGATCACCGCACTGCTTCTGCCTAATATCAAGGAGGCGAAAATAATGCCTCTTCCCTTTTACGCCCTCCGCCCCCAAACAAAATGCCTTTCTCATGAAAACAGTGCTCCTTTAAAAGAGTGTCCGCCTTCGCTCAGTGGGTCGCGCGCTTGCCTCTGAGTCAGAAGGTCGTGGGTTCAAGCCTCACTCCAGGGACTTGAGCCCATAATGCAGGCTGACACTCCAGTGTAACGCTGAGGGTGTGCTGCACTGTCGGAGGTGCCGTCTTTCGGATGAGACGTTACACCGAGGCCCCGTCTGCTCTCTCAGGCGGACGTCAAAGATCCCACGGCCACTATTTAAAGAAGAGCAGGGGAGTTCTCCCCGGAGTCTTGGTCAATATTTATCCCCGCAACCAACACCAGGTCATTATCTCATTGCTGTTTGTGGGAGCTTGCTGTGCGCAAATTGGCTGCCTACATTACAACAGTGACCACACTTCATAAAAGTACTTCATTGGCTGTGAAATACTTTGAGACGTCCTGAGATCATGAAAGGCATTATAGAAAGATTCTTTCTTCTTTATTGCATTACTGTTGTTATACAGTAGCTAGATTGACAGATCCGAAAGCAGACCAATTGTTCCACAAGTGACCTATGAATACTGCAGGGGTGGGGAGGAATATTCGTGATGATCATGACTCGGGCACGCAGCCAGCTGCACACCTCTCTGACGGGCCGGATAGTGCTGCATGGAGGCCCTGGTCCAGGTGGTGGACAGGAGGAGGGAGATCTTCTTTCCCCCAGGGAGCAGAAAGCCCTCCAGACTATACCTCTGCCACCAGTGGGAAGAGGTCACTGAGGAGGTCAATGTCAGGAGCTTAGCTCACAGGACATGGCTGCAATGGCAAAAGAAGTTCAATGACCTCACCAGAGTTGTCAAGGTAAGAATCCTGCTCTCTTACTCTCTGCTCACACCACACCATCTCCAGCCTCACTACTCGCAATACTCCTTTCCCCCACTCCCCTTCACACTCCTACAATCACTGCACCGTACTTCACTACACCTCCTTCTCCTCGCACTCACACACTCACCACTATCGCAACCCTCATTTACCCACACTTCACATCTGACACACTGCATACCAACTATTCCGCCATGGCAGACACATTCCCTGAACACCTCACAAGACTCTCACTAACACACTCCCTTCTTTCTTGCAGGAGAAGGTCGCCCACAACCTGAGACAGGAGGCTGCCATTGGAGATGGCCGAGCCCTCCTGCCCACCCTCTCCCCCCTCGAGGAGCGTGCGCTGGTCATCAAGGGCAGGGGCAGAGTCGAGGCCGTGGTGACTGGCAACGCTGGAGGAGACTTTGTGCAGGGTTTCTTCACAGCTCATCCTCTTTGTCCCTTCTGTCTATCTCACCCCACACGCACTGCAGGGCAAACTGCAGTTGCTTCACCACCCACTCATCCCTCGCTACTCTCCCTCCACACCACAAGCTAACCCTTGTCCCTCTCTTTAATGTCAGGTGCTGAGAATGTGGAAACCCCTGTGCCAGTGGAGTAAGAGGAGGCCAGTCTTCCTGAAGATGCACCATCACTCGATCTGACCCTCGCAAGCGCCAGCTCACAGACTGGCACCACGCGGACTTTAGAGGCTAGGCTAGAGGACTGGAGCAGGATGAAAGACTCATGACCGCTGCTGGGATAACGGGCACAGACCTGCATGATGTGCTGTCTGTGGTCACAAACCAGCTGTACGCTGAGGCAGTGGAATCCCTTTCTGTTGATAAAGATCCCAGGCTGGTGATGGGGAAACATGCAAGGCAATGTGGGTGCGGTTTGTGGCACCTTGCTCCCCATGCGGGTGAAACCTAGTGCTCTCTCGTCCTGCTTCACTTTGTCCCCGGGGAAGGAGATGTAGGAGTTCCCCCTGGTGTAGATAGCCGAGGTGATCTCCCCGATACAGTGGCAGTCTGCGAACTGAGAGATGTTGCTAATGTCACCTGTGGCAGCCTGAAAGGCACCCATGGACTAAAAGTTAAGGTCCACGGTGACCCTGACAGCCACAGGCAATGCTGTCCAGGCTCTGGTGCGAGGCTGGAGTTGTGGCTGCTACAGGTGACAGAGCTCGGTGACAGCCTCCTGGGTGAAGCAAAAGTGCCCGAGAAATTGCTCCTCAGTGAATTCCAGTAGGAGAAGTGCTCCCTGAAGACCCACTGTGGGTGTGGCCTGATCATCCTACTCATCTTCACCTTCTCCTCCTCCTCCTACTCCCCACCTCCTCCTCCTCCCCTCCTTCTCCTCCTCCCCTCCTCCTCCTCCTCCCCTCCTCCTCCCCACCTCATCCTCCACCCCTCCTCCTCCTCCTCCCCTCCTCCTCCTCCTCCTCCTACTCCCCACCTCATCCTCCACCCCTCCTCCTCCTCCTCCCCTCCTCCTCCTCCTCCTCCTACTCCCCACCTCATCCTCCACCCCTCCTCCTCCTCCTCCCCTCCTCCTCCTCCTCCTCCTACTCCCCACCTCATCCTCCACCCCTCCTCCTCCTCCTCCCCTCCTCCTCCTCCTCCTCCCCTCCTCCTCCCCACCTCATCCTCCACCCCTCCTCCTCCTCCCCTCCTACTCCTCCTCCCCTTCTCCTCCTCCTCCCCTCCTCCTCCCCTCCTCCTCCTCCTCCTCCTACTCCCCACCTCATCCTCCACCCCTCCTCCTCCTCCTCCCCTCCTACTCCTCCTCCCCTTCTCCTCCTCACCTCCTCCTCCTCCTCCTCCCCTCCTCCTCCCCCGCCTCTTCCTCCACCATCCCTCCTCCTCCCCGCCTCCTCCTCCTCCTCCCCTCCTCCTCCCCTCCTACTCCCCACCTCATCCTCCACCCCTCCCCCTCCTCCTCCCCCTCCTCCTCCTCCCCTTATCCTCCTCCTCCACCACCCCTTATCCTCCTCCTCCCCTCCTCCTCCTCCTCCCCTCCTCCTCCCCTCCTCCTCCTCCTCCCCTCCTCCTCCTCCTCCCCTCCTCCTCCTCCTCCTCCCCACCTCATCCTCCACCCCTCCCCCTCCTCCTCCCCTACTCCTCCTCCCCTTCTCCTCCTCCACCACCCCTCCTCCTCCTCCTCCCTTCCTCCTCCTCCCCTCCTCCTCCTCCTCCCCTCCTCCTCCCCCTCCTCCTCCCCTCCTACTCCTCCTCCCCTTCTCCTCCTCCCCTCCTCCTCCTCCTCCTCCCCCTCCTCCTCCCCTCCTACTCCTCCTCCCCTCCTCCTCTTCCCCTCCTCCTCCCCTTCCTCCTCTTCCCCTCTTCCCCCTCCTCCTCCTCCACCTCTCCTCCTTCCTCTCCTCCTCCCTCTCCCCTCCTTCTCCCCATCCTCGTCCTTCTCCCCCTCCTCCTCCTCCTCCTCCCCTTCCTCCTCTTCCCCCTCCTCCTCCTCCTTCCTCTCCTCCTCCCTCTCCCCTCCTTCTCCCCATCCTCGTCCTTCTCCCCCTCCTCCTCCTCCCCTTCCTCCACCTGAGACGTTAACTCTGTTTCTCTCTCCTCGATGCTGCCTGACCTGTTGAGTGTTTCCAGCATTTCTGTTGTTGTTTCAGATTTCCAACATCCGCAGTATTTTACCATTGTAAATACTACGCTGTCAGTTCATTATTCAGGCTAAAACTAATAGTCAGTTTTATTTACAAGATATTACACTGGAACAAAAAGACACAGCAGTAAACTGGTAATACAATAGCCGACTTACAAGATGGACACGATGTGGGACAGAGCCCCTGTTAACCCCTTCTTGTGGTGGCGAAGTATAGAACAGGGGACTTTAGGGCTGCTTCAGTTATATGGCTTTTTCCATTTTGGATTCTCCTCAATGGTCAGGCAATTCAAATATTAACTGCTTTTAACACTTTAGTAGATAAAGTAGATTTAGAGGTGTTCAAAATCATGAGGGGTTTTGATAGAGTAAATAAGGAGAAATTGTTTCCAGTGGCAGGAGGGTCGGGAACCAGAGGACACAGATTTAAGGTGATTGGCAAAAGAACCAGAGGGGAGATGAAGACATTTTTTTACACAGCGAGTTGTTGTGATCTGGAATGCGCTGCCTGAAAGGGTGGTGGCGGCAGATTCAATAATAACTTTCAAAAGGGGAATTGGATAAATACTTGAAGGGGAAAAATTACAGGGCTATGGGGAAAGAGCGGGGGAGCGGGACTGATTGGATAACTCTAGCAGAGAGCCGGCACAGGCACAAAGGGCCGAATGGCCTCCTTCTGTGCTGTATCATTCTATGATTCTATGATAAGGTGTGAACAGTATTCTTCGAGCCATATGATAGTCCATTTGCTTTTGACAACTTGACTCCTCTCAAAACAAAGCTCTCTTGTTGGGCCAGTCCATTGATTTCCTCCAGTTCCCCACAGACTGTTGAAGGTGGTTTGGAATCTACAAATAAAAGAAATACTAATTTGGTTAATGCCTGAAACCTGCCTTTTGCATCTTGACCAAACATAAAGAACCAACACCTCATCACTGACCCAACAGCAGAGGTCCCTGGCTTCGACCTCCCTCGAAGAGAGTGGACAGCGCTCAACCGAGTCCGCACGATGAGGGACGACCCGAAATGCGACTGCGGCCATGAGCCCCAGACCATGGAACACATCACATCAACCTGCCCACTAAGACCTGCTGCGGGAGGCACCTCACTTCCCCACTCAGCATCTCAGGAGGCCATCGAGCGGAGAGCCAAACTAGGCATCCCATTCTAAGCTTTTCCCATCATACGAAACAACAACACCCAAACAACTTCCCTGCACTCTCAGCTTGTGTCTCATAGGAACTGCGGATGAATCAGAACAGTTTCGTGCGTTGGCCTCAATACAGTGAAAAAGGAACTCTTTTAAAGATCCAAAGCCAATTTTAAAAATAGTTACTCTGTCTATCTAATATCATATAAAATATAATAGAGATATTATCCCTATTTTTTTTATTCATTCACGGGATGTGGGTGTCACTGGCAAGGCCAGCATTTATTGCCCATCCCTAATTGCCCTTGAGAAGGTGGTGGTGAGCCTCCTTCTTGAACCGCTTCAGTCCGTGTGGTGAAGGTTCTCCCACAGTGCTGTTAGGTAGGGAGTTCCAGGATTTTGACCCAGCGACGATGAAGGATCGGTTGATATATTTCCAAGTCAGGATGGTGTGTGACTTGGAGGGGAGCTTGGAGGTGGTGATGTTCCCATGCGTTTTGATGCAGGAGAAAAATCCTGCTTTCATCACACAAATACGGAGGACTTTTGACCAGTCAGACATCTTTCCTTGTATGGATTAGGCCTTGCGACGGGTAAGTCAACAAATTATTCAGAAAGTGCAACTTCTATTTAAGTAATGCCTGTTACTGTCTATGTATACAATAGACTTTATTTAGCCAATCTTCTTGTGCAGAAAGATCATTGATGTTAAAATTGCAATATAAGCAAATTCACCACAAAGACCTTGGTTCTTTTTGACATCTGCCAGCACCATAGACTTGATTGTCCTATAGTCGCCCCGCGTGGTTAGATAGAGTGAAAGACAGCAAAGATCATCTAAGTCATTGTCAATCTTTAGCGTTCTGACATTCAGTTGGTCGAATGTACAGCCCGTGGACCCAGTTTTTAGCCAATCAAGCCACTTTTTCCAATGGGAGTCCCATCACCCACTGTCGGGTTGGCAGTAAAATCATTCCAAGTAATAATGGGAAAATGTATAAAATAGTTAAAATAGGGAAAGTTAAAATAATAGCAAATAGAAGAGAGAGGGAATGGGGAAGAAGAGGAGCAGAAATTGTCCCTTTTTATTGAAAATTGTTTTTTGATTGTTAATCTAGTAGGGTAGCTTTGACGTGAGAGTAAAAAAGAAAGACTTGCATTTAAATAGCACCTTTCACAACCACCGGACGTCCCAAAGTGCTTTACAGCCAATGCAGTACTTTTTGAGTCACTGTTGTAATGTAGGAAACACAGCAAGCTCCCACAAACAGCAATGTGATAATGACCAGTTTTTGATGTTGATTGAGGGATAAATATTGGCTAGGACACCAGGGATAACTCCCCTGCTCTTCTTCGAAAGAGCATCATAGGATCTTTTACATCCACCTGAGAGAGCAGACAGGGCCTCAGTTTAATGTCCCATGTGAAAGACTGCACCTCCAACAGTGCAGCACTCCCTCAGTACTGCACTGGAGTGTCAGCCTAGCTTTATGTGCTCAAGTCCCTGGAGTGGGACTTGAACCCACAACCTTCTGACTCCAAGGTGAGGGTGCTGCCCACTGAGCCACAGCTGGTAAAACAACCCCTCATACAATCAGCTGTGGTGCAGCTGCATCATTCTAATGTTGGTGCTTGTTTCAAGCAAGGATGACCGGCCCAGGAAGATTGGACGTCACAGGAGTTAGGATGTCCTGTAATATACAGCTCCGGATTAATAAAGTGCCAATGGCACAGGAAATGTTGCTAAACGGTTCCACTGGGGGCTATATATCCAGTGGGGGAGGTGGAATCATTGAGAGTCCAGTAGGGGGAGGGGGGAGAATGACAGTCTTGCAGGAGAAGTGGAAACATCAATAGCAGTCTCGTGCGCGAAGTGGGATAAGGGACAGATTAGCAGAGGAAGTGGAAGGATCAATGGGTGTTTAGTGGGGGATGAGATAAATGGCAGTCGGGTGTGGGAATGGAGAATAGAAGGCACTCTAGGGTAGGAAATGGGATCAACGGTGTTCTAGTGTGGGAATGTGGGATTAGTGACAGTTTAATGGGAAAAGTGGGATCAGCGTCAGTCTAATGGGAAAAGTGGGATCAGCGTCAGTCTAATGGGAAAAGTGGGATCAGCGTCAGTCTAATGGGAAAAGTGGGATCAGAGAGAGTCTAATGGGAAAAGTGGGATGAGTGAGAGTCTGATGGGAAAACTGGGATCAGCGACAGTCTAATGGGAAAAGTGGGATCAGCGACCATCTAATGGGAAAAGTGGGATCAGAGAGAGTCTAATGGGAAAAGTGGGATCAGAGAGAGTCTAATGGGAAAAGTGGGATCAGAGAGAGTCTAATGGGAAAAGTGGGATTAGTGACAGTCTAATGGGAAAAGTGGGATCAGAGAGAGTCTAATAGGAAAAGTGGGATCAGCGAGAGTCTAATGGGAAAAGTGGGATCAGTGAGAGTCTAATGGGAAAAGTGGGATGAGTGAGAGTCTAATGGGAAAAGTGGGATGAGTGAGAGTCTGATGGGAAAACTGGGATCAGCGACAGTCTAATGGGAAAAGTGGGATCAGCGACCATCTAATGGGAAAAGTGGGATCAGAGAGAGTCTAATGGGAAAAGTGGGATCAGAGAGAGTCTAATGGGAAAAGTGGGATCAGCGTCAGTCTAATGGGAAAAGTGGGATCAGAGAGAGTCTAATGGGAAAAGTGGGATCAGAGAGAGTCTAATGGGAAAAGTGGGATCAGCGAGAGTCTAATGGGAAAAGTGGGATCAGAGAGAGTCTAATGGGAAAAGTGGGATCAGAGAGAGTCTAATGGGAAAAGTGGGATCAGTGAGAGTCTAATGGGAAAAGTGGGATGAGTGAGAGTCTAATGGGAAAAGTGGGATCAGAGAGAGTCTAATGGGAAAAGTGGGATCAGAGAGAGTCTAAAAGTGAGGTGGTGAATTGTTGAGGGTCTTGCAGGGGCAGTGGGATCACTTGCACTTTAATAGAGGAAACGGGAGGATGAATGGAAGTATAGTGAGGGAAGGGGAATCAATTCTTCCTGAAAGAAGGGGGGGATGGAGGGATTCTTTGCGCATCAACTCACACAGCTCCCTTCCATGCCACCTTGTCAAAGCCACTTGCAACCGTGGCCAACGGGCCCCGAAGAGTTGAAGGGTGCCAACCCTGGCGGTCGTGCCAGGATCGTGCCCACCGGCACACTCCAACACTGCGCGCAAAACAACCTTAGCGGCACCATCATTTTAATCAAAACCCATTGTGTTTGTATGAACATACGAAAATGATGGGCAGGAGCATCATGTCCAGACCCTTCCCAACCTCCCGCAGCCATGTGCTCTCCCGCAACAGGCAAGAAAACCAGAAAATCCCAGGACAAATAAGGGAAATAAAACTCAGGACAATTCCTCTTCGACCCCTTCAGGCGATCGAAAGCAGTCGAGGAGATCACACAGACCAAGTGTTGTCAATAAAGACACTTACCTTCTGTATGATGCGACCTCTACGCCAGTCAGGAACCGGTCCAACTCCTGTATTCCAGAGGCTCACCACTCTCTGAGAAATAAAGAACCGCCCAACATTCAGTCCACCTACACTTTGTAGTTTAAACGCATGTCCCCTGGTCCTCCCCAATCTGTCAAGCTGAAATAATCTATCAATAGGCACGCAATTGCAGTATGTTATAAACCTCTATCAGGTCACTGCTAAGTCTACGCTGCTCTAAAGTAAATAGACCCAGCTCTTTAAGCCTATCTGAGTAACTGAGGTTCTATAAGCCACTTTATCACCCACAAAACTGGCTGCAGTACTCCAGAGGTGGTCTAACCAACGACCTGTATAATGACTGAATGATGTCCTTTGATTCTATTAATACAACCCAATACCCTGTTAGCTTTAGTTACAGCTTCTCTACATTGGTCATGAGCCTTCAGTGATCTGTACACACCAACACCTAAAGATGTTTCCCTCTCAAGCTCTTTCAGTCCCCTTTCCTGTAAATGATAAGTACATTCTGTGGTGGTCCAACTTCATGCATTACATTGCGTTTGTCTGGGTTAAATGCCATTGTTTAGCCCATTCCCATCACGCATCTAAATCTTTTAACAGAAGATTGTGCTCCTCTACTGTCTTAACACTTGCACAGATTTTAGTATCAGCTGCAAATTTACCGATCATTTCCCCAACACCACTGTCATTAATAAAGACTGTGAAGAACACTGGGCTTAACACTGATCCCTGACGGACACCACTAATAACCTGCCTCCAGACTGATCCACATCCGTTAACTAGAACTTTTTGGCTGCGGGATTGGAGCCAATTCCTAATCCAGCGTATCAAATTCCCACTGACACCAAAAGCTTCTATCGTGTGAAGGAACCTAGTGTGAGGAACCTTAGCAAAGGTTTTCTGAAAGCCCAGGTAGACAATGTCTATCAGATTTCCCTCATCCACTACTCTAGTGACTTCCTCAAAAAACTCTATCCAATTTGAAGACACGACCTTCTTTTCCGGAAGCTGTGTTGAGTATCTCTAATGGTCCCTTCCCTTTCTCAGTGCTCAGAAACAGCATCTCTTAGGCTCCCTTCAAGCATCTTCCCTCTGCTACATGTCAGGCTGCTGGGTTTCTTCTGTGAATGTGTGTGTCTGTCTATGTATGTGTGTGTGTGTGTGTCTGTGTGTGTGTGTGTGTCTGTGTGTGTGTCTGTGTGTGTGTGTGTGTCTGTGTGTGTGTGTCTGTGTGTGTGTCTGTGTGTCTGTGTGTGTCTGTGTGTGTGTGTGTGTCTGTGTGTGTGTCTGTGTGTGTGTGTGTGCCTGTGTGTGTGTGTGTGTCTGTGTGTGCCTGTGTGTCTGTCTGTCTGTGTGTGTGTGTGTCTGTGTGTGTGTGTGTCTGTGTGTGCCTGTGTGTCTGTCTGTCTGTGTGTGCCTGTGTGTCTGTGTGTGCCTGTGTGTCTGTCTGTCTGTGTGTGTGTGTGTGCCTGTGTGTGTGTGTGTGTGTATCTGTGTGTATCTGTGTGTGTCTGTGTGTCTGTCTATGTGTGTGTGTGTGTGTGTCTGTGTGTTGTCTGTGCATGTGTGTCTGTCTCTGTGCATGTGTGCCTGTGTGTGTGTGCCTGTCTATGTGTGTGTGTCTGTGTGTGTGTCTGTGTGTGTGTGTGTCTGTGTGTGTGTGTGTGTCTGTGTGTGTGTCTGTGTGTGTGTGTGTCTGTCTATGTGCGTGTGTGTGTGTGTGTCTGTGTGTGTGTGTGTCTGTGTGTGTGTGTGTGTCTGTGTGTGTGTCTGTGTGTGTGTGTCTGTGTGTGTGTGTGTCTGTCTATGTGCGTGTGTGTGTGTGTGTCTGTGTGTGTGTGTGTCTGTGTGTGTGTGTGTGTCTGTGTGTGTGTGTGTGTCTGTGTGTGTGTCTGTGTGTGTGTGTGTGTGTCTATGTGTGTGTGTGTCTGTGCGTGTCTGTGTGTCTGTCTATGTGTGTGTGTGTGCGTGTGTCTGTCTATGTGTGTGTGTGTCTGTCTATGTGTGTGTGTGTCTATCTGCGTGTGTCTGTGTGTCTGTCTATGTGTGTGTGTGTGCGTGTGTCTGTCTATGTGTCTGTGTGTGTGCCTGTGTGTGTGTGCCTGTGTGTGTGTGTCTGTGTGAGCGTGTGTCTGTTTCTGTGTGTCTGTGTCTGTCAGTGTGTGTGTGTGTGTATGTCTGTCAGTGTGTGTGTGTGTGTGTGTCTGTCAGTGTGTGTGTGTGTGTGTCTGTTTCTGTGTGTGTGTGTCAGTGTGTGTGTGTGTGTCTGTCAGTGTGTGTGTGTGTGTGTCTGTTTCTGTGTGTGTGTGTGTGTCTGTTTCTGTGTGTATGTGTGTCTGTGTCTGTTTCTGTGTGCGTGTGTCTGTCAGTGTGTGTGTGTGTGTCTGTCTGTCTGTGTGTGTGTGTGTCTGTCAGTGTGTGTGTGTCTGTTTCTGTGTGTGTGTGTGTGTGTCAGTGTGTGTGTGTGTGTCTGTCAGTGTGTGTGTATGTGTGTCTGTCAGTGTGTGTGTGTGTGTCTGTTTCTGTGTGTGTGTGTCTGTCAGTGTGTGTGTGTCTGTCAGTGTGTGTGTGTGTGTGTCTGTCAGTGTGTGTGTGTGTGTGTCTGTCAGTGTGTGTGTGTGTGTGTCTGTCAGTGTGTGTGTGTGTGTCTGTTTCTGTGTGTGTGTGTCTGTCAGTGTGTGTGTGTCTGTCAGTGTGTGTGTGTGTGTGTCTGTCAGTGTGTGTGTGTGTGTGTCTGTCAGTGTGTGTGTGTGTGTCTGTTTCTGTGTGTGTGTGTCTGTCAGTGTGTGTGTGTGTGTGAGGACAGTGGGAGAGGGCAGCATTAGGCATGTCTATGATGCCCCCCAGTGATGGAATAGTGCACAGGCATTCACTGTTAGAGCTCACATATCTAATGCATAATGCCACTGTGCTTCTCATGGCACGAGAGTGTGGCACAAACTCTTAACCCTAATCTGCTACTGCCCCTAGGTGCTACCTGAGTGACAGGAGTGCATGAGGTGGCTGGCTATTGTGTGTTTAAAGGAGTCCCTTGGGACTGAGCCGATTCTCATCAGACAGCAGACGAGGCGAACGTGCCCTGCCTCCTTTCTGCCACAGATTCAGGCTGCGAGGGAGCTGTCGGGGGGGGGGCAATGTGTGAGTTGCTATCCTGGGAGAAGGCTTCCCGCCATGCCAACAGCACTGAACTATGCAACAAACCTTTCAGGCACAGAATCATACAGCACAGAAGGAGGCCATTCGGCCCGTTGTGCCTGTGCCGGCTCTTTGAAAGAGCTCTCCAGTTAGTCCCACTCCCCCCTGCTCTTTCCCCATAGCCCTGCAAAACTTTCTCCCCTTCAAGTATTTATCCAATTCCCTTTTGAAAGTTATTACAGAATCTGCTTCCACCGCCCTTTCAGACAGCGCAGTCCGGATCACAACAACTCGCTGCGTAAAACAATTCTCCTCCTGTCATCTCTGCTTCTTTCGTCGACCACCTTAAATCTGTGTCCTCTGGTTACTGGCATCTTTACAGCCCAAGTATTGCGAGGGTGCCTGGCCCTTTAAGCTGCTGCGGGCTGTTCCTCACCAGGGGATCCGGTTGAGATCAGGGTACTTGGAATTGAGCCGAGGCTTCCCGACCTGGACGATTCCGCGCGGCTGCAAATGGTGCATTTACCCGCTACCAGCTATCGGAAGTATTGGCGTGTTTCCCCACACCAGCTGAGTGATCACGCGGAACCGCCGGTTACATTTAAAGTGCTCCCCGGGCTGGCAAGCTCCCAGTGACGGGTGCTCGCTCCGCTGGGAGCTCGTCCAGATTCGACAAAGCGTTTCTACTCCGGCCACGCCTGCTGGCTCAGGGCTCCGCCTTTGGGGTGGCCGGGAGTCCTGCCCTGCTGGAGTGGCGTCCGGCTATTCGGCCGCGCAAGCCGTCACAATCGCACCCAATCCCGCCCGCGCGAACACGCGCCCCGGGGCTGCGGTCACTGGACAGTGACCAGGAGCCGGGACCGCAGGCCATTTGCCGTCCTCTTCGCTTGAGGCTCTGAGGCCAGTTGTGGCTCTCTAACCGCCGTCCGGTCGAGATCAGGGAACTCGGCATTGACCGGGAATTGAGCCTAGACCCCCTGATCGGTACGCCGCCATACGGCTGCAAATGATGCATTTACTCGCTATCAGCCATCAGAAGTATTGACATTTTTTCTCACACCAACTGAACGATTGTATTAACCGCCGGTCACATTTAAATGATAAAGACACGAGACTCACGGCATGTCCTATGGGCAGGGAGATCCTGTCACAGCACTTCTCTCCACTCTTGGGACTCTGATCTGAGGGAAGACGGAGCAGAAACCTTCAGTGAAGGGGTCGGGAGTTGGAGAGGAGGGGGGGGGGGGGAGTGTTGGTGGGTGAGTTCCAACCCACTTAAATCATTCGTCGCTTCAGCTACCAGTCAAAGAAAGCAGAACTGGAAATGACAGACCCTGCGATGCCAGCAGGGACTTTGAAATGGATTAGCTCTCCCGCAAAGCATGTACTGCCTTTTATACAGGGACTTGTGTCGGAGTGTCCTGGGTAGATTTCAGTGTGCAGCATGTTTGCGGTGAGCAGTGTATTGTGCGGAGCTGAATGCTGCTGGCTCCATCATGTTGAGTCTTGTGTTGTAGTTGGGAGACAATACACGAGGTGGTTTATTATACTCGAGCAGCTGCTCGCTGCCTTGTTATGAATTTAACAGACCAGGGTCGCTGACAGCTCGCAGTGCGAACTCCAACCTCTTGGCTCCAGCAGTGACCTTATCTGCTAAATAGTAAACTCCCGGCTGGCTGGTGTCAATAGCTGATCAATCTCCCGCCCTTTCTGTGGGACAAAGAAGAAACTTACATTTCTATAGCGCCTGTCACGACCTCAGGATGTCCCAAAGCGTTTTACAGCCAACGAAGTGTTTTTTGAAGGGTATTTTGTAATGCAGGAAACACAGCAGCCAATTTGTGCACAGCAAGCTCCCACAAACAGCAATGATATAATGATCTGTTTTAGTCATACAGGTTGAGGGAAAATTGGTGGCCAGGACACCAGCAAGAACTCCCCTGCTTCTCTTTGAATAGTGCCATGGGATCTTTAACATTCACCTGAGAGAGCAGACGGGGACCTCGGTTTAACGTCTCATCCGAAAGACGACACGTCCAACAGTGCGGCACTTCCTCAGTACTGACCCTCCGACAGTGCAGCGCTCCCTCAGAACTGCCCCTCCGACAGTGCAGCGATCCCTCAGAACTGCCCCTCCGACAGTGCAGCGCTCCCTCAGAACTGCCCCTCCGACAGTGCAGCAATACCTCAGTACTGACCCTCCGACAGTGCAGCACTCCCTCAGTACTGCCCCTCCGACAGTGCGGCGCTCCCTCAGTTCTGCCCCTCCGACAGTGCGACGCTCCCTCAGTACTGTCCCTCTGACAGTGCAGCACTCCCTCAGTACTGCCCCTCCAACAGTGCAGCACTCCCTCAGTACTGACCCTCCAACAGTGCAGCGCTCCCTCAGTACTGCCCCTCGCACAGTGCAGCGCTCTCTCAGTACAGCCGCTCCAACAGTGCAGCACTCCCTCAGTACTGCCCCTCCAACAGTGCAGCACTCCCTCAGTACTGACCCTCCGACAGTGCAGCACTCCCTCAGTACTGCCCCTCCCGCAGTGCAGCGCTCTCTCAGTACAGCCGCTCCAACAGTGCAGCACTCCCTCAGTACTGCCCCTCCAACAGTGCAGCACTCCCTCAGTACTGACCCTCCGACAGTGCAGCACTCCCTCAGTACTGCCCCTCCCACAGTGCAGCGCTCTCTCAGTACAGCCGCTCCAACAGTGCAGCACTCCCTCAGTACTGCCCCTCCGACAGTGCAGCGCTCCCTCAGTACTGCCCCTCCGACAGTGCGGCGCTCCCTCAGTGCTGTCCCTCCGACAGTGCGGCACTCCGTCAGTGCTGCCCCTCCGACAGTGCGGCACTCCCTCAGTACTGCCCCTCCGACAGTGCGGCACTCCCTCAGTACTGCCCCTCCGACAGTGCGGCGCTCCCTCAGTACTGCCCCTCCCACAGTGCGGTGCTCCCTCAGTACTGACGCTCCGAAGTGCGGCGCTCCCTCAGTACTGCCCCTCCGACAGTGCGGCGCTCCCTCAGTACTGCCCCTCTGACAGTGCAGCACTCCCTCAGTACTGCCCCTCTGACAGTGCAGCACTCCCTCAGTACTGACCCTCCGACAGTGCAGCGCTCCCTCAGAACTGCCCCTCCGACAGTGCAGCGATCCCTCAGAACTGCCCCTCCGACAGTGCAGCACTCCCTCAGAACTGCCCCTCCGACAGTGCAGCAATACCTCAGTACTGCCCCTCCGACAGTGCGGCGCTCCCTCAGTTCTGCCCCTCCGACAGTGCGGCGCTCCCTCAGTACTGTCCCTCTGACAGTGCAGCACTCCCTCAGTACTGCCCCTCCAACAGTGCAGCACTCCCTCAGTACTCACCCTCCAACAGTGCAGCACTCCCTCAGTACTGCCCCTCCCACAGTGCAGCGCTCTCTCAGTACAGCCGCTCCAACAGTGCAGCACTCCCTCAGTACTGCCCCTCCAACAGTGCAGCACTCCCTCAGTACTGACCCTCCGACAGTGCAGCACTCCCTCAGTACTGCCCCTCCCACAGTGCAGCGCTCTCTCAGTACAGCCGCTCCAACAGTGCAGCACTCCCTCAGTACTGCCCCTCCGACAGTGCAGCGCTCCCTCAGTACTGCCCCTCCGACAGTGCGGCGCTCCCTCAGTGCTGTCCCTCCGACAGTGCGGCACTCCCTCAGTACTGCCCCTCCGACAGTGCGGCACTCCCTAGGTACTGCCCCTCCGACAGTGCGGCACTCCCTCAGTACTGCCCCTCCGACAGTGCGGCACTCCCTCAGTACTGCCCCTCCCACAGTGCGGTGCTCCCTCAGTACTGACGCTCCAAAGTGCGGCGCTCCCTCAGTACTGCCCCTCCGACAGTGCGGCGCTCCCTCAGTACTGCCCCTCTGACAGTGCAGCACTCCCTCAGTACTGCCCCTCTGACAGTGCAGCACTCCCTCAGTACTGACCCTCCGACAGTGCAGCGCTCCCTCAGAACTGCCCCTCCGACAGTGCAGCGATCCCTCAGAACTGCCCCTCCGACAGTGCGGCACTCCCTCAGTACTGCCCCTCCGACAGTGCGGCACTCCCTCAGTACTGCCCCTCCCACAGTGCAGCACTCCCTCAGTACTGCCCCTCTAACAGTGCAGCACTCCCTCAGTACTGACCCTCCGACAGTGCAGCGCTCCCTCAGAACTGCCCCTCCGACAGTGCAGCGATCCCTCAGAACTGCCCCTCCGACAGTGCAGCACTCCCTCAGAACTGCCCCTCCGACAGTGCAGCAATACCTCAGTACTGACCCTCCGACAGTGCAGCACTCCCTCAGTACTGCCCCTCCGACAGTGCGGCGCTCCCTCAGTTCTGCCCCTCCGACAGTGCGGCGCTCCCTCAGTACTGTCCCTCTGACAGTGCAGCACTCCCTCAGTACTGCCCCTCCAACAGTGCAGCACTCCCTCAGTACTGACCCTCCAACAGTGCAGCACTCCCTCAGTACTGCCCCTCCCACAGTGCAGCGCTCTCTCAGTACAGCCGCTCCAACAGTGCAGCACTCCCTCAGTACTGCCCCTCCAACAGTGCAGCACTCCCTCAGTACTGACCCTCCGACAGTGCAGCACTCCCTCAGTACTGCCCCTCCCACAGTGCAGCGCTCTCTCAGTACAGCTGCTCCAACAGTGCGGCGCTCCCTCAGCACTGCCCCTCCGACAGTGCAGCGCTCCCTCAGTACTGCCCCTCCGACAGTGCGGCGCTCCCTCAGTGCTGTCCCTCCGACAGTGCGGCACTCCCTCAGTACTGCCCCTCCGACAGTGCGGCACTCCCTCAGTACTGCCCCTCCGACAGTGCGGCACTCCCTCAGTACTGCCCCTCCGACAGTGCGGCGCTCCCTCAGTACTGCCCCTCCCACAGTGCGGTGCTCCCTCAGTACTGACGCTCCGAAGTGCGGCGCTCCCTCAGTACTGCCCCTCCGACGGTGCGGCGCTCCCTCAGTACTGCCCCTCTGACAGTGCAGCACTCCCTCAGTACTGCCCCTCTGACAGTGCAGCACTCCCTCAGTACTGACCCTCCGACAGTGCGGCGCTCCCTCAGTACTGCCCCTCCGACAGTGCGGCACTCCCTCAGTACTGCCCCTCCCACAGTGCGGTGCTCCCTCAGTACTGACGCTCCAAAGTGCGGCGCTCCCTCAGTACTGCCCCTCCGACAGTGCGGCGCTCCCTCAGTACTGCCCCTCTGACAGTGCGGCACTCCCTCAGTACTGCCCCTCCCACAGTGCAGCACTCCCTCAGTACTCACCCTCCAACAGTGCAGCACTCCCTCAGTACTGCCCCTCCCACAGTGCAGCGCTCTCTCAGTACAGCCGCTCCAACAGTGCAGCACTCCCTCAGTACTGCCCCTCCAACAGTGCAGCACTCCCTCAGTACTGACCCTCCGACAGTGCAGCACTCCCTCAGTACTGCCCCTCCCACAGTGCAGCGCTCTCTCAGTACAGCCGCTCCAACAGTGCAGCACTCCCTCAGTACTGCCCCTCCGACAGTGCAGCGCTCCCTCAGTACTGCCCCTCCGACAGTGCGGCGCTCCCTCAGTACTGCCCCTCCGACAGTGCGGCACTCCCTCAGTACTGCCCCTCCGACAGTGCGGCACTCCCTCAGTACTGCCCCTCCGACAGTGCGGCACTCCCTCAGTACTGCCCCTCCCACAGTGCGGTGCTCCCTCAGTACTGACGCTCCAAAGTGCGGCGCTCCCTCAGTACTGCCCCTCCGACAGTGCGGCGCTCCCTCAGTACTGCCCCTCTGACAGTGCAGCACTCCCTCAGTACTGCCCCTCTGACAGTGCAGCACTCCCTCAGTACTGACCCTCCGACAGTGCAGCGCTCCCTCAGAACTGCCCCTCCGACAGTGCAGCGATCCCTCAGAACTGCCCCTCCGACAGTGCGGCACTCCCTCAGTACTGCCCCTCCGACAGTGCGGCACTCCCTCAGTACTGCCCCTCCCACAGTGCAGCACTCCCTCAGTACTGCCCCTCTAACAGTGCAGCACTCCCTCAGTACTGACCCTCCGACAGTGCAGCGCTCCCTCAGAACTGCCCCTCCGACAGTGCAGCGATCCCTCAGAACTGCCCCTCCGACAGTGCAGCACTCCCTCAGAACTGCCCCTCCGACAGTGCAGCAATACCTCAGTACTGACCCTCCGACAGTGCAGCACTCCCTCAGTACTGCCCCTCCGACAGTGCGGCGCTCCCTCAGTTCTGCCCCTCCGACAGTGCGGCGCTCCCTCAGTACTGTCCCTCTGACAGTGCAGCACTCCCTCAGTACTGCCCCTCCAACAGTGCAGCACTCCCTCAGTACTGACCCTCCAACAGTGCAGCACTCCCTCAGTACTGCCCCTCCCACAGTGCAGCGCTCTCTCAGTACAGCCGCTCCAACAGTGCAGCACTCCCTCAGTACTGCCCCTCCAACAGTGCAGCACTCCCTCAGTACTGACCCTCCGACAGTGCAGCACTCCCTCAGTACTGCCCCTCCCACAGTGCAGCGCTCTCTCAGTACAGCTGCTCCAACAGTGCAGCACTCCCTCAGTACTGCCCCTCCGACAGTGCAGCGCTCCCTCAGTACTGCCCCTCCGACAGTGCGGCGCTCCCTCAGTGCTGTCCCTCCGACAGTGCGGCACTCCCTCAGTACTGCCCCTCCGACAGTGCGGCACTCCCTCAGTACTGCCCCTCCGACAGTGCGGCACTCCCTCAGTACTGCCCCTCCGACAGTGCGGCGCTCCCTCAGTACTGCCCCTCCCACAGTGCGGTGCTCCCTCAGTACTGACGCTCCGAAGTGCGGCGCTCCCTCAGTACTGCCCCTCCGACGGTGCGGCGCTCCCTCAGTACTGCCCCTCTGACAGTGCAGCACTCCCTCAGTACTGCCCCTCTGACAGTGCAGCACTCCCTCAGTACTGACCCTCCGACAGTGCGGCGCTCCCTCAGTACTGCCCCTCCGACAGTGCGGCGCTCCCTCAGTACTGCCCCTCTGACAGTGCAGCACTCCCTCAGTACTGCCCCTCTGACAGTGCAGCACTCCCTCAGTACAGACCCTCCGACAGTGCGGCACTCTCTCAGTACTGCCCCTCCGATAGTGCGGCACTCCCTCAGTACTGCCCCGCCCACAGTGCAGCGCTCCCTCAGTACTGCTCCTCCGACAGTGCAGCGCTCCCTCAGTACAGCCCCTCCGACAGTGCAGCGCTCCCTCAGTACTGCCCCGCCCACAGTGCGGCGCTCCCTCAGTACTGACCCTTCGACAGTGCGGCACTCCCTCAGTACTGACCCTCCGACAGTGCGGCGCTCCCTCAGTACCGCCCCTCCGACAGTGCAGTGCTCCCTCAGTACTGCCCCTCCGACAGTGCGGCGCTCCCTCAGTACCGCCCCTCCGCCAGTGCAGTGCTCCCTCAGTACTGTCCCTCCGACAGTGCGGCGCTCCCTCAGTACTGCCCCTCCGACAGTGCAGTGCTCCCTCAGTACCGCCCCTCCGACAGTGCGGCGCTCCCTCAGTCCTGACCCTCCGACAGTGCAGTGCTCCCTCAGTACCGCCCCTCCGACAGTGCGGCGCTCCCTCTGTACTGACCCTCCGACAGTGCAGTGCTCCCTCAGTTCTGCCCCTCCGACAGTGCAGTGCTCCCTCAGTACTGCCCCTCCGACAGTGCGGCGCTCCCTCAGTACTGCACTGGGAGTGTCAGCCTATATTATGTGCTCAAGTCTCTCGAGTCGGACTATGAACCCGCAACCTTCTGACCCAGAGGCAAGACTGCCACCCACTGAGCTATGGCTGGCACCTAGACGGAAAGCCTCATTTGCCGTGAATGCCATTCGAGTGTGTGGCAAAACGAGGCGGAAACGGACGTTTCCCCCGCCACCCGTATTCCTCTCGTTGGGTGCCCGGGTGGATGGGCGCCTGAAGTAAACCTGATGCTGGGGCTTGCTCTGGGAACCCTGCAGGCTGGAGGGTCTGCGGGAGTCCTTGGTGGGGTGGAGGGGGCTGGTGGGCGGGGGGGATAGGATAGGGGGAGGGGGAGTCTGACGGTCAATTGATTGCAATCGGTTAACTTGCGTTCATAGAGTTCTGCCCCCCTCACCCATCTGTAGGATTTGGCCGGTGCCAACATCAGTGGGTGCATGTGCCTGAAGGATTTTTGGACTTTTAAAATGGATATGTACCCTTTTAAAATGGAGACGCACTTGGGCTGTGTTTCAAAATGGAGTTTGGACTTTTGGACTTTAAAAAGGACTGACTGTTGATTTCTGTGAAGATAGCAGGTACTGTCTGTCTTTTGGGTTGCCATGGGACCTGTCTCAACGTGGACGTCATGAAAGGCAGGGGCCTTTTCATATTCGAACTTGTGAGATTTGGGGAAAACCACCTTTTGTCCATGGAGCCGGGATGTCTGGATGGACAATCAGGTTTGCAGGCCAAAAGTAACAGCTCTGGACTCTTTCAATGAAGGAGCAGTCAAGAACTTAACAAACAGTTAGCACTTCGAGAACTGCTCATCTACAGTGATGGCCTACCATTGTTTTCATCAAGATGACCAATCCAGGACAGAGACATCACCAGGAAGACCAACTAGCATCTCTGCGACCATGGTAACTAGGAATCGGCCAGCCAGTTTTGTGTATTATACGGGGTATAAATATGCTGAACTTTGGGGATTCAGCACTTGCTTTTCTCTACCACCTGGAACGGGGTTCTCCGCGTAGCTACGCATCCGTCAACGCTCCAGGAACGCTCAAAGTGAGTGCCTCGCCGTACCGCCTGATCGTAACTCTCTAGGCCTCATCGAGTGCCTCTGTTCGGCACGGTTTTGTCTCTGGAGTCGAACGGACCCGGGACCGCGTGAATCAACGACAAGGGCTGGTAATTATATCCAGCATACACCTCTAGAAATCCCCAGGACCGCCCGCGTGTTTGGCTGCTGAGGAACTGCAAGTGTCCAAGATGCAGGCTAACACGTGTGTGTGTGTGAGGAGGCTTCCAAGAGTGGGTTCTGACCAAACCGGGAGAGGGGTTTAGTTAGAAGGGTTTTTCCATTATCTAGGCTTAGATTCTGGGAAGGGGTTGGTTCGGTGTAATCGACAGGGTGGGTATTTTAGTCTAAGGTTATAAGCTCATGTCCACGGTCACCTACTCATTCTGCCGTAAGCGAGAGGAGTAGGGATTGTTTGTGAGTGTAATAAAAGGAATCGATCTTTGACCAACCTGAACCGTTTTGTTTTGTCCGAGTCAATTATAATCTATCCATAGTAACTCCTTGGGTCCGAACTTGGGGGTTGTGGGGCTTGTGGTTCACGGTATAATTCGGAAGACCAACCGGGTGGCATCCGGTCACGGCCGGGTTACACAGTAATCCCGCTGGGGACGCTGCGCATTGGACATAGGAGAAGACCTATTTGGTCTTGGTCTCTCTCTGTGTGTGGGATTACCCGCTAATTGACGGGCTGGGCAGGGACTATTGGCAAAAGTTCCTGCCGTCCAAGGGAAACAACCCAAACCAGGGAGTTTTTAATGCACGGGTCGACTCAAGGGAGAGTCATAGAGACACGGGGCACACAAAAACACCCTACACATCCGCCCGATGCCAGTAGCCAGGAGCACAGTGCAGCGTGCGAGCTGGGAGTGTGCCCAGGCCATGAAAGCAACCCAGGGCAGGAAAACTGCAGGCACCTCCCCGCTCACGAGCGTAGCACATCTCCGCTACGCCGCGCCTATTAGGCACCCGCCCGGGGCGGGTGGGGGGGGTGGCGGTCTACTTTGGCCCACCCTTGAGCAGTGGTACCTGCTAACTATTTGTCATGGGCCACAGTTCCAACCGGGGTCTTGCACGTGACTCCTTCCCAGTAACAGTGCTCCGTGGAACAGGTCTGTACCTGGGACTCTCTGCATAGTCAGTTCCTGATTTCAAACATGCCTCTGTGACCAGTGGCTCAACGGCGGCCATATTGTTTGTAGAGTCTCCACTTTGGGCGCAAGCGGGAAATTGGGCCCAGAATGCGCTTAGAATTGCGCTGGTTAGGTTACAGTTCAAGTTTAATTTGCAAAACAGGCAAAATCGTCCACGAACCATCGCAAACGGGCAGCGTAATAGAACACAATCATTTTTTGTCTCTCCTTGCATTTAACAATATTCCTTGATGCATTTAAGAGTGGTGAGCTAGCACAGTTTTATTAATACAACTGAAAATGGTTTTATCACAAAAAATAAGCATTGTTAATCAGAGTGGCCAGTCCTCCACACGCGAGTAACCTGATATTGAATCACTCAAAGTGACTTAAAGAAAAAACTATACTAGTTTACTAGTTTCATTGGTGTACACTAGTCAGTTACTTTTTTTTAAATTTGTTTATGGGATGTGGGCATCGCTGGCGATGCCAGCATTTATTGCCCACTCCTAATTGCCCCTGAGAAGGTGGTGGTGAGCCGCCTTCTTGAACCGCTGCAGTCCGTGTTGTGAAGGTGCTCCCACAGTGCTGTTAGGGAGGGAGTTCTAGGATTTTGACCCAGCGACGATGAAGGATCGGCGATATATTTCCAAGTCAGGATGGTGTGTGACCTGGAGGGGAACTTGGATGTTTCTGAGTAAATTAAATGTTTTTTTAATATGTAAAAACGTGCCTACTTGTGCCTGCGCGCCGCAGAAAATGAGCGCGATTTAAAGAGCCTCCTCGAAGGGCCGTAAACAGGCGCATTCGCCGGAAACTTGCCATCTTCGTGATTGTGATCTGGGGGCGCAGCCAGATTTTTGGGGACTTTTTGCGAAATGATTTGTCAATCAGCGTTCAACGTCGTGCCAACTCAATTTCTGCTGGCCGTAACTGACGTTCGAAATTCCCCCATCTTTTGCGCGGATTTCACCCGGATTGTGCTGGTAAAACCAGCGCAAACTAGCGGAAACTCTCCACAATACAGAAAAGAAAGCTGAGCCTGGCCTCTGAGTGACCTGAGGATCTGTTAACATAATCAGCTTCAAACTGAGGAAGGCGAAGTCATTACACCTTGTGGCCGCAAATGGATACGCCAGATGTACATAGCTGTAGTAAAGAAAGAGGAAAGACTTTCATTTCTATAGCACCTTTCACCACCTCAGGATGGCCCAAAACGTTTTACAGCCAATGAAGTACTTTTTGAAGTGTAGTCACTGTTGTAATGTGGGAAACGCGGCAGCCAATTTGCGCACAGCAAGCTCCCACAAACAGCAATGTGATAACGACCAGATCATCTGTTTTAGTGATGTTAATTGAGGGATAAATATTGGCCCCAGGACACCGGGGAGAACTCCCCCCCTGCTCTTCTTCCAATAGTGCCGTGGGATCTTTTATGGTTTAACGTCTCATCCGAAAGACGGCAGAATAATACATAGCGGGTTACGTGGTGGAGGATGGGTGTCGCGATTTGGTCGGCATCCCACAGCCGTGGCTCAGTGGGGTAGCGCTGTTACTTGCTGAGTCAGAAGGTTGTGGGTTCTAGTCGCCACCCCAGAGAGACTTAAGCACTAAAATCTAGGCTGATACTCCAGGGCAGTACTGAGGGACTGCTGCACTGTTGGAGGTGCTGTTTTTCAGATGAGATATTAAACTGAGGCCCTGTCTGCCCTCTTAGATGGATTGTAAAAGATCCCATGACACAATTGCAAAGAAGGGTGGGGGATTTGTCCTGGGGCCAATACTTATCTCTCAATCAACACCTAAAAACAAATTATCTGGCCATTATCTCATTAGTGTTAGTGGGATCTTGCTGTGTGCAAATTGGTTGCCGCGTTTCCTACATTACAACAGTGACTACACTTCAAAAAGTACTTCAGTGGTTTTAAAGTGTTTTTGGGCCGTCCTGAGGTGGTGAAAGATGCGATATAATGCAAGTTCTTTCTTTTCTTTCTTTCACAGGCCAAGTAGACTGTGAATGGAGGCCCAGAGCCACACACAGTCGATATTGGAACCACCACTGTATGGCATTACAGTTTCCGAGGATCATGAGGCGCTTTGATCGTGTTGATCAAACAGTCACCTCCAGAGGGCGCTAATTTGCAGAAAGAATATACGGTTAAATGCTCCCTTGGTGAAACCCAATATGCAATAAATCAGGACAGTCAAAAAACAAGGAGTTGTTTTTTTTTACTCAGACTTGCATAAGAATAGGACAACGTTATAATTCCTGTATCAAGCTGATAATTAGGAACTGCTAACAGTTTGTTTAAATCAGGAATTTGCTTATCTCCATACTCCATACACGGCCAATTCAATGATAAATGATCTGACCCAAGCACAAGGTTATCAGGTTGCATTCTAATGCTGGTAAAGCCATCCTGTTTATATGCAAGTCCAAGCATCGTTTGTGTTCCTCCTGACCTATTAAATATAACAGGATATTCCCAAGTCGCATTCCATACCCAGCCCACTCTGTGCACGCACAGTCAGTAATGATGTCACATCCACTCTTCGAAGCGATAATTCAAAGGCAAAGAAATGATCCTGAGGTAGATCTGTTTTTCAAATCTCCCTCAGTTTTCTCCCCAAAGCCCCTGCGATTGGCTTGCCCATGCACTGACTGTGCCCTGAGAGGATAGTGGCTCATCTGCTCCCAACCCGCTTCAAGGTTGCTGGTGTTAGCCGTGGCTCAGTGGGTAGCACTCTCACTTCTGGTGTTCAAAGGTTGTGGGTTCAAGTCCCACTCCAGGAACTTGCAGCACATAATCTAGTCTGACACTCTGAGGGAGCGCTGCACTGTCAAGTAGGTGCCGTCTTTCAGATGAGACCTCAAACCGAGGCCCTGTCTGCTCTCTCAGGTGGATGGAAAAGATCCCATGGCACTATTTTGAAGAAGAGCAGGGGAGTTCTCCCCGGTGTCCTGGGCCAACATTTATCCCTCAATCATCATCACTAAAAAACAGATGATCTGGTCATTATCACATTGCTGTTTGTGGGAGCTTGCTGTGCGCAAACTGGCTGCTGCGTTTCCCACATTACAACAGTGACCACACTTCAAAAGTACTTCGTTGGCTGTAAAGTGCTTTGGGACGTCCTGTGGTCATGAAAGGTGCTACACAAATACAAGTCTTTTTTTTATTGGGAGATGAGGAAGTGCCACTCACGACTGACTTCTTCTCCCCTCCCAAATCAGGGAATGCCTAGATTCTGCGTGGCGTCCCCAGTGCAACGGAGGGATCAGACCTGGATTGATTAACCTGTGCTATCCCGCCAACTACCAAGCAGGTTTTAAATTCATAGTGATGCTACAGTTTGCTTCAGTACCTCTGAGCTAGGGAGGGGAAAATCAGCCAGAGTTCCCACTCCTGATCACTATCCGAGCGACCCTGGTGGAATGTAAATGTGTGTGTGTCTGTGTCTACGTGTGTGTGTGTCTGAAAGAAAAAAAGAGGAAGACCTGCATTTCTATAAAGCCTTTCAAGACCTCAGGATGTCCCAAAGCGTTTTACAGCATTTATTTCAATTAATCACACAGCTGTGACACCACATCATCCTCCTGCAAATGAGGAAACAAAGATAGGCGGCATTGTAGGCCGTGTAGATGGAAGCATAACATTACAAAGAGATATTGATAGATTAAGTGAATGGGCAAAACTGTGGCAAATGGATTTCAATGTAGGCAAATGTGAGGTCATCCACTTCGGACCTAAAAAGGATAGAACAGGGTACTTTCTCAATGGTGAAAAGCTAAAAACGGAGGAGGTCCAAAGAGACTTGGGGGTCCAGGTACATCGATCATTAAATTGTCATGAACAGGTACAGAATGGATTTGCAGGATCTTGCGGAGGCAGCGTTGGTGGTACCTCTCCAGTGCTTTGAGGTGCCTACTGTAGTCACTATTGTAATGTAGGAAACGCGGCAGCCAATTTGCGCACAGCAAGATCCCACAACCAGCCAGGAAATAAATGACCAGATCATCTGTTTTAGTGACGTTGGTTGAGGGATAAATACAAGTCGTGTTCTGATAGTCGCTGTCTTGCCCTGCTGGAGGCAGTACGGTACTTTGCAGCTGAGGGTTTGCAGAGCACAGGCCATGTGATTGCCTTGCAAATCATTCAGGGCGGAGAGAATGGGGCATAAATTTGTCTTGGTGAAGTGAAAAAGTGGGCTACCGATTCACCAATCACCCCTTTTGCGCTACTCATAGAGGCACAAGATCGTACAGCACCGAAAGAGGCCATTCAGCCCACCATGCCTGTGCCGGCTCTTTGGTAGTGCTACCCAATCAGCCCCACTCCCCCCTGCTCTTTCCCCATAGTCCTGAAAGTTTTTCCCCTTCCAGTATTTATCCAATTCCCTTTTTGAAAGCTATTATTGAATCTGCTTCCACCGCCCTTTCAGGCAGCGCGTTCCAGATCACAACAACTCGCTGTGGAAAAAAAAATTCTCCTCATCTCCCCTCTGGTTCTTTTGCCAATTATCTTAAATCTGTGTCCTCTGGTTACCGACCCCCCCAGCCAGTGGAAACAGTTTCTCCTTATCTACTCTATCAAAACTCTTCATAATTTTGAACACCTCAATTAAATCTCCCTTTAACCTTCTCTGCTCTAAGGAGAACAATCCCAGCTTCTCCAGTCTCTCCACATCACTGAAGTCCCTCATCCCTGGAACCATTCTGGTAAATCTCCCCTTAACCTTCTCTGCTCTAAGGAGAACAACCCCAGCTTCTCCAGTCTCTGCACATCACTGAAGTCCTTCATCCCCTGGAACCATTCTGGTAAATCTTCTCTGCACCCTCTCCAAGGCCTTGATATTCTTCCGAAGGTGTAGTGCCCAGGATTGGACACAATACTTTCTTGTTCTATTGTGTCAATTCAGGATTGGAAGAGTTAAATAGATTAACATTGTGAAGAAATTCTGGTATGAGACCCAGCTCAATGTGCTTCACAATGCTCTCTCATTTCTTTGTAATTTACAAGATGTCACTTTCGAAAACAACATGTGATATTTTTTCTGCGCCTTCAGAAGCTTTGAATGCCTTCAGGCTATTTGACCATGGAGGGCACCACAGCCAAGGCTGAGCCCGCCCTCACCTGACAGCCCCATGGGCAAGTTCCAGCAGGAAACGATTTGGGGAGGGGTGGGGGGGGGGGGGGGGGGGCGTGAGGGGACATCAGGGGAAATTCTGGGATTTGGAGCAGGAGGCAGAGAGGAGGGTCATAATCATGCCCCCACTCCCTTCATTCCTCCCCCTCCCCCAGTCATTGCACCTATGTTGGATAATAATCAGGAGTGGAAACTCTGACTGATTTTGTCTCTCCCTAGCCTAGGAACACTGAAGCCAGTTGTAGCGTCTCTGGCACTGTGGTGCCTGAGACCAGGTAACTCAGTATAGACCCATTATCAGACCATACTGATCTCTATGGATCAGCACCACACCACACTATGTCTAAACCCACTGTGCTATCAAGAGAGCAGTTTACTTTTTATTTACCCATAACTGGCAGATCTCTGCGCTCCTCCAATTCTGGCCTCTTGCGCATCCCCGATTTCATCGCTCCACCATTGGTGGCCGTGCCTTCAGCTGCCTGGGCCCTAAGCTCTGGAATTCCCTCCCTAAACCTCTCCGCCTCTCTACCTCTCACTCCTCTTTTAAGACGCTCCTTAAAACTTACCTCTTTGACCAAGCTTTTGGTCATTTGTCCTCATATCGCCTTATGTGGCTCGGTGTCAAATTTTGTTTGCTAATCGCTCCTGTGAAGCACCTTGGGACGTTTTACTACGTTAAAGGCGCTATATAAATGCAAGTTGTTGTTGTTGGATGGGCTACCTGCCCCCTAGCTTCCACCAATCCTGCGGTAAAGATTCTTTTACGCAATCTAAAGAATTGCTCCTGTTTCAGGAGAGAAGTTTCTGGGCACTGCTCTCCCCATTCCGCGTATTTGATCAGGAGTTGGGCTCTGCAGTATCTGATTCCACTGTGTAATGCCAGAGGTCTGATTGCTCAATGGAGTGCGCAATCAAGATCATTTCTACCCACCCCCCCCGGCAGAAGTGGAACCGTGAGTCTGCCACGGGCTGCATCTCCTGACATGTGAGAAGGTATCTCACGAGCAGCCATTGGGAAATGCAAGCGATGATGACTCTTCCCTCGGATTTTCCTTCACTTCCTGCCGGGAACTGGCGGAGATCAGGAACTCCCAATATGGAGAGCCCTGAGCGCGAAGGTGCATCAGTTTAGTGGAGCTGCCACATTTAGACCTGGGTTCCTCTTTCGGATGAGTTGGCCATTGAGCGTAAAAGTCCAAACAAGTGTAAGATACAGTAAAGGAAGGGAAATGGCCAGCATACATATTCCATGAATGGCGTTGAGGTAGCTAAGGATGAAGTTGAGAAAGATCTAAGAGGGAAAAATTGGGTGGCGCCCCTTTTGATCAGTCATGATCTTATTGAATGGCGGAGCAGGCTCGAGGGGCCTTATGGCCTACTCCTGCTCCTATTTCTTATGTTCTTATGTTCTTAGAACCCTCGCTGATTTTTTTTCTCCCTCTCCCTTCCTAGCACCGCCGTGGTTGAAGCCGGTCAACTCAACATAGACCGGAGATCAAATCTGGCCCTTCCTGAGCTGCATGACTTAATGCCACACCAGCCCCTACATTTACCCACCAAGCCCTCTTCAGTTTGGGTATTTGCAAAGGCAAGGCAGTTTGGGACAAGGAACAGTACCTCTGTTCATAGAATCAGAGAATCTTACAGCACAGAATGAGGCCATTCGACCCATTGTGTCACTTTGAAGGAGCTATCCAATTAGTCTCACTCCCTTGCGCCTTCCCCTTAGCCCTGCAATTCCCTTTCGAGCGGAACAGGCTCGAGAGGCTGAATGGCCTACTCCTATTCCGATAAAAGTTACTTCCGCCCCACCCCACCCCCCCACCCCCCCTTTCAGGCGTTCCAGATCATAACAACTCGCTGCATGAAAAAAATTCTCCTCATCTCTCTTCTGATTCTTTTGGCAATTATCTTCCATCTGTATCCTCTGGTTACCAACCCACATGCCAGTGGAAATAGTTTCACTTCATTCACACAATCAAAACCGCTCATGGCCCCTTGTTATTGGACATTGAACCACCCCCGATGGGTGAGGTAATAAAGAACAAATAAAGCATATGGTCGTGTCATAGGCAGCCGCTGCGTGCCTGCTGCCCATCGCGAGAGCGTGCAACGGGAACGGGGAAAAGGGCAGTACGCACGTGCGCGGGTTCAGCGCGCACAGGTGTCCAGCGTTCCCGTTAACAGGAGGCGGTGAGCTTAAAACAAGAACACTCCAGGATGTGTCAATCGAAGCCCGGAAGGCGGGGGGAGGCGGGAAGAACATCATACCAAAAAAAAACAATGCAGTCCACAGGAAAGGTCTGATTGTGATCTGGAATTGCTAGTAATGAAAGGTGCACATTTCTCTGGCTCAGAAACTCCGACTTACACACAAAAAAACATGTTATTAATGAGGAAAAAAGAAAGAAAGACTTGCATTTCTAGAGCGCCTTTCACGACCACCGGACGTCTCAAAGTGCATTACAGCCAATGAAGTACTTTTGAAGTGTAGTCACTGTTGTAACATGGGAAATGCGGCAGCCAATTTGCGCACAGCAAGCTCCCACAAACAGCAATGTGATAATGTCCAGATAATCTGTTTTTGTTATGTTGGTTGAGGGATAAATATTGGCCAGGACACTGGGGAGAACTCCCCCTGCTCTTATTCAAAATAGTGCCTTGGGATCTTTTACATCCACCTGAGAGAGCAGACGGGGCCTCGGTTTAACGTCTCATCCGAAAGACGGCACCTCCGACAGTGCAGCGCTCCCTCAGCACTGCACTGGAGTGTCAGCCTAGATTTATGTGCTCAAGTCCCTGGAGTGGGACTTTGAACCCACGACCTTCTGACTCAGAGGCGAGCGTGCTACCCACTGAGCCACAGCTGACACTGCAACCTTGGTGAAAGGCTAAGACCCCCCCAGGACAGGTGACGGTAGTGTAGTGGTTATGTCACTGGACTAGTAATTTAGCAATCTGGGCTAATAATCTTAGTTGAACGTAAGTTCAAATCCCACGCCAGCCTTTTGAAAATGTTTTAAATACATAAATCTGGAAATAAAGAGCTGCTATCAGAAAAGTGGCCATGAAGCTGTCGGATTGTCATAAAACCCCAACTGGTTCACTAATGTCCTCTTGGGAAGGAAACCTGCCGTCCTTACCCAGTACCCTTCCATGCTGAATATTATTTGGAGGATGCACTGAGGGTAGCAAGGGCATAGAGCGTACTCTGGATAGGGGACTTCAATGTCCATCACCCAGAGTGGATTGGTCGTACTTCAGTGGGACGGAGCTGGCTGAGGCCTGAAGGATGTAGCTTCCAGAGTGGGCTTGCAACATGACAAACCAACACGAGGGAATAACCGACTTGCCCTCGTCCTAACCTACCTGTCGCAGACGGTATTGGTAGGAGTAACCACTGCACCGTCCTTATGGAGACCAAGTTCAGGGTCTTCCCACTGAGGACACCCTCCATTGTGCGGTGCAGCAACGTGTTAAGTTAGATAGTTTCATTTTCTGCCCATCAGATAATGAAATTGCATCATCTCTTCACACAGGTAATTGGACGCAATAGGACCAATTTTCACCTCACTACCACCCCCTAAAAGTGCAAAAAACAAAACACGAACTTTAAACTCACCGCAGAAAGTTAGGGCTGGTACTTAACAGCGTCAGTACCTTTTTAATGACGAGATTTATGTTCCTGCAATGTCAATCAACCTCTCCAGATAGGGAACAATTGAAACTGTGGAGTTTCATTCCTGCAGGTAGTAAATTGTTGTTAGAGATTTTTTAAATTTTAAATTCTTTTTTCTTATTTTTCGTTTCTGTCTCTTTTTTTTCTCTCCCTCTGAATCCAATCTTTCTTTCCCTCTCTTTATTTCTCTTTCTGTACCTGATTTGACTATTTCCTTCTCCATCCTTCCTCTGTTTCTTTCTATATTCGTAAATCTCATTGGTTAAGGAGATAGACTGTTGGTCCCGTCGTTCACTCAGGTCCCAGATGCCCCGTTGCCCTCGCCGTTACCAGCTCGCACTTCCAGCAAGTTACGGCCCAAAGGTTTTTTGAGCTGAAGGGTGAGGAAAATCGTCTAACCAATGGAGCACGCTGCAAGATGCCCCACTCCAGCAAAACTCAATGTCTCATTCCTGCCAAGTTCATAGAATAGAACGGTTACAGCACAGAAGGAGGCCATTCAGCCCGTCGAGCCCGTGCCAGCTCTCTGCAAGAGCACTTCAGCTAGTCCCACTCCCCCGCCCTTCCCCGTAGTCCTGCAAATTTTTCTCCTTCAGGTACTTATCCAACTCCCTTTTGAAAGCCACGATTGAATCTGCCTCCACCACCCTCTCGGGCAGTGCATTCCAGATCCTAACCACACGCTGTGTAAAAAAGTTTTCCCTCATGTCTCCTTTGGTTCTTCTGCCAATCACCTTAAATCTGTGTCCTCTGGTTCTCGACCCTTCCGCCAATGGGTACAGTTTCTCTCTATCTACTCTGTCTAGACCCCTCATGATATTGAACACCTCTATCAAATCTCCTCTCAATCTTCTCTGCTCTAAGGAGAACAACCCCAGCTTCTGCAGTCTATCCACGTAACTGAAGTCCCTCATCCCTGGAACCATTCTTGTAAATCTTTTCTGCACCCTCTCTAAGGCCTTCACATCCTTCCTAAAGTGCGGTGCCCAGAATTGGGCACAATACTCAAGTTGTTTTATAAAAGTTCATCATAACTTCCTTGCTTTTGTACTCTATGCCTCTATTTATGAAGCCCAGGATCCTGTATGCTTTTTTAACCGCTTTCTCAACCTGCCCTGCCACCTTCAACGATTTGTGCACATATACCCCCAGGTCTCTCTGTTCATGCACCCTCTTTAGAATTGTACCCATTAGTTTATATTGCCTCTCCTCGTTCTTCCTACCAAAATGTATCACTTCGCACTTTTCTGCGTTAAATTTCATCTGCCATGTGTCCGCCCATTCCACCAGCCTGTCTATGTCTTCTTGGAAGTCTATCACTCTCCTCGTCAATGTTCACTATACTTCCAACTTTTGTGTCATCTGCAAATTTTGAAATTGTGCCCTGTACACCCAAGTCCAAGTCATTAATATATATCAAGAAAAGCAGTGGTCCGAGTACCGACCCCTACGGAACACCACTGTGTAACTTCCTCCAGTCCGAAAAATAACTCTCTGTTTCCTGTCACTCAGCCAACTTCGTATCCATGCTGCCACTGTCCCTTTTATTCCATGGGCTTCAACTTTGCTGGCAAGCCTATTATGTGGCACTTTATCAAACGCCTTTTGGAAATCTATGTACAACACATCAACCGCATTGCCCTCATCAGCCCTTTCTGTTACCTCATCAAAAAACTCAATCAAGTTGGTTAAACACGATTTGCCTTTAACAAATCCATGCTGGCTTTCCTTAATCAATCCACACTTGTCCAAGTGATTGGTAATTTTCTCCCGGTGTTAATTTTGTTGACACTTACAGATGCCCTTGGCCTCTGCAATGACACAGCTGGGATCAGTGACGCACCATGTGGGAAATCCTGAACGCAAACCTCTTCTGTACTGGAGCTTAGCACATTAAAGCACCAGTGTGTAACACTACCTCCCTCTCCACTGCCCCTCTCTAGAATTCAACGCTGAAAGAATACGAGACACTTTGAATGCGCATTGGCTTGTTTGCACCTCTCGGTAACCTTCAGCCCATCGAAATCTGCTCCGCGTATCCTAACTCGCACCAACACCCAATCACCCCTCACCCCTGTGCTTGCTGACCGACATTGGCTCCCGGTCGCCCAATGCTTCAAATTTAAAATACTCCTTTTGCGTTTTAAATCACTTCATAGCTTCGCTCCTCCCTATGTCTGGAACCTCCTCCAGCCCCTACAACCCTCTCTATCTCTGTAAGCTCCTCCAGCCCCTACAACCCTCCCTATCTCTGTAACCTCCTCCAGACCCCTACACCCCTCCCTATCTCTGTAACCTCCTCCAGCCCCCTACATCCCTCCCTATCTCTGTAACCTCCTCCAGCCCCCTACAACCCTCCCAATCTCTGAAACCTCCTCCAGCCCCTACAACCCTCCCTATCTCTGTAACCTCCTCCAGCCCCTACAACCCTCCCTATCTCTGCAACCTCCTCCAGCTCCTCCAACCCTCCCTATCTCTGTAACCTCCTCCAGCCCCCTACAACCCTCCCTATCTCTGTAACCTCCTCCAGCCTCCTACAACAATCCCTATCTCTGTAACCTCCTCCAGCCCCCTACAACCCTCCCTATCTCTGTAACCTCCTCCAGCCCTACAACCCTCCCTATCTCTGTAACCTCCTCCGGCACCCTACAACCCTCCCTATCTCTGTAACCTCCTCCAGCCCCCTACAACACATCCTATCTCTGTAACCTCCTCCAGCCCCCTACAACCCTCCCTAACTCTGTAACCAACTCCAGCCCCTACAACCCTCTCTATCTCTGTAACCTCCTCCAGCCCCTACAACCCTCCCTATCTCTGTAACCTCCTCCAGACCCCTACACCCCTCCCTATCTCTGTAACCTCCTCCAGCCCCCTGCAACCCTCCCTATCTCTGTATCCTCCTCCAGCCCCCTACAACCCTCCCTATCTCTGAAACCTCCTCCAGCCCCTACAACCCTCCCTATCTCTGTAACCTCCTCCAGCCCCTACAACTCTCCCTATCTCTGCAACCTCCTCCAGCCCCTCCAACCCTCCCTATCTCTGTAACCTCCTCCAGCCCCCTACAACCCTCCCTATCTCTGTAACCTCCTCCAGCCTCCTACAACAATCCCTATCTCTGTAACCTCCTCCAGCCCCCTACAACCCTCTCTATCTCTGTAACCTCCTCCAGCCCTACAACCCTCCCTATCTCTGTAACCTCCTCCGGCACCCTACAACCCTCCCTATCTCTGTAACCTCCTCCAGCCCCCTACAACACATCCTATCTCTGTAACCTCCTCCAGCCCCCTACAACCCTCCCTAACTCTGTAACCAACTCCAGCCCCTACAACCCTCCCTATCTCTGTAACCTCCTCCAGCCCCTACAACCCTCCCTATCTCTGAAACATCCTCCAGCCCCTACAACCCTCTCTATCTCTGTAACCTCCTCCAGCTACCTACAACCCTCCCTATCTCTGTAACCTCCTCCAGCCCCCGACAACCCTCCCTATCTCTGTAACCTCCTCCAGCCCCTACAACACTCCCTATCTCTGTAACCACCTCCAGCCCCTACAACCCTCCCTATCTCTGTAAAATCCTCCAGCCGCTACAACCCTCCCTATTTCTGTAACCTCCTCCAGACCCAACAACCCTCCCTATCTCTGTAACCTCCTCCAGCCCCCTACAACCCTCCCTATCTCTGTAAACTCCTCCAGGCCCCTACAACCCTCCCTATCTCTGTAACCTCCTCCAGCCCCCTACAACCCTCCCTATCTCTGTAACTTCCTCCAACCCTCTACAACCTTCCCTATCTCTGTAACCTCCTCCAGCCCCTACAACCCTCCCTATCTCTGTAACCTCCTCCAGCCCCTACAACCCTCCCTAAATCTGTAACCTCCTCCAGCCCCCGACAGTCCTCCCTATCTCTGTAAACTCCTCCAGCCCCGACAAACCTCCCTATCTCTGTAACCTCCTCCAGCCCCTACAACCCTCCCTATCTCTGTAACCTCCTCCAGCCGCTACAACTCTCCCTATCTCTGTAACCTCCTCCAGCCCCCGACAACCCTCCCTATCTCTGTAACCTCCTCCAGCCCCGACAACCCTCCCTATCTCTGTAACCTCCTCTAGCCCCTACAACCCTTCCTATCTCTGTAACCTCCTCCAGCCCTACAACCTTCCCTATCTCTGTAACCTCCTCCAGCCCCTACAGCTCTCCCTATCTCTGTAATCTCCTGCAGCCTCCTACAACCCTCCCTATCTCTGTAACCTCCTCCAGCCCGCTACAACCCTCCCTATCTCTGTAACCTCCTCCAGCCCCCTACAACCCTCCCTATCTCTGTAACCTCCTCCAACCCCCTACAATCCTCCCTATCACTGTAACCTCCTCCAGCCCCCTACAACAGTCCCTATCTCTGTAACCTCCTCCAGCCCCCTACAACCCTCCCTATCTCTGTAACCTCCTCCAGCCCCTACAACCCTCCCTATCTCTGTAACCTCCTCCAGCCCCCTACAACCCTCCCTATCTGAGAAACCTCCTCCAGCCCCCTACAACCCTCCCTATCTCTGTAAGCTCCTCCAGCCCCGACAACCCTCCCTATCTCTGTAAACTCCTCCAGCCCCCTACAACCCTCCCTATCTCTGTAAACTCCTCCAGCCCCTACAACTCTCCCTTTCTCTGTAACCTCCTCCAGCCCCCTACACCCCTCCCTATCTCTGTAACCTCCTCTATCCCCTACAACCCTCCCTATCTCTGTAACCTCCTCCAGCCCTACAACCTTCCCTATCTCTGTAACCTCCTCCAGCCCCAACAACTCTCCCTATCTCTGTAATCTCCTGCAGCCTCATACAACCCTCCCTATCTATGTAACCTCCTCCAGCCCCCTACAACCCTCCCTATCTCTGTAACCTCCTCCAACTCCTACAACCATCCCTATCTCTATAACCTCCTCCAACTCCTACAACCCTCCTGATCTCTGTAACCTACTCCAGCCCCTACAACCCTCCCTATCTCTGTAACCTCCTCTGCCCCCTACAACCATCCCTATCTCTGTAACCTCCTCCAGCCCCCTACAACCCTCCCTATCTCTGTAACCTCTTCCAGCCCCTACAACCCTCCTTATCTCTGTAACCTCCTCCAGCCCCTACAACCCTCCCTATCTCTGTAACCTCCTCCAAACCTACAACCCTCCCTATCTCTGTAACCTCCTCCAGCCCCCTACAACCCTCCCTATCTCTGTAACCTCTTCCAGCCCCTACAACCCTCCCTATCTCTGTAACCTCCTCCAACCCTACAACCCTCCCTATCTCTGTAACCTCCTCCAGCCCCCTACAACCCTCCCTATCTCTGTAACCTCTTCCAGCCCCTACAACCCTCCCTATCTCTGTAACCTCCTCCAGCCCCTACAACCCTCCCTATCTCTGTAACCTCCTCCAACCCTACAACCCTCCCTATCTCTGAAACCTCCTCCAGCTGTACAGCCCTCCCTATATCTGTAACCTCCTCCAGACCCCTACAACCCTCCCTATCTCTGTAACCTCCTCCAGCCCCTACAACTCTACCTATCTCTGTAACCTCCTCCAGCCCCTACAACCCTCTCTATCTCTGTAACCTCCTCCAGCCCCGACAACCCTCCCTATCTCTGTAACCTCCTCCAGCCCCCTACACCCCTCCCTATCTCTGTAACCTCCTCTAGCCTCTACAACCCTCCCTATCTCTGTAACCTCCTCCAGCCCTACAACCTTCTCTATCTCTGTAACCTCCTCCAGCCCCTACAACTCTCCCTATCTCTGTAATCTCCTGCAGCCTCATACAACCCTCCCTATCTCTGTAACCTCCTCCAGCCCCCTACAATCCTCCCTAACTCTGTAACCTCCTTCAGCCCCTACAACCATCCCTATCTCTGTAACCTCCTCCAACCCCTACAACCCTCCCGATCTCTGTAACCTACTCCAGCCCCTACAACCCTCCCTATCTCTGTACCCTCCTCTGCCTCCTACAACCATCCCTATCTCTGTAACTTCTTCCAGCCCCTACAACCCTCCCTATCTCTGTAACCTCCTCCAGCCCCTACAACCCTCCCTATCTCTGTAACCTCCTCCAACCCTACAACCCTCCCTATCTCTGTAACCTCCTCCAGCCCCCTACAACCCTCCCTATCTCTGTAACCTCTTCCAGCCCCGACAACCCTCCCTATCTCTGTAACCTCCTCCAGCCCCTACAACCCTCCCTATCTCTGTAACCTCCTCCAACCCTACAACCCTCCCTATCTCTGTAACCTCCTCCAGCCCTACAGCCCTCCCTATCTCTGTAACCTCCTCCAGCCCCCTTCAACCCTCCCTATCTCTGTAACCTCCTCCAGCCCCTACAACCCTCCCTATCTCCGTAACCTCCTCCAGCCCTCTACAACCCTCCCCATCTCTGTAACCTCCTCCAGCCCCTACAACGCTCCCTATCTCTGTAACCTCCTCCAGCCCCAACAACCCTCCCTATCTCTGTAACCTCCTCCAGCCCTACAACCTTCCCTATCTCTGTAACCTCCTCCAGCCCCTACAACTCTCCCTATCTCTGTAATCTCCTGCAGCCTCTTACAACCCTCCCTATCTCTGTAACCTCCTCCAGCCCCCTACAACCCTCCCTATCTCTGTAACCTCCTCCAACCCCCTACAATCCTCCCTATCTCTGTAACCTCCTGCAGCCCCCTACAACACTCCCTATCTCTGTAACCTCCTCCAGCCCTACAACTCTCCCTATCTCTGTAACCTCCTCCAGCCCTACAATCCTCCCTAGCTCTGTAACCTCCTCCAGCCCCCACAACCCTCCCTATCTCTGTAACCTCCTCCAGCCCCCTTCAACCCTCCCTATCTCTGTAACCTCCTCCAGCCCTACAACTCTCCCTATCTGTGTAACCTCCTCCAGCCCCTACAACCCTCCCTATCTCTGTAACCTCCTCCAGCCCCTACAACCCTCCCTATCTCTGTAACCTCCTCCAGCCCTACACCCCTCCCTATCTCTGTAACCTCCTCCAGCCCCAACAACCCTCCCTATCTCTGTAACCTCCTCCAGCCCCTACAACCCACCTCCAAACTCTCCGTTCCTCCGACTCTAGCCTCTTGTGCATCCCCCCACTTCCTTCATCTCACTGTTGGCGGCCGGGCCCTCAGTCATCTCAGCCCCGTGTTTTAGGAATTTTTTCTTCGACCTCTCTGCCTTTCAAGCTTTGAGATCCGCCTTTAAACCCACTTCTTTGGCCAAGCTCTTGGTCACCCCCCCCCCTCCTAATATCTCCTTCTTTGGCTCGGTGTCTAATTTTTTAAGCTTACAACTCTGCAAAGCACCTCGCGATGTTTTTCTACATTAAAGGGGCTACATCCATGTGAGTTGCTGTTGTTGTGGCTTGTTCTGGAATAAAGACTGTCAACATGCAACACAGGTTAACAGGGATGGTACTCCGTTTGTAGATGAAGGTGATTTGTGCAATAACTTCAAATAAGAGGAATCATTATTAACGAGGTGGAGATTTCCTCTGGTCGTATGTGTTAGCTTCATTTCCTATATTTCCTGTTTTTACCTCTTAAGGAAAAGTGGCTAAACATTTGAATTTTGCACCTTTGAAGGGTAAAGTGGATAACTATTTGAAGCAAAGAACGATACAGGGCCTCGGGGAGAGAGCAGAACCATGGGATTAGTTTTTCGATTGCTGGAGCAAAGAGCCGGCACAGACACGATGGGCCGAATGGTCACCTTCTGCGTTATGAACACCTCTGGTTCGAAGTAACCATCGGAGAAATCTTCCCTCGTGTCCTCTTTGAAAATTATTTTACTGTTCTCAGATTTGAAAAGGGAAAGTTAAAACGAGAAGCTTTTTTCTCTGAATCTCCTGTGTGTAGTTCGGCAGTATCTATATGTACATGTTCAGAATGGTGTATGGTGCACTTAATACTGCAGGTGGCACTACAGTCTTGTTCCGTGACACTAAAGGCCAGACAATAGACTCTTAAAATTGGAATTCCAATTCTGCAAAAGATCATACTGTACGTTGCTCATTTCAGATCATTAGTCCCGTATGTCTCAGATATTCACGAGAAACCTATTTTTTCCCCCTCTATTTTTCCCCTCTGGTGTGTTAGCAAATGGTATGTTCGCCTTTATTGGAAGGGGGTTGGAGTATAAGAGTAAGGAAGTCTTGCTGCAATTGTACAGGGCTTTGGTGAGGCCACACCTGGAGTACTGTGCACAATTTTGGTCTCCTTGCCTCAGAAGGGGTGCAACGAAGGTTCACCGGATTGATTCATAGGATTACATAGGATATACGGCACAGAAACAGGCCATTCGGCCCAACCAGTCCATGCTCCTCTCGAGCCTCCTCCCGTCTTTCCTCATCTAACTCTATCAGCGTAACCCTCTGTTCCCTTCTCCCTCATATGCTTGTCTAGCCTCTCCTTAAATCCATCGATACTATTTGCCTCAACCACTCCCAGTGGTAGCGAGTTCCACATTCTCACCACTCTCTTGTTTGCTTTTTTTATGGCCTTGCTAACCTGTGTCGCAACTTTTAGTGATTTGTGTATTTGTACTCCGAGATCCCTTTGTTCCTCTACCCCACCTAGACTCGCACCCTCCAAGGAATAAGTGACCTCCCTATTCTTCCTACCAAAACATAATACCTCACATTTATCGGTGTTGAACTTCATTTGCCAATTATATGCCCATTCTGCAAGTTTATTAATGTCTTCTTTTAATTGTTGCAGTCCTCCTCAGTATTGACTATCCCCCCCAACTTGGTGTCATCCGCAAATTTAGAAATTGTGTTTTTGATTCCAAAGTCGAAATCGTTAATGTAAATTGTGAACAGCAGTGGTCCCAGCACTGATCCTTGTGGAACACCACTACCCACCTTCTGCCACTGTGAATAACTACCCTTTACTCCTACTCTCTGCTTTCTGTCTTGAGGCCAGCTAGCCATCCATTCTGCTACTTGTCCCCTGACTCCGCATTCTCTGACCTTATTCATTAGTCTATTATGTGGTACCTTATCGAAGGCCTTTTGAAAATCCAGATAAATCACTGCCTGTGGTATTATCCTATCATCTCTTAGTGGCTCTATTCCCATCCCGACCTTCCTTTTTTATTGCTGTGCCTGTAAAATACTTTACTATTTTGTTTTATGTTCCTTAATTATTTAATTTCATAGTTCCTCTTTGGCTTCCTAATTGTTTTTTTGACTTCTCTCCTAATCTCTTCGTATTTTCCCTTATCGTGCTCTCCTCTGCTGTCCATGTACTTAATGTATGTCTTTTTCCTTACCCTCAATTTTTCCCTTATGGCTTTATTCATCCATGATGTCTCATTAGTGTTTAACCATTTTAGATGTTTCCCATTGCTGTTCTATGTCATTGTTTGCCAATATTGTTGTCCATTTTATGTTCCCAAGTTCTATTCTCAGCCCCTCAAAATCAATTTTTCTCCAATCTATTATCCTGGTCTTCGCCATACTTAATGTCCTTCTCAATTATTATTTGAAAGCATATTATATTATGGTCACTATTGCCTAGATGTTCCCCTACTTTTACTTCTCTTATCTGTTCTGGTTCATTCCCCATTACTAGATCCAATAGCGAATGCTCCCTTGTTGGGCTTTTTACATGTTGGGTTAGAAAGGAGTCCTGTAGACATTGTAGGAACTCCATTCCCTTATCCCCTTTACCTACCTCTTCTGTCCAATTAATATCGGGGGAGTTGAAATCCCCCATGATTATTATTCTATGTTTTTTACTCATTTCCCTAATTTGTTTGCATATTTCTTCCTCCACCTCCCTTCCACTATTAGGTGGTCTGTAGACTACCCCTATTAGTGCGATTGATCCTTTATTATCTTTCATCTCTATCCATATGGATTCTATTTCTGTCTTGCTGATAGCTGCGTCACTTTTTTCTACTGCCATTATGTTATCCCTAATAAGTACAGCTACTCCACCTCCCCTTTTTCCCTCTCTATCTTTTCTAAATATTGGACGCGCAGGTAAGTACTGAAGATTTTAGAAATGTAAAAAGGAGGAGTAAGACCCACTTTTAACAAGGTAAGTAGTGAATTAAGTATTTTTTTGAATTTTTTTTTACAGGTATATCTTTTTTATAGACTTTAAAGACAGGTAAGTTTATTTTTATAACTTTTTAAAAGATTTTAAATTTTTTCAAAAATTTAATTTTTTATTTAAAATGGTTAATTTATTTAACTATACTTATTTTATTAATGTGATGGTTTTTTTTTTATTTAATTGAGGTTTAGCTGTTATTTTGGGGGGTGTAAGATTCATAGATTTCACAGCACGTATGTGAAACTTATGAATGGAAGATGGTGTGCTGCCATTGGCTCTAACTGAGTCACGTGATCCCACAGCTCGCACGAATTCACTACGCCAGTGGGATACGCAAGCACTGCCCGGCTGATGTCTGGAACATCAAGTTCGTGCGAGCTGGATCTGAAAAAGCACAAGCAAGGTGAGAGATCGTGGGGAAGGCTTACCCCCGCGGGAACAGAGCGAGATCAATTTCTGGGCCGTTATACCCTGCAATGTTTAATTCCCAGTCCTGATATTTCTGTAGCCATGTCTCAGTAATCCCTACTATGTCTGGTTCCTCGCAACGCATGATTGCCTCCAGCTCTCCTGTTTTATTATGGACACTGTGTGCATTGCTGTACAGACAGTTTAACTCAGTTTTAATATCAGTTCCTCTCACTTTATTTTTAACCATTTTTTTACACTCCTGTTCTATAACTCCATTTATTCCCTGGCCATCAATGTCTTCCCTTACTTTACTCTTTTCTATGCTCTCCTTTCCTGTTTTGTTTATATTTAGGCTGGTTTCATTTCTTGTAGATCCCTCCCACCATTTTACTGGGATGAGAGGGTTGTCCTATGAGGAGAGATTGAGTAGATTGGGCCTATATTCTCTGGAGTTTAGAAGAATGAGAGGTGATCTCATTGAAATGTATAAAATTCTTAGAGGGCTTGACAGGGTAGATGCTGAGAGGTTGTTTCCCCTGTCTGGATAGACTAGAACTAGGGGTCACAGTCTCAGATAAGGGGTCGGCCATTTAGGACTGAGATGAGGAGAAATTTCTTCACTCAGAGGGTGGTGAATCTTTGGAATTCTCTACCCCAGAGGGCTGTGGATGCTCAGTCGTTGAGTATATTCAAGGCTGAGATAAGATAGATTTTTGGACACGAAGGGAATCAAGGGATATGGGGATAGGGTGGGAAGGTGAAGTGGAGGTAGAAGATCAGCCATGATCTCAGTTTAACATCTCATTCAAAAGACGTCACCTCCCACAATGCAGCACTCCCTCAGACAGCAATAAAGTGAGTTCAAAGTTCATGGCTGGTCGCCCCACTGGTTGTTGCTCATGTTTGAAACACATTTACGTGTTAGATGAGCAATGCAGGGGCAAGAGAATGAATTTGAGAGGCTCGCCCCTCCTGCTCTCTGTAACCTCCTCCAGCCCTACAACCCTCCGAGATCTCTGCGCTCCTCCAATTCTGGCCTCTTGCGCAACCGCGATTTTAATCGCTCCACCATTGGCGGCCGTGCTTTCAGCTGCCTGGGCCCTAAGCTCCGGAATTCCCTCCCTAAACCTCTCCGCCTCTCTACCGCTCCCTCCTCCTTTAAGACGCTCCTTAAAACCAAGCTCTTGGTCACCTGCCCTAATATCTCCTTATGTGGCTCGGTGTCAAATTTTGTCCGATAACGCTCCTGTGAAGCGCCTTGGGACGTTTTACTACTTTAAAGGCGCTATATAAATGCAAGGTGTTGTTGTGTAGTTGTTTTCTCTTGGGCTGGGCCTCCCAGCACCAGGGCCCAAGGGCTTCGCCAACACCGCAAAATTCCTCGCCCTCGCCACCTGGCAGGCACCCCCAGCTGTGCCGATAGTGGCGCGGGTGCCTCGCCCCCTCTACCCAAAGTTTACTACGTTAACGGCACTATATAAAGACAAGTTGTTGTTGGTCAAAATGGATGATAGTTGGTGCAAATAAACACAAAGTTCCAGTCAATCAAACCATTTTTGTTCGTTACCTTCCCAGGCTGTTACACTATAAGGGGGAAAGTATATTTTGCTGACTCTCACCATAAGCCTAAATGTTATTCAAGGATAAATTGAGAGATTAAAACTACATTGAAATGTAACAGGGAGAAACCAGGGGCTAACGAGACGAACGCAAACCATGAGGAAGATAGAAAGTGTAGTGGAGAGGAGAAAGGGAAGGTCCGAAGGGAAAATGAAAAAGGCTAGCAAATAATATGAAATTAAAGAGAAATAGTGGGTTGTATTAAAAGAAAAACGGGACAACCAAGAGGGAAAGGATAGGGTGAGATGAAGAGGGGTGGGAGGAGGCTCATGTGGAGCATAAACGCCGGCATGGACCAGTTGGGCCCAATGGCCTGTTTCTGTGCTGTAGACTCTGTGTAATGTAATAATATGAAACAATAAGGGTTTTTATAAGCTTATAAAAAGTAAAAGGATAGTTCGAGAGAGGATAGGACCACTCAGGGATGAAGGGGGATGAAAGCTTTGCAAAGACACAAAGTAAATATTTTGCGTCGGTGTTTTGCAGATGGTGGTGGAAGTGCCGGTTAAGCTTGCGACAGACAGGATGTGTCCAAACTGTTTTCCTTCATGGTTTCGAACGCCTAGGCATGCTTGCTTTGGCCTATGTGTCAGATCCAGGGCCAAGCTATGAGGTGGATTTGTGGCAGGAAAGGGGAATGGTTCCAGGGAGGGAGTTGGCGAGTGAAATTTTCCAGGCCTGGTTTCAATACTCATCCTCAACTGTCTGCTCCCCAGCGAGATTTCAAAACTGCCCAGTGGTCGGCTTCCAGAAAGCAATGATGGGCTGAGGGGAAGATTTCCTCTCGCAAGCACTTGCGATGAAACTGCAAATGCCCGGTGAATGGAGTTGAGGCAGAAGATCAGCCATGATCTTATTGAATGGCGGAGCAGGCTCGAAGGGCCAAATGGCCGACTCCTGCTCCTGTCTCTTATGTCCTTATGCTCACGGTTACAATTTCACCATAAATAGCGCGGCAGGGGAAATCTTTCCCCCCATGAGATGAGTTCCTGATGTGAGCAGCTTGAGAACAAGGACTTCACAGGGAAATCTGGGCCAGGGATGTGCCCTTGTTGGTGCTGCTCAGCGAGTGACCAGCAGATGGAGGAATTTGGCCACGGTCTGTTCAGATTTTCCATCACTTTACGGACTGAAAACTGATGAAGAAAAAAAGTGACTGAGGACAGTGCATACCAAGTGACTGGCAAACCCCAGAATAAAACGCAGCCTAGCCAGCAATCGAGGGGCCAACCAGAGTTAGGAACAGTAAGAAAAACTCCACGTCGCAGGCACCAGTGGGAAAGGGCAGTGACATAAGAAAACTACTGGGCACTTGGTCTGAGCGTTAAACAAAGCTTTAATCAACTGTTTTTCAACATGGAGATCTAGTTGTCCTTCACTAGTTCCTGTTAAAGAATGTCCTGAGCAAGCTGGGCCCGTGCCCGAGTATTTATACTCTCCCTGGACAGCGCCACCAGCAGGCCGCCCAGTATTATGTCATAAGTCATTTCCCATGAATGACAAGATTCATGTCAGGCAGTATGTTACAAAAATGTCCTTTCACCTCTGGAACTTGGAATGAATAGTCTCCTCCCTACACCGGCCATAAGCGTTCGAAGTAAAATTTGTTTGCCCAGTGTCAAATCAGTTCCTAGTGGGTATGAGTCCACAGCATAAAGCTGACAGTAAGTGTCATTAATCTGATAGTCTTACCACAAGGTTGGTATGGGAAACTCACAGTGGTGCAGTGGGTGGTCCTGTCTGATCTTCTCCCCTCCATAACCTCACTCTTGGACTGATCTTCTCCAGCCCTGCTCTCAGCTCCTCTGAATCCAGATGACTACTTTGTTCCCTCGGCCCACCATTGGTGGCCGAACAATCAGCCACTGTGCCCCGGTCCTCTGGAACTCCCTCCCAAAATCACTTTGCCTCGCTACCTCCTGCCCTACCTTCCAAGTCTCCTTGAAACCCATCACCCTGACTGTGCCTTTGTTTCCTGCTCCCAGCCCACCAAACGAGCTCCTTTTCCGATTTGGTGTCCCTCACGGGGGCAGACAGTTCTGGTGCAGTGGCACCAAGATCTCACCTTGTAGTACTTCCTGTCTACCTTGGACTATAATGAGCGTAGACAAGAGGGAGGTCACCCAAGTTACGACCTTTGGCCTCTGGTGCACAGAGGGCCACGAAGATTCTGAGAGGTGGAGACAATAGAGGGAATGGGATAGAGGAGGGTCGGAAGCCTTACCAGTGCTCGTGGCTAGTATCATCCTTTGCTTTTCAATCCTTACCTCATTCACTCCTTCCCAGGCAAGTAACCTAACCTAGTGTGGCATCTTGCCATGCAAAGCCATGTTTCAATAGGTCACTTACTGCCAGCATTCTGAAGTATGCTTCGTTTGATCTCCAAGAATAGGAGGTGGCAGTCTCAATGTACAGTCTCAACTGACTTCCTCACAGAACCCTAGACTACTACATCCCCCACTCCTATCTACAAAGGCAAGTGCCATCACAGATATATCTACTCCAGGGGGAAGTTTTTAGTGAATTGCACAAGGGTTAGAGTCATAGGGGGAAAAATTCAGTATCACCCCGTTTGGGGCGCAATTATCGGCCGGGCGCAAAGATTAGCGCCTGGCGCTAATTATCGCCTCCGACTGCAAACTTGACTTTTATCGCCCCTGGAGGTGGTTGGAGCGCTAAGTCAGGCGCTTCACACCTGTCTTAAGGCGCAAAGGCCGAGGAGCGAGGCGCTACCTCAGAGCGCTGGCGAAGCTCATGTGATGTCAGTCAGCAATGGAACACACACACAATGGCGCCAGCCAGTTCTTAAAGGGGAGGGTTGATCTTGCTTTCCATCCACATCCTGCTCATTGCAGCCTTGAATCTCGGCCTGGAGAGACCTGTACATCAAATCTGCTGGAAAGAACAATGGAGAGGCCCAGGGAAAGAGCTCAGAGTGCAGCCCCCACAATCTCTTCTAAATCGATACAAGGAAGGTCAAATCAAAATGAACCTGCAAAGTGCTGCTCAGTACCCAAAACTCCTTCACACAGCGTTGAATCTCTCCAGAAGTCTCTCTCTCTCTCTCTCAGAATGCGTGGTTCAAAAATGTCGCCAACAAAAAAAGGCAGGAAGCGGTCGCCTTTAAATAGCGCTCCCCCAGTCCCTTCCTGACTGCAAAATGCTCCCCTCAACCTGTCGTTGCTAGCGGCAGGCGGTAAGGCAGGGGGCGCCACTCAATATCCGCTCCGGGGCGCTACCGGGGCGTTGCGCACTTGACTGACGTCACGATCTGCCGGCGCAGGAGATCGTGGCGGTACTGTTTAGCGCCGCCGCAAAATATCTAGTTCATTTCACGAGCGGCGCAAACATCGCCACGCCTGGGCACTAGTTGCTTTGCGCCCCATTAGCGCCCTCTTAAGGCGCTAACGGGAGGCGCAACCAACTGAATTTTTCCCCCATAGAGTCATACAGCACAGAAAGAGGCCCTTCGGCCCATCGTGTCTGCACCAGCCATCAAGCCTTGTCTATTCTAATCCCATTTTCCAGCACTTGGTCCGTAGCCTTGTATGCTATGGCATTTCAAGTTACTTAGTGAGGCACAGAGCATGAGTAAGGAGGAGCAAGGGCTGGTGGAACTGGAGGAGACACAACCAGCTGGCTCAAAGGGCTTGCTTGAGTGCTCCTTCAATTGCTGAGGTCAGCGATTCAAACCTCACAGGCCCTGCCTACAAATGAGTTTTGGTAGCTGAACATTAGCACTTCGTGGAGTCTTTTTGGGAGTACGCCAAGCAACCTGTATAGTTAGGGGGGTGTCTATGGAGGAGTCCACAACCTGTACAGTGCTGACCTGGCCGAGCAGCAGACCACCATGGAGAACATGTCCACTCCAGGGTCCTCTGCAGCAGACCCCACCTCCCCCCGCCCCCCGCCAACCCGCACCCCGGCCACGAGTCATAAGCTCAGGCACAGCTTCCATAATAAATGGCTTGACTGAGGCTCCATGGACCTTGGCTCCAATCTAATGCAGTCTACCTTGTCTGGAGAATCTAAATGAGACAGCATGATGCAGGGCTTCAATTGCTTCCTGTTCTCACGCAGGTCCTTAGCTGCACTGAGGGAGTGCCCAGCAGAAGGTGAATCAGAGGAGATCATGGAGATGTTTCTCAGGGCAATGCCACATCTGTAATTCCCTTCCACCCCACTCAAATGATTATAGATATATCCTTGAGCATAAAGACCCAGGCAGCCACTGTAGTACAATCACTGTTGTGCGTGCAGTTGTTGAGCCATCTACCGGCCCATCACAAAGAGGTACTGGGTCATCTCCACCATTAGTGGCAAACAGTGACATTCTTCAGCACCCAATAATGCACAGATCTGGAGCCAAGCGCTAGGTAATGATACGGGCACCAAAAATTGCTTATTGGCCCAGCCCTCCACGTTAAGTGCTCTGGGTATAACAGTTAGGTGAGAAGCTGTTTACAATGCAAGTCGTTGTTCTAAGAAGTACGGAAAGCATAGAAGGAGGCCATTCAGCCCATCGTGCCTTTGCTGGTGCTAACTCCTCAACAAGAGCTGCCTACCCTAATCCCATTTCCCTGCCCTGTCCCCGTACCCTTTTATATTCCTCCATTGTTCAATACTGTTCAATTCCCAGGCACATTGGAAATTTTGCCCGGGAGAGCCAGGGAAAGGAATAACAAAAGAAAAAAATAATTGGGGAGACCAAACGCAGATTGGGCGACCGCTTTGCGGAACACCTCCGTTCAGTCCGTAAGGGTGACCCCGAGCTCCCGGTGGCCTGTCACTTTAATTCTCCGCTCCACTCCCACTCTGACCTCTCCGTCCTCGGCCTCTTACACTGTTCCAATGAAGCTCAACGTAAGCTCGAGGAACAGCACCTCATCTTCCGATTAGGCACTTTACAGCCTTCTGGACTCAATATTGAGTTCAACAATTTCAGATCATAACCTCTGCCCCCATTCTTCAGGCTGTATGATTTTGCCATCCCCATTTGCAACATTTTATCTTTCCAGCCTCTTACATAAGCACAGTATATTCCTTCAATTCCTTCCTCCCCTCCCACCCACCACCCCCCCCCCCCCCGCCCTGCCTCTGCACCCGCTTAATATCTGTCCCATCTCCAGCTTTTTCCAGTTCTGACGAAAGGTCTTCGACCTGAAACGTTAACTCTGTTTCTCTCTCCACGGATGCTGCCTGGCTTGCTGAGTGTTTCCAGCGTTTTCTGTTTGTTATTAAAGGATTGACTAGAATTGTATCAGGAATTAGAAGTTATGCTTATGAAGAAAGGCTCCAAAAATGAGGCTTTTTTCACTGGAGCACAAACGGTTAAGGAGGATCTATTAAAAGTTTTCAAAATGATGAAAGATTTTGCGAGGTTAAATAATGAAGGATTTTTCACACTGGTCGGTAAATCGGTAACAAGGGGACACGGACTCGGGACTATCACAAAGAGCGAAGGGGCAAGGTAAAAAACTTTTTCACACAGCGGGTTATAGAACATGGAAAAGATTACTACCAGTGGTTATTGAGGCAGACATAACATCATGTTCATTATTTTGAATTATTAAATGAAGGTAAGTTGTGTTGATTGAAATATGTAAATCCGATCGTAACTGTTGCTCGCTATGTTCCTGTTTCATGAATTGAAGCAGCTGAAGTCTTCATATCAAGCCTCATGCTTTTTAGCTTGCTTTTGGATATTGAAGAACCACACATGTGAAAGACATGATCATCTGGTCCAGATTACCAGGGGATGTATTGTTACATCCCTGGGTTAATACATAGTACTTACAGCAAAGAAACAGGCCATTCGGCCCAACTGGTCCGTGCCAGGGTTTATGCTCCACACGAGCCTCCTCCCACCCCTCTTCATCTCACCCTATCACCATATCCTTCTATTCCTTTCTCCCTCATGTGTTTATCCAGCTTCCCCTTAAATGCATCTATACTATTCGCCTCAACCACTCCCTGTAGTAGCGAGTTCCACATTCCCATCACTCTCTGGGTGAAGAAGTTTCTTCTGCATTCCCTATTGGATTTATTAGTGACTGTCTTATATTTATGGCCCCTAGTTTTGATCTCTCTCACAAGTGGAAACATCTTCTCAACGTCTACCCTATCAAACCCTTTCATAATTTTAAAGACCTCTATGAGGTCACACCTCTGCTATTGTACTATTGTAGATGAAGGATAGTGACATGAATCTTGTCATTCATGTGGAAATGACTTATGACATAATACTGGGCAGCCTGCTGGTGGCGCTGTCCAGGGAGAGTATAAATACTCGGGCATGGGCCCAGCTTGCTCAGGACATTCCTCAACAGGAACTAGTGAAGGACACAACTAGATCTCCATGTTGAAAAACAGTTGACTGGGAGGTAACAATCCTGCCTGGCGATTGTTGCGCGGTGCTCGTTCATACGTTGTCTCAGTGTCTGCATGGTCTCGCCGATGTACCATGCCGCGGTGCATTCTTTCCTGCAACGTATGAGGTAGACAACGTTGGCCGAGTCACATGAGTATGTACCATGTACCTGGTGGTTAGTGTCCTCACGTGTGATGGTGGTATCTGTGTTGATGATTGGCATGTCTTGCAGAGTTTGCCGTGGCAGGGTTGTGTGGTGTCGTGGTCGCTGTTATCCTGAAAGCTGGGTAATTTGCTGCGAACGATGGTACTTCTGAGGTTAGGCGGCTGTTTGAAGGCAAGTAGTGGAGGCATGGGGATGGCCTTAGCGAGGTGTTTGTCGTCATCGATGACATGTTGAAGGCTGCGAAGAACATGGCGTAGTTTCTCCGCTCCGGGGAAGTACTGGATGACGTAGGGTACCCTGTTGGTTGTGTCCCGTGTTTGCCTTCTGAGGAGAACCCTACGTCGTCCAGTACTTCCCCGGAGCGGAGAAACTACGCCATGTTCTTCGCAGCCTTCAACATGTCATCGATGACGACAAACACCTCGCTAAGGCCATCCCCATGCCTCCACTACTTGCCTTCAAACAGCCGCCTAACCTCAGAAGTACCGTCGTTCGCAGCAAATTACCCAGCTTTCAGGATAACAGCGACCACGACACCGCACAACCCTGCCACGGCAAACTCTGCAAGACATGCCAGATCATCAACACAGATACCACCATCACACGTGAGGACACTAACCACCAGGTACATGGTACATACTCATGTGACTCGGCCAACGTTGTCTACCTCATACGTTGCAGGAAAGAATGCACCGCGGCATGGTACATCGGCGAGGCCATGCAGACACTGAGACAACGTATGAACGAGCACCGCGCAACAATCGCCAGGCAGGATTGTTACCTCCCAGTCGGGGAACACTTCAGCAGTCAAGGACATTCAGCCTCGGATCTGCGGGTAAGCGTTCTCCAAGGCAACCTTAGAAACACACGACAACGCAAAATCATCGAGCAGAAACTGATAGCCAAGTTCCGCACTCATGAAGACGGTCTCAACCGGGATCTTGGGTTTATGTCACGATACATGACGTGATCCGGACTCGAGTCGTCGTTGGCTTGTTCACAGATGTGATTCCCAGTAAAAAAGTAAAAATTTTCCCAGTAAAAAAGTAAAAATTTTAAAGCTTTTCGTTTTACATACAGACGGCAGCTTTTGACACGTTAGAACCCCTGCGACTACACCTCATTGTCTCAGTTGTATCTTGCTATGTCTTTGATGTGGTACCTTCCTGGCTGACCTGATTAACTTTATCACACCTCGGCAGATAGTCAGGATGATTTAATTTAGTGGTCTGCAATTGTAAGGTACACATGCTTTGTTCTCTATCTATATATGCTTTGGCGATTCTGTATCTATTTACTTCACCTGAGGAAGGGGCAATCGATAGCTCCGAAAGCTTGTGATTTCAAATAAAACTGTTGGACTATAACCTGGTGTTGTGCGACCTCTCAATTTTGTCCACCCCAGTCCAACACCGGCATCTCCGCATCATAACTTAATTATCACATATTATGGAGCCCAGTAATATTTCTCTCTAGTGGTGGCTCTGCCACCTCCTCTTCGGGTACTCCTACAGTCCCACTTTCACCTTCCTCTGTGAAAACTGAGACACAATACCTATTAAGCATCTCCACCATTCCCACACCCTCATGTACAAGATGGCCCGTTTCATCTCGAAGTGCTCCCACCCCTTCCTCAGCTATCTCATTACACTCTTTTGTCTTTATCTATTTTCAATCTGAACCTAATTAGATGTTGTTGCTGCAGTGTGTTATTGAGGCAATCTTGAATACTGTTTATACTTGACCTAAGTCAGACTGATTGATGCTGACACTGGATACAAAATATACAAATATGTTCCATTCCCCATCGTTTTGCCAAACAGTCAATAAATGGCACTTTACAGAAAAAATACAATCAAAGGATAACCTGTTTGAACTGACCTCTCCCTGGCCAAGTTGTTGAATAGAGAGGTTGAGCTGACACTTCTTACCCTGAGGCGCCCCCTCTCCCAACAGTGAATTGGCACTCACTGGGAGAAATATGTTGCCCTGTCTGTTGCAGAGGCAGATTCCATTCAGCCACCAGCCTCTCAGTTCAATTGAACCAGAACACTGCTGCCTACAATGTATTCCCCACTCCCAGTCTTGCCGAACTCCCCTGGCTCTCTGTCCCCCATCACCATGGCCCTTAAAATTGTCAAACTTGTCTCCAAAGCCTCCATGGCTTTGCTCCACCCTCTTCTCACAATGTTCTCCAGGCCTATGCCCAGCGTGCGCCCTCTGCTGGTCTGACTCTGGGTTTACTGTGTGCTTCCCTCTGCCATCAGTGGCCCAGCCTTCAGCCACTGCACCCTTGGCCCTCTAGAACTCTCACTTTCGAAACCCCCTCCTCCTCGCTACCTCTCGTCCCACCTTCAAAAGCCTCCTCAGCCCTTACCCCTTTAATACTGCCTGAGGCCACTTTCCCTGATGTATTTCCCACCCTCCTGCTCGGGTATCCGCTGCAAAGTCCCTGGGGATGTATTTCACGCCCTGTTGTAGGCTAATTGATCGAGATTGATCACCATGACTAGTCAACAACTCCATTATCATTGTAACATGCGACTACCAGGATGGTGGATGGCAAACTAGATTTTTACGGTACGATAGCAAAATACTGCGGATGCTGGAAATCCGAAATAACAACAGAAAACGCTGGAAATACTCAGCAGGCCAGGCATCATCCGTGGAGAGAGAAACAGAGTCAACGTTTCAGGTCGAAGACCTTTCCTTTTTTTTGCCATGTGGGAGGGAAGAAAAAAAGGCCAAACAAAAAGTGTGGATAACATTTTTTTTGGTGTTTAAGACGATTAGAAGAATTGATAGGGTAGATAGAGGGAATCTATTTCTCCTGGTGGGGGAGTCCAGAACAAGGGAGTACCTTCACCACATGGACTGCAACGGTTCAAGAAGGCGGCTCACCACCGCCTTCTCAAGGGCAATTAGGGATGGGCAATAAATGCTGGCCTTAAATTAGAGCTCGGCCTTTCAGGGGTGATGTCAGGAAACACAAAGGGGAGTGGAAATCTGAAACTCTCTCCCTGAAAAAGCTGTGGAGGCCGGGGGTCAATTGAAAATGTCAAAAACTGAGATTGATAGATTTTTGTGAGGCAAGGGTATTAAGGGTTACAGAACCAAGGCGGGTAGATGGAGTTAAGATACAGATCAGTCATGATCTCATTGAATGGCAGAACAGGCTCGAGAGGCTAAATGGCCTCCTCCTGTTCCTATGTTCCTAGATGAACCTTGGTCTTCTTTCGTCTTACAATTCCTATGTATTTGTTAAAAAAGAAAAAAAGAAATATTTATATTTCTATAGCCCCTTTCATGACCACCGGATGTCTCAAAGCGCTTTACAGCCAATGACGTACTTCTTGAAGTGTGGTCACTGTTGTAATGTAGGAAACGCGGCAGCCAATTTGCGCACAGCAAGCTCCCACAAACAGCAATGTGATAATGACCAGTTAATCTGTTTTAGTGATGTTGGTTGTGGGATAAATATTGGCCAGGACACCAGGGAGAACTCCCCTGCTCGTCTTCGAAATAACACCATGGGATCTTTTACATCCACGTCTATGCACGAATGCAGCAAGACCTGGATGATATTCAGGCTTGGGCTGATAAGTGGCAAATAACGTTTGCGCCACACAAGCGCCAGGCAATGACTATCTCCAACAAGTGAGAATCTAACCACTGCCCCTTGATATTCAACGACATTACCATCGCCAAATCCCCCACCATCAACATCCTGGGGGTCACCGTTGACCAGAAACTTAACTGGACCAGCCACATAAATACTGTGGCAACAAGAGCAGGTCAGAGGCTGGGCATTGTGCGGCGAGTGTCTCACCTCCTGACTCCCCAAAGCCTTTCCACCATCTGCAAGGCACAAGTAAGGAGTCTGATGGAATACTCTCCACTTGCCTGGATGATTGCAGCTCCAACAACACTCAAGAAGCTCGACATCATCCAGGACAAAGCAGCCCGCTTGATTGGCACCCCATCCACCACCTTAAACATTCACTCCCTGCATCACCAGCGTACCGTGGCTGCAGTGTGTACCATCTACAAGATGCACTGCAGCAACTCGCCAAGGCTTCTTCGGCAGCACCTCCCAAACCCGCGACCTCTTCCACCTAGAAGGACAAGGGCAGCAGGCGCATGGGAACACCACCACCTCCAAGTTCCCCTCCAAGTCACACACCATCCTGACTTGGAAATATATCGCCGATCCTTCAAAGCCCTGGAACTCCCTCCCTAACAGCACTGTGGGAGTACCTTCACCACACGGACTGCAGCGGTTCAAGAAGGCGGCTCACCACCACCTTCTCGAGGGCAACTAGGGATGGGCAATAAATGCTGGACTTGCCAGCGACGACCGCAACCCAGGAACGAATAAAATAAAATCCACATGAGAGAGCAAATGGGGCCTCGGTTTAACATCTCATCTGAAAGACAGCACCTCTGACAGTGCAGCACTCACGCAGTACTGCAGTGGAATGTCAGCCTAAATTTTGTGCTCAAGTCTCCGGAGGGGGACTTGAACCCACAACCTTCTACCACCAGTGGCAGGGGTGCTATCAAAGGAGCCACGACTGACACTGTAAGATTCTGAAAATTGTAATAAAACCGCTGAAACCGTGTGGAGGTCGAAGTTCAGCATGAATTGTGAAATGGTTACAGACGGATTCAAAATGTAGGAAATCAGCGTATGTTCTTTGTTTGTGAAGACACAAAATGGCAGAAGTCAGCAGCAGATCCTATGCCTGGTGGTCAGCATATGGTCCTTTGTTTGAAAGGCCCCATGGACAAGAAGGAGGGACATGACTGACAAGGAAGTCCCGCCCCCACACACCTCACAGGAACATGAATGTGTCAATCAGGGAAGGTTTGGAGTGAAACTGACCTATCAGAGGGAGGCAGACAGTGACATACGAGCGGGGCCGGCAGAAAGGCGCTATAACAGAAGTGACCCGGGGCGGGAAATTCAGAACACAGAAGAAAGAAAGAAGACAGAAGTGGAAGAACAGACGAACAGAGAAAGCTGGCCAGTCTACCTTTCTACTTCCAACTTTTCTGGACCGATCACCCAGAGATAAAGGAGTATTTATGAAAGTCAGACATAGAGCTGAGATATTGTTAAAAGGGTACTTTTATGTATGGTTGACTTGGAATATAAATCGCCCAGAGGTAGCGTATAAATTGCTGGGAAATACTTGGGCGCATATTGATTGCGAAGTACACTTGAATTTTGAACTGTAGTGTGAATAAAGACCAATTTTATTGATCGCAAACTTTTCTGTCATTGTTACGCTTATTCGTGATTCTTTGAAGTCCGAACCGTAGTAAGAGAAAGGTTTACAATACTTACTTAAAAGGTGCAATATAAATGCAAGTTGTTGTTGTAGATGTGAGGGGTCTTTCATGGAGAAAGCAGGTGGTGAATGAGCCAAAAAGTGGGAATTTGTCGACGGATTTGCCAATTCCATCCTAAGTTGATGGCACACTCATAAAAATGGCCCGTATAGCATATTTCTATTAATAACAGTCCTTTACTATTTTCTCCATTTTTTGTGTGTGTGTGTTTAGTACAGTGAAATGTGGAGGACATAAACACTCATTAAAACCCTGGGACTGGCAGCAAGACAGCCGTTAGCTATATATAGTCTTCTGTATTTTGTTCTTTTGGTTTTTTGCTGGGATGCCAGACTTAGTTAAAAAAAAAAAGGCAGCAGTGAAAACTGGGGTGATCACCAGACCGAGACGCTCAGAGATGACAATCGAGGAAGTGGCCTCCTGTCCCACTCACACGGCCTTTGAAAAGCAGCACGCGCTCGCAGAGCCTCGCCTGTCTGCCTTTGCCATGTGTTCGGTGCGTGTACTGTGCTGCCTCAGCGGTTGTGCCCGGGTGGCATACACATGTTAGGCCGTGATCGGTGGAGATCGGTCAACGAAAACTTCGGTGTCATCGACGTAACTCAAAGTGGCGTGCTCGCAAAGTTCAAACGGTCGCTGAATATATTAATCCTTCCAGCCCCTCTCTCACAACAACAACAACAACTTGTACTTATATAGCACCTTTAACATAGTAAAACTTCCCACGGCACTTCACAGGAGTATTACACCGAGCCACATAAGGAGAAATTAGGGCAGGTGACCAAAAGCTTGGTCAAAGAGGTCGGTTTTAAGAAGCGTCTTAAAAGAGGAGAGAGAGGTAACGAGGCGGAGAGGTTTAGGGAAGGAATTCCAGAGCTCAGGGCCCAGGCAACAGAAGGCACGACAACCAATGGTTGAGCGATTATAATCAGGGATGCTCAAGAGGGCAGAATTAGAGGAGCGCAGATATCTCAGAGGGTTGTGGGGCTGAAGGAGATTACAGAGATAGGGAGGGGCGAGGCCATGGAGGGATTTGAAAACAAGGATGAGAATTTTGAAATCGAGGTGCTGCTTAACCGGGAGCCAATGTAGTTCAGCGAGCACAGGGGTGATGGGCGAACGGGACTTGGTGCGAGTTAGGACACGGGGCAGCAAAGTTTTGGATGAACTCAAGTTTACGTAGGGTAGAATGTGGGAGGCCAGCCAGGAGTGCGGTGGAATAGTCAAGTCTAGAGGTAACAAAGGCATGGATGAGGGTTTCAGCAGCGGATGAGCTGAGGCAGGGGCGGAGACGGGCGATGTTACGGAGGTGGAAATAGGCGGTCTTTGTTATGCTGCGGATATGTGGTCGGAAGCTCATTTCGGGGTCAAATATGACACCAAGGTTGCAAACAGTGTGATTCAGCCTCAGACAGATGTTAGGGAGAGGGATGGAGTCAGTGGCTAGGGAACGGAGTTTGTGGCGGGGACCGAAAACAATGGCTTCGGTCTTCCCAATATTTAATTGGAGAAAATTTCTGCTCATCCAGAACTGTATGTCGGACAAGCAGTCTGACAATTTAGAGACTGTGGAGGGTTTGAGAGAAGAGAGTCATAGGGGTAGAAATTAGGTCGCGCCCCATTTGGGGCGCAAATATCGTCCGGACGCAAATATTAGCGCCTGGCGCTAATTATCGGCACTGACGGGAAACTTCACTTTTACCGCCCCGGGAGGTGAGTGGAGCGCTAAAGCAGGCGCTGCACACCTCTCTTAAGGCGCAAAGGCCGAGCAGTGAGGCGCTAACTCGGAGCGCTGGCGAAGCTCATGTAATGTCAGTCAGCAATGGAACACACACACAATGGCACGGGCCAGTTCTTAAAGGGGATGGTTAATCTTGCTTTCCATCCACATCCTGTTCATTGCTGCCTTGAATCTCGGCCTGGAGAGACTTGCACATCAAATGTGCTGGAAAGAACAATGGAGAGCACCAGGCAAAGAGCTCAGAGTGCAGCTCCCACGGTCTCTGCTAAATCGATACAAGGAATGGCAAATCAAAATGAACCTGCAAAGTGCTGCTCAGTACCCAAAACTCCTTCACACAACGTTGAATCTCTCCAGAAGTCTCTCCCTCTCTCTCTCAGAATGCGTAGTTCAAAAATGCCACCAACAATAAAAGACAGGAAGAGGCCCCCTTTAAATAGCGCCCCCCCCAGCCCCACAGCGATTGATAGCGTTCCAGTCTTCTGGTCGTTGGAAGCGCCAGGCGGTAAGGCAGGGGGCGCCACTCAATTTCCGCTACGGGGCGCCCCAAGGGCATTGCACCATGGAATGACGTCACAATCTGCGCGCGCAGGTGGTCGCAGCGGTAAGTTTTAGCGCCGCCGCACAATCTCAAGTTAAGTTCTCGAGCGGCGCAAACATCGCTGTGCCCGGGCGTTAGCGGCTTTGCGCCCCATTAGCGCCCTCTTAAGGCGCTAACGGGTGGCGCAACCAAGTGAATTTTTACCCCATAGAGTTATACAGCACAGAAAGAGGCCCTTCGGCCCATCGTGTCTGCACCGGCCATCAAGCCCTGTCTATTCTAATCCCATTTTCCAGCACTTGGTCCGTAGCCTTGTATGCTATGGCGTTTCAAGTGCTCATCTAAATGCTTCTTGAATGTTGTGGGGGTTCCTGCCTCTACCACCCTTTCAGGCAGTGAGTTCCAGATTCCAACCACCCTCTGGGTGAAAAAGTTTTTCCTCAAATCCCCTCTAAACCTCCTTGAAACTATGCCCCCTGGTTATTGACCCCTCTACTAAGGGGAAAAGTTCCTTTCTATCTACCCTATCTATGCCCCTCATAATTTTGTACACCTCAATCAGGTCCCCCCTCAGCTCTTCTCTACTCTAAGGAAAACAACCCCAGCCTGTCCAGTCTCTCTTCATAGCTGAAATGCTCCAGCCCAGGTAACATCCTGGTGAATCTCCTCTGCACCCTCTCCAATGCAATCACATCCTTCCTATAGTGTGGCGACCAGAACTGCACACAGTATTCCAGCTGTGGCCTAACTAGCGTTTTGTACAGCTCCATCATAACCTCCCTGCTCTTATATTCTATGCCTCGGCTAATGAAGGCAAGTATCCCATATGCCTTCTTAACCACCTATCTACCTGTCCTGCTGCCTTCAGGGATCTATGTACATGCACACCAAGGTCCCTCTGATCCTCTGTCCTTCCTAGGGTCCTACCATTCATTGTGTATTCCCTTGCCTTGTTAGTAGTGAGGTAGAGCTGGGTGTCGTCAGCGTACATGTGGAAACTGATGCTGTGTTTTCGGATAATGTGGCCAAGGGGCAACATGTAGATGAGAAATAGAGGGGGCCAAGGATAGATCCTTGAGATAGAATACAAGGCAGGGGGTAATTGTGGCAATAGTGTAATACAGGCGATATCGACCGACCGTGATACGCCTCTTCTCATCTTTCTTTCCATTGAAAGAAAGATTTGCATTTCTGTAGTGCCTATCACAACCTCAGGATGTCCCAAAGCGCTTTACAGCCAATGAAGTACTTGCTGAAGTGTAGTCACTGTTGTAATGTAAGAAACACAGCGGCCAATTTGCACACAGCAAGCTCCCACAAACAGCAATGAGATAAAACTGTTTTCTTTTCATGATGTTGGTTGAGGGATAAGTATTGGCCAGAACACACCTGCTCTTCTTCGAAATAGTGCAATGGGATCTTTTATGTCCACCTGAGTGGGTAGACAGGGGCCTTGGTTAAATGTCTCATCCAAAAGACGGCACCTCTGACAGTGCAGCACTCCTTCAGCACTACACTGGAGTATCAGTCTAGATTTTTGTGCTCAAGTCTCTGGAGTGGGACTGGGACTCACAACCTCCTGACACAAAGGCGAGAGTGCGACCAATGAGCTGACACATTGAAGTCAATGAAAACCCGCAAGAAAAAGACCATCTGATAGACAATCCCTCTCTCACCTCGAGCCTCCAACCTCTCTTTCCAGCACAGCCTTTCTTCTCTCTCTCTCTCCCTCTATTTTAATCGATGGTGCTGTGGTCAAGGTCCAGTGCACCATCTATTCCAACATATTCTTATCCCAGAGTACCAACTTGGCTCAGTTACCTCAGAGTCAGAAGGTCGTGGGTTCAAGTCCCACTCCAGAGACTTGAGCACAAAAAATCTAGGCTGATACTCCAGTGCAGTACTGAGGGAGTGCTGCACTGTCGGAGGTGCCGTCTTTCAGATGAGAGGTTAAACCGAGGCTCCAGATGAGATTTAAACGGAGAGGGGGGCAGGCGCGGGTAGTTTAGCAGTCGGGACAGGTTTCCCTTAGGTCCTGCCGAATTTAATGGCAGGACCTAATGACCATTTTTGCAATCTGCTTCTTGGCTGCAGCCAGCCAGAATGAGAGGCTGGCAGGTTGTCGAGCGGGTAGGCCTTCAGCACCAGGCCGCAGCCGAGGAGCGGAGAGGAGGGAGGGAGAGATCGAGGGTTGGGGGAGGGGGGGCCATCATGGGGGGTGGCCCGGAGAGATCTGGGGATGAGGGGAGAAGATCGCATTGGAGGGCCGTGGAGGACATGGCGGGGTGGGGAGGAGGTCGCGGGCCGGGAAGGACATGCGGAGGGCATCGGATCGCGGGGAACAGGGAGTCGGATCACGGGAGTGGTTAACAGGGTAGCTTGAGGGGCCGGGGGAAGCACTCCTGCTCCTGGCCCACAAGCAGTGGTGGATCCAGCAGTCCTCGCCTCCTTTCAGCTGCCGGGTTTCCCGAGGCACGGGTAACCCGTTCGGCCAGCGTTAAAGCAGGAACAAAGAAAAGCTCTGAGGTACACAGCCTCATTAAAATATTTAAATAAAAGACCCGCCTCCTGGGAGCGGGTTGGTTGGCCCCCCCCCCCCCCCCACTCTGCCTCTATTAAAACCGGAAGTAGGCAGGTTGGAGGCGGGGTGGGTTGGGGTTTGAGATTTTTAAAATTTCAACTTCCTACCCGACCCAAACCCACCTGTTTTTGAGGGTTAAAATTACCCCCTATCTGTCTGGACCCCTAATTTGCATAATCTTGGCGGACTTAGTGAGTGTTATACACAGTTTCTGGGCAGGCTCTGAATGTCAACAGTGCTTCAGCACATATTGAGGGAGGCATAGAGCACTCGGTGCGTGATAGGCCTCAGATCTGTGAGGGGCTTAGTACCACACTGGGTGAGATCAGATAACTCAGCACAGGCCGGGGATGGAGCCTGGGCCTTTCCTGCTCTGTGTGGGGCTCAGTACCACACCACGTGAGAGCAGCTCACTCAGCACGGGCCGGGGATGGAGCCTGGGCCTTTCCTGCTGTGTGTGTGGGGCTCAGTCCCTCACCGGGTGAGATCAGATAACTCAGCACAGGCCGGGGATGGAGCCTGGGCCTTTCCTGCTGTGTGTGTGGGGCTCAGTCCCTCACCGGGTGAGATCAGATAACTCAGCACAGGCCGGGGATGGAGCCTGGGCCTTTCCTGCTGTGTGTGTGGGGCTCAGTCCCTCACCGGGTGAGATCAGATAACTCAGCACAGGCCGGGGATGGAGCCTGGGCCTTTCCTGCTCTGTGTGGGGCTCAGTACCACACCACGTGAGAGCAGCTCACTGAGCACGGGCCGGGGATGGAGCCTGGGCCTTTCCTGCTCTGTGTGAGGGGCTCAGTACTACACTGGGTGAGATCAGATAACTCAGCACAGGCCGGGGATGGAGCCTGGGCCTTTCCTGCTCTGTGTGAGGGGCTCAGTACTACACTGGGTGAGATCAGATAACTCAGCACAGGCCGGGGATGGAGCCTGGGCCTTTCCTGCACTGTGTGGGGCTCAGTACCACAGCGGGTGAGATTGGCTAACAGCACAGGCCGGGGATGGAGCCTGGGCCTTTCCTGCTCTGTGTGGGGCTCAGTCCCACACCAGGTGTGAGAGCAGCTCACTGAGCACAGGCCGGGGATGGAGCCTGGGCCTTTCCTGCTCTGTGTGTGGGGCTCAGTCCCACGCCAGGTGTGAGATCAGCTCACTGAGCACAGGCCGGGGATGGAGCCTGGGGCTTTCCTGCTGTGTGTGTGGGGCTCAGTCCCACACCGGGTGAGATCAGATAACTCAGCACAGGCCGGGGATGGGGCCTGGGCCTTTCCTGCTCTGTGTGTGGGGCTCAGTCCCACACCGGGTGAGATCAGCTCACTGAGCACAGGCCGGGGATGGAGCCTGGGCCTTTCCTGCACTGTGTGGGGCTCAGTCCCACACCGGGTGAGATCAGCTCACTGAGCACAGGCCGGGGATGGAGCCTGGGCCTTTCCTGCTCTGTATGGGGCTCAGTCCCACACCGGGTGTGAGAGCAGCTCACTGAGCACAGGCCGGGGATGGAGCCTGGGCCTTTCCTGCTCTGTGTGTGGGGCTCAGTCCCACAGTGGGTGTGAGATAAGCTAACTCAGTACAGGCCGGGGATGGAGCCTGGGCCTCTCCTGCTGTGTGTGGGGCTCGGTACCACACCGGGTGAGATAAGCTAACTCAGTACAGGCCGGTGATGGAGCCTGGGCCTCTCCTGCTCTGTGTGGGGCTCAGTCCCACAGTGGGTGAGATCAGCTCACTGAGCACAGGCCGGGGATGGAGCCTGGGCCTTTCCTGCTCTGTATGGGGCTCAGTCCCACACCGGGTGTGAGAGCAGCTCACTGAGCACAGGCCGGGGATGGAGCCTGGGCCTTTCCTGCTCTGTGTGTGGGGCTCAGTCCCACAGTGGGTGTGAGATAAGCTAACTCAGTACAGGCCGGGGATGGAGCCTGGGCCTCTCCTGCTGTGTGTGGGGCTCGGTACCACACCGGGTGAGATAAGCTAACTCAGTACAGGCCGGTGATGGAGCCTGGGCCTCTCCTGCTCTGTGTGGGGCTCAGTCCCACAGTGGGTGTGAGATCAGATAACTCAGTACAGGCCGGTGATGGAGCCTGGGCCCTTCGGATCTGTGTGCCTCAGCTACTCACTTAATAAACTCCGCAGCTGCAGGGAGAGCTTTCCCTGAGTATTTGAGAGCCTATTTCAATTTAAAAAAAGGAAGAGTTTATAGTCTTGTCCTTGTTGAGTCTAGCCAGGTCCTTTTTGCACAACAAGAGGAACGAATTCCTTTAAAAACACAGTATTGCCAACACTCGCAAATCCATCGCGAAAGATATGATTTCGGAGTGAAATAAAGCATCCCTCGTGATCTAATGCCTAAATCTTGGAATTTAAAAATACGTGAATTGCACATTTGCGAAAATAAATACGGGGATTGATATTATTAGTGATAATACAAACAAATTCTTTTGCATTTGCAACTTTGCTGAAATGCCCGCCAGAGGAAATCTTTATGACGGCATTTACAATGTCATTGCCCATAGCGACCAGAGCAATACACCTTCTGTTGGCTACCATATTTGCCTTAAACATCCGATACCAGCCTACTGATCGAGCAGCGGTCATTAACAGCGGTCTTCTAGAAGGCCTTTCAACGCTGACAAAGTTCTGCCTTCGAGTAAACCAGCGTTGGCTGATGGCTTCAGTGTCCAGCCATTCCCAGCTAAATGTGCCATTAAAACTGGTCGCTGCAGATTTTAGCTATCACTGCTAGATAAGTGGACCATACAAGATGCTGAAACTTAGAGTGAAGTTTAACTAAAGAATGTGTCGAACTTGCTAATAGCCTACTGACTGTGCGAAAATTCTACATAGGCAGTTGGATTGTAGCCGTTGCTGCTATTTATATTTTATAGAATCTTAGAAATTTACGGCACAGAAGGAGGCCATTCCCCCCATCGTGTCTGTACCGGCTGAAAGAGCTCTCCAGCCTAATCCCACTTTCCAGCTCTTGGTCTGTAGGTTACAACACTTCAAGTACTTTTTAAATGCGATGAGGGTCTCTGCCTCTACCACCCTTTCAGGCAGTGAGTTTCAGGCCCCCACAACCCTCTGGGTGAAAAAAGTTCTCCTCAACTCCCCTCTAAACCTTCGCCCAATTACTTTAAATCTATGCCCCCTGGTTATTGACCCGTCTGCTAAGGGAAATAGGTCCTTCCTATCCACTCTATCGAGGCCCCTCATAATTTTATACACCTCAATTAAGTCTCCCCTCAGCCTCCTCTGTTCCAAAGAAAACAACCCCAGCCTATCCAATCTTTCCTCATCGCTAAAATTCTCCAGTCCAGGCAACATCTCGTAAATCTCCTCTGTACCCTCTCTCGTGCAATCACGTCCTTCCTGTAATGTCTGTAGCACAAACAATGTTCCAATAAATTAGCAGCCATTATAACACCTCATTTCAATCTTTCCTAGTCTGTTGTGGTTTAATTACACTGAGACATTGAAGAGCGTTGAACACTGGCTTACAAGTTACATTATCTCAAAGAAGGAAATTCATTGGCCAGAAGTCGATAACAGCAACAACAACAACAACTTGTATTTATATAGCTCCTTTAACATAGTAAAACGTCCCAAGGTGCCTCACAGGAGCGTTACCAAACAGAATTTGACACCGAGCCACATAAGGAGATATTAGGACAGGTGACCAAACACTTGGTCAAAGAGGTAGGTTTTAAGGAGCATCTTAAAGGAGAAGAGAGAGGTAGAGAGGCGGAGAGGTTTAGGGAGGGAATTCCAGAGCTTGGGGCCCAGGCAGCTGAAGGCACGGCCGCCAATGGTGGAGCGATGGAAATTGGGGATGCTCAAGAGGCCAGAATTAGAGGAGCGCAGAGATCTCAGAGGGTTGTAGGGCTGGAGGAGGTTATGACTAATGGTCAAAAGCAGAGCGAGGCTGGCCTGCGAGTGACGTGACAGTGGGGCCCCCGATCCACCTACTCCTGCTCCTATTTCTTATGTTCTTATGTCAGTTAGCGGTTAGTGACAGCCGAACGTGCTTCCTGTCCGGGAGCAAGGGTCAGCAAGGGGTCGGGTCAGGAAACAAATAGCAACTCATGGGACTAGAAATTAGTTATAGCCAAGGAATGGGCAGTGTTTAGACTAAAAATGGTTAAGTAGCGCCAGGTGAAAAGTGTCTAGACTGCACGCAAAATTCGTCCTCGTCTCTCATTAAAATGATTGGAGCCATAAATCTAGTCTAAAAACCCAAGCTCATTGGCGTTACACTGAAAAGATGGACCAATATTGGGTGTAGTCTAAACGCAAGTAATGATTGCCACAGGCTTTTTTCACTACTTAAATGGGAGGTTCATTGATGCTGCAGCACCTCATTCTCAGCATTGTTGGGTGTGCAGCTGCCTCAACAAGCATAAGAAAAGGGACAAGGAGAAGGAGCCCCAGGGAGAGCCCGGAGGTTTCGGATGAAGCTTTGGAGGCATTGGTTTTAGCGGTGGAGAGAAGGCGGGCGGTCCTGTACCCGCCAACTGGCAGGAGGCCCTCGCCACAAGTCTGCCGGACCATGTGGCGGGAGGTGGCACACCACGTCGCGGGCAGCACTGTGCTCCCCAGGACCCACACCCAGTGCAGGAAGAAGTTTAATGACCTCACACGGGTGGTCAGGGTGATTGAAGGTTTCAATAAATGCTACATACCACCATCTGTACCACAAGCTTCACACACTGCTCAATGCACCACACCCCTAGCACTCACCCACCAACAGTCTCTACCTAGCAACACTCACACCCACATCTCTCACCTTGCACACAATGACAGCTATTCAACTATGGCAGGCACAAGGGTCATCAGTTCTTAGAATTCATGTCATATGTGTGATATGTTTATGCATAAATTTATGAGGACGCTGTGATACGGCATGACACAGGGATGGTATGATGGGGATGTGGTGAGCAACGGGGATCTGGGGTTTCATTCACTCAAATCGGAGTCTGATGAGCCGGTCACGGACAGCCCGTCCGGAAGCCCGATTGTCCGGCTGCCTCCTCCCTCCCTCCTGTTCCTTGTCTTCTTCCTCCTTGCCTTCTTCCTCCTCGTCTTCTTCCTCCTCCCTCTGTGCACATGGTCCTGTCTTCCTCGTTGCCCCCGCTCCCTCCGCTGTAGATCCTGAAGGGTGAGGTAGACTGCCAGTATAGCCCCCATGACTTTTAGCAAGTGTTGTAGGTTGAATCTTTCAAGAATAAATTTTGCACTTTTCTACTTGCCACAACATTCTTTATACCAAAGAACCTTCAAATAACGAAATAAAACTGTTGCAGTATCAGGAAGTAACACACAGGCACGAAAAATTCACTAACCTGTCAGGTGCGAGTGATTGGGGCTGATCCCTTTAAATAACGTCCCTGGAGCCGGCTTCCTGGTGTTACACGCCAGCTCTCCCTGTCGTTTGTAACTCCAGGCGGTGAGGTAAGTGGCGAGAAGCAATTTGGCAGATCAGGCGTTGCGTGAGCGTTGCACACTCACTGACGTCACGATCTTCTTGGCATTAGAGGTGGGCGGTCATGTGATGATACCTCCGGGAATAAGTCCATCCAGAGTTGGTGAACCTATGCGCAATCCTACTGTCGGGTTATGGGTTTTAGTGAGGGGAGTGTAGTGAGCTGAACCCACTGTGTGTGGGAGTCAGTATAAAAATGGAGCCCAGTGTACCGATCATGACTGGCTCCACAGTCTGAGTGTTAAAGTGGAAGAGAGGTGCATGGACCTGAGCTCCAGAAGAGTCAAATATAAAAACACTTCAAATAAAGACCTTTTTTTCTGGCCCAGCAGTAAATACACGGTTACTAGATTAAATGTAAGAGATTCTGGTGTCACCCATGGCGCAGTGGTAGCACAGTCACCTCGAAAAAGAAAAGAAAGACTTGCATTTCTATAGCGCCTTTCACAACCCCAGGACGTCCCAAAGTGCTTCACAGCCAATGAAGTACTTTTGAAGTGCAGTCACTGTTGTAATGTAGGAAACGCAGCAGCCAATTTGCGCACAGCAAGCTCCCACAAACACTGTGATAAATGACCAGATCATCTGTTTTAGTGATGTTAGTTGAAGGATAAATATTGGCCAAGACATCGGGGAGAACTCCCCTGCTGTTCTTCAAAATAGTGCCGTGGGATCTTTTATGTTCACCTGAGGGAGCAGAAGGGGCATCAGTTTAACAACTTATCCGAAAGACAGCACCTCCGACAGTGCAGCACTCCCTCGGTACTGCACTGGGTGTATCAGCCTAGATTTTGTGCTCAAGTCTCTGGAGTGGGACTTGAATCCACAACCTTCTGACTCAGAGGCGAGAGGTGCTACCCACTGAGCACTGGCTGGCACACAGAGTCCCCATTTCAGCCCTGAAAAGGACTTCATTAAGCTGCAATAACCTTTTGCTGCTTTCGACATACAGCTGGTCCATATAGTAAAAGCTCTGAGTCACCAGAAATCTCCTATCTTTCTCCAGCTTGAAACTTGGACGCTGGCTGATCTTTCTCCGGGACCCAGGGGAAGGCTGTCTGCGTCTGCAGCAGTTCATTTATCACATTTTCCTTTGATGTTCTTTGAAGTAGGTTTTAGCAGCTAATGTTGATGGGATTACAAGACGTACACTTGACAAAGCAGTCGGGTGGCGATTCAACACGTGGCCACGTTGATTCCCAAGGCAAGGTAAACAATGAGCTATGTCTGGAAAGCCACTTCACACATTACAACAGTCACAAACCACAAACCTGTCACTTAGGGAGTTAGGGCAGCAAAGCTGGAGTCTTCTTCCTAGCTCCTGGCTCGCACGGCCTCAACACACACAGCTGCTGGCCACTGAAAGAAAGTCTTAAAGAAAGATTTGCATTTCTATAGCGCCTTTCACGACCTTAGACGTCCCAAAGCGCTTCACAGCCAATGAAGTACTTTTTGAAGTGTAGTCGCTGTTGTAATGTGGGAAACGCGGCAGCCAATTTGCGCACAGCAAGCTCCCACAAACAGCAATGTGATAATGACCAGATCATCTGTTTTTGTTATGTTGGTTGAAGGATAAATATTGGCCCCAGGACACCGGGGAGAACTCCTCTGCTCTTCTTCGAAATAGTGCCATGGGATCTTTTACGTCCACCTGAGAGAGCAGATGGTGTAGTATATGTGGGTAGAAAAAATGAAGGACAGAGACAGGATGAGTTGCTAGTCAATGCGCTTGCTTTACTAGGCCAGAGCAAACCAAGTGACAAACAATGTGATAATATATTACACTGCTTTCCTCTTAAAAAAAAGTATGTATTCCCCTCTAAAATACCACAAAACTATGGTCTCACCTTTCCCAGCATTACATGTACCACGTAAAACTCCTGGCTTTTTTTTCTTTTAAATGATCTACAAATCCTACAAATGAGCTACAAATCCAGTTTAATAACAGGTTTGCGGAGCCTTCCTAATCTCCTGAAAGATTTTGGTGTTGAACCAATTTTCGGGCTGTTTTGTTTTGGTTCCAAACTCAAAGATGATCCTGTTTCTATCTCAGATTTGTTTGAACCTGGTACTTCAGTTTCTGAAGTCTGAACGGAGTCAAACTCATGTGTGTGTTCATGATCAAGTGGTTCAAGATCATGTCTTGGTTCATCTCATAGAGTTATACAGCACAGAAAGAGGCCCTTCGGCCCATCGTGTCTGCGCCGGCCATCAAGCCCTGTCTATTCTAATCCCATTTACCAGCACTTGGTCCATAGCCTTGTATGCTATGGCGTTTCAAGTGCTCATCTAAATGCTTCTTGAATGTTGTGAGGGTTCCTGCCTCTACCACCCTTTCAGGCAGTGAGTTCCAGATTCCAACCACCCTCTGGGTGAAAAAGTTTTTCCTCAAATCCCCTCTAAACCTCCTGCCCCTTACCTTGAAACTATGCCCCCTGGTTATTGACCCCTCTACTAAGGGGAAAAGTTCCTTTCTATCTACCCTGTCTATGCCCCGCATAATTTTGTACACCTCAATCAGGTCCCCCCTCAGCCTTCTCTGCTCTAAGGAAAACAACCCCAGCCTGTCCAGTCTCTCTTCATATCTGAAGTGCTGCAGCCCAGGTAACATCCTGGTGAATCTCCTCTGCACCCTCTCCAATGCAATCACATCCTTCCTATAGTGTGGCGACCAGAACTGCACACAGTATTCCAGCTGTGGCCTAACTAGCATTTTGTACAGCTCCATCATAACCTCCCTGCTCTTATATTCTATGCCTCGGCTAATGAAGGCAAGTATCCCATATGCCTTTTTAACCACCTTATCGACCTGTCCTGCTGCCTTCAGGGATCTATGTACATGCACACCAAGGTCCCTCTGATCCTCTGTCCTTCCTAGGGTCCTACCATTCATTGTGTATTCCCTTGCCTTGTTAGTCCTCCCAAAATGCATCACCTCACACTTTTCAGGGTTAAATTCCATTTGCCACTGTTCCGCCCATCTGACCAACCCGTCTATATCGTCCTGTAGCCTGAGGCTTCCCTCCACGCTATTTACCACTCCACCAATTTTCGTGTCATCTGCGAACTTACTGATCATACCTCCTACATTCATATCTAAATCATTAATGTACACTACAAACAACAAAGGACCCAGCACCGATCCCTGCGGTACACCACTGGACACAGGCTTCCAGTCACAAAATCAACCTTCGACCATCACCCTCTGCCTCCTGCCACTAAGCCAATTTTGGATCCAATGTGCCAAATTGCCCTGGATCCCATGGGCTCTTACCTTCTTGACCAGTTTCCCATGCGGGACTTTGTCAAAAGCCTTACTGAAGTCCATGTAGACTACATCAACTGCACTACCCTCATCCACGCACCTAGTCACCCCCTTGAAAAATTCAATCAAATTGGTTAGACATGATCTCCCCCTGACAAAGCCATGCTGACTATTCTTGATTAATCCTTGCCTCTCCAAGTGGAGACTAATTCTGTCCCTCAGAATTTTTTCCAATAATTTCCCTACCACTGATGTTAGGCTCACTGGCCTGTAATTCCCTGGTTTATCCCTACTACCCTTCTTGAATAATGGCACTACGTTAGCTGTCCTCCAGTCCTCTGGCATCTCCCTTTTGGCCAGAGAGGATCTGAAAATTTGTGTCAGAGCCCCTGCAATCTCCTCCCTTGCCTCACACAGCAGCCTGGGATACATCTCGTCTGGGCCTGGGGATTTATCCACTTTTAAGCCTGCTAAAACTGCTAGTACCTCCTCCCTCTCAATACTAATTTGTTCAAGTATATCACAATCCCCCTGCCTGATTTCTATGCCTACATCGTCCTTCTCCATAGTGAACACGGATGCAAAATATTCATTTAAAACCTCACCCACATCTTCCGGCTCTACACACAGATTGCCACTTTGGTCCCTAAGGGGCCCTACTCTTTCCCTGGTTATCCTCTTGCCCTTAATATACTTATAAAACACCTTGGGATTTTCCTTTATTTTGCCCGCCAGTGTTTTTTCATGCCCCCTCTTCGCTCTCCTAATTTCTTTTTTAAGTACCCCCCTGCACTTTCTATACTCCTCTAGGGCATCCACTGTTTTTAGTCCTTTGTATCTGCCAAAAGCCTCCCTTTTTTTCCTAATCCATTCTTGTATATCTCTTGACATCCAGGGTTCCCTGGGCTTGTTGGTCCCACCCTTGACCTTTACGGGAACATGTTGGCGTTGTACTCTCTATTTCCTTTCTGAAAGACTCCCACTGCTCTGATGTGGATTTTCCTACAAATAGCTGATCCCAGTCGACTTTGGCCAGATCCTGCCTTATCATATTAAAATCGGCCTTCCCCCAATTTAGAACCTTTATTTCCGGTCCATCTTTGTCCTTTTCCATGACTACCTTAAATCTCACCGAATTATGGTCACTGTCACCAAAATGCTCTCCTACTGACACTTCTACCACTACATTCCCTAGAATTAGGTCCAGTACCGCCCCCTCTCTTGTAGGACTTTCTACATGCTGGCTCAAAAAGCTCTCCTGGATGCACTTTAAGAATTCTGCACCCTCTAAGCCTTTCACACTCTGACTATCCCAGTTAATTTTGGGGAAGTTGAAATCCCCTACTATTATTACCTTATTATTTCTACACTTCTCTGAGATTTGCCTACATATCTGTTCCTCTATCTCCCCCTGACTGTTTGGGGGCCTATAGTACACTCCCAGCAAAGTGCTTGCCCCCTTTTTGTTTTTAAGTTCTACCCATATGGCCTCATTAGAGGAACCTGCTAAGATATCATCCCTCCTTACAGCAGTAATTGTCTCCTTGATTAATATTGCGACACCCCCTCCTCTTTTACACCCCCCTCTGTCTCGCCTGAAGATTCTATACCCCAGAATATTGAGCTGCCAGTCCTGCCCCTCCCTCAACCATGTCTCTGTGATAGCAACAATATCATACTCCCATGTGTTCATCAACACCTTCAATGTATCTGCCTTACTCGCAAGACTCCTTGCATTAAAATAAATGCCATCCAGCCTTGCCATACTCCCTTGTGCTCTGCCTTCCAGGCTGACTTGTTTTTTCCTCTATATTTGGCTGTGCATCACTCCCTACTATAGCTCCACTCCGTATCCCATCCCCCTGCCAAGTTAGTTTAAACCCCCCCCAACAGCACTAGCAAACCTCCCCACAAGGATGTTGGTCCTGTTCCGGTTCAGGTGCAACCCGTCCGACTTGTACAGGTCCCACCTTCCCCAGAAGCAAACCCAGTGATCCAGGGAACTAAAGCCCTCCCTCCTGCACCAACTCTTTAGCCACGCATTCATCTCTAGCAGAGGTCATTTGATCTACATGAACACTTCGGATGTTGTCACCAATTTCAACCAAATATCGCTTGGTTCCACCAACCTCTACTATGGTTCCTATATCCCACTTGTGTGAACTCGACTAGCCAGGGGGACTGAGAACACATTTGTTTTGTTTGAAACTGCGTTCTTTCTGATTGCTCTCATAATAACGTTTCTGACTCAACTGTTTCTGTTCAACTCTTGAGGCCAAATTCGGTTGAACAAGACTCAATCGTGTTCTCAATCTCCTCTTCATCGAGAGTTCTGCTGGGATATATCCCATTGTAGTGTGCAGAGTAGTCCTGTACTTCAGCAAGAAATTTGCCAAACGTTGCTTCATGCTGAGTCCCGAACAACCCTGCAACACTTGCTTTTTGAGAGCTTCTTTTACTATTCTGACTGCTCCGTTTGAAGCTGGATGATATGGTGGAACGAGAGTGTGTTTGATACCCTTCCATTTCATGAACTCTTGGAATAGAGCAGAACGGAACTGAGGGCCATTGTCAGAAACAAGCTCTTCAGATAGGCCATGACATGCGAAGATAGACCTCAACTCATCTATGGTACGTTCAGTTGTAGTATTTGAACCCATGTGTTTCACTTCAATCCACTTTGAGTGACTATCTACAAGTACCAGGAAATAATCATTTGCTTTCTCACAGAGGTCTACATGTGCTCTCTGAAAAGGTCGACTTGGCCATGACCAGAGGTGTAGTGGAGTTTTGGGTGGTTTGTTTCTGCAAATTTGGCTGCATTTGCTGACAAGTGATTCAAGATCACTGTCCAATCCAGGCCAGTAAACAAAGCTTCTTGCAATTGATTTCATACTGACGATCCCTGGATGTTCAGTATGAAGTTCAGCCAGAATTCTATCTCTCAAAGAAGTAGGTACCACCACTCTGCTTCTCCACTTGATACAACCTTGCTCACAAGACAATTCAGTACGACAATTATGGAATGGTTTCAACTCTGTGGTACTCTTTGTAAGTGGTACTTGATTAAACTTACTCTCATATGTGTCCTTGCTCATGATAGAGCAGTCCGCCGCTGTGTCGATACACATATCAATATATTGGTGGTTGACCACAAGTTTTGTACGGAAGTCTTTCTCACGACTTCTGGTGTTGCCGCTGGTGGCATAGATACTGTAGATGCCTAGTTCTTCAACATCAGGTGTGTTCACTTCAATATGGTGAACTCCTCCCTTTTGTTGTCGCTGCTTTGCATTGCCACTAGAATGATTCTAACTTCGTGCTTTAGATCTAGCTCTGCAAGCTGTCGAAATACGGCCTTGCTTCTGGCAGTGAAAACACTTCGCATTTCTGTATTGGCAGGACTGTGGTGAGTGATTTCCATTGCAGCGATAACAATTCACTGAACTGCTCTCACCGACATGCTTTTGACCCAGTCGCACAGCTTTAAGTTTGGCGGTGGCTTTGTGACTGTAGACCTCAGCTGCACTAGTCACTTGAGTTGGACGGAGCTCCCTAGCATTCTTAGACACCATCTCCATAGATAGGGCAATTGTGCATGCTATGTCAAACGTTAGGTTCGGAGTGTTCAGTAACTTGGACTGTGTGCGCTCATCCACCAGTCCACACACAAACTTATCTCGCAACGCACGATCTAAAAATGTGCCGAAGTTACAATGCAAGGACAGGTTCTTAAGAGCTACAATGTACTCACTGATGGTTTCACTTTGTTTTTGGTTTCTGGTACCAAACTTATAGCTCTCTGCTATTTCTAACAGCTTTGGGTCAAAATTGTCCTCGAGTTTCTCGACAATATCTTCAAACAACGCATCCTTCGCTTTCCCCGGCGCAAGTAGGTTTGTAAACGTTCCGTAGATATCTGGCCCGATCTCCGTTAGAAAAATTGCTTTTTTCCGTTCACGAATTTCTTTATTTTGAGCTTGAACATTCTCATCTGCACCTTCAGGTCTCAATAATGTTATTGGCCTTAAAAAACATCTCCATCCGCTCAATGTAAGAACTGAATGGTTCGCGAGCTCGGTCATACAGGCCGAGGCTTCTGATGAATCCCGTAGGCGCGGCCATGATTGTCCCGATCCCGTTGAACAGTGACTCAGCACGCTACCTGTGTACCTGTGAGAATCAACGCTGCTGTTGCTGTTTATACATACACGCAAAGGCAAAGCACAGACAATTCTGCCTCAGCATTAACAGTAAAACATCACAAAAATTCAGTTTATGTGTCATAATTTCACCTTAAACTTTCCCACTCGAAGATTGAACACTGTGTTCTTCCATGGTCCCTAAAAATGGCTTTGGGATCCCATCCTCGTTGCCAAAATGTAATATGTGTGGGTAGAACAAATGAAGGACAGAGACACGATGAGTTGCTAGTCCATGTGCTTGTTCAGAGCGAACTGAGCATGCTCATACTAAACCATGTGATAAACCATATGATAATACATTACAGACGGGACCTTGGCTTAACGTCTCATCCGAAAGACACAACATAGCATTTTAAGCCCCAGTTGAAAGAAACTTCTGAAGTGGTATTAGATACCCTGATAGAGAGTGAGGCAATGGCAGCCATCTTGTGATTTAGAAGTCCACTGGCAGCCCTCTGATACCTCACCCAAGCTTATGTGTGAGCTTAGACAGTGAGAACTAGCACCCAACGTCCCTACATGTGCAGGAGTCACTTGATAAAGATTAGGACCAGGAACCATGGCTGATTTTCCCCTCCTTGGCCTAGGAACACTGAAGACGATGGTAGCTCCCTTTGCTGGTGCCTCAGCTATGATCAGCTAACTTTGTTTTATTTGTTCTTGGGATGTGGGCATCAGTGCCAAGGTAATGTTTACTGCCCATCCCTAGTTGCCCAGAGGGCATTAACTGTTAACCACATAGTGTGGGACTGGAGTCATGTGTAGGCCCAAACCGGGTAGAGGCAGTAGGTTCCATTAACTGAAGGTTATCAGTGAACCATTTGAGATTTTTACAATCTGGAAGCTTTCATGATCATTTCTTCTGCTGCCAGCCCACAAATTCGAGAAGGGAGGAGTCACAATTTACCAGATTTATTGAATACAGTTTCAGAACATGTGCCGTGCGTGCTGCGATTAGGTTCTTCAGGCGCTCTCCAGCCAAACCAGGGGTCCTTAATGGGGATGGCTGGAAGCTGCCACTGAGGCGGTAAGTTGACCGTATTTCACTTACCTCATCGTGGAGCCGGGAGGAGCAGAGTGTCCTTCCTGGCTCCGCATTAAAACCGTGGGTCGTTGCCGGCCACCGCTCGTTGTCCTACCTCCCCCTCTCCCGATTGGCTCCCCAATTCTCCTGAGGCCGTCGGGCAATTTCCGAGCTGGCCAATCTTGCTGCCCCCCCCCGGTGATCAGCAAGCTGACGGCCCTAGGCCGCAAATGGCGTCTGCAGCTGACCGGGACTATCTTAATGAGGCCGATGGACCAATTTGCCATGATTCTGCCATCGGCCTCATTAGGCCCCGATTCGGACAACGATCCGATTTCCTGGCCCAATCCATTCCTCACCCAATGTCCACATGGATGCACTTTCCACAACTGGTCCAGCGTTCCCTCTCTAGCCCACTGGTGCTGAGGACAATCAGAGCTCTGTAAGATTTCTTTCCTCTGTTGTTCAGAATACAAAAGTTCAAAGATCAAGCGAGACACTGTAGTTATTATCGAACTTTCAAGAATTGAATTTGACAAACAACACGACAATCTGCACCAGAAAGAAAGTAGTAATTTTTCATACAAACTTTTTTCTAGCGAGTACAACTCAGGACAAAGAATTGAGCAAGTTCTTTGTCCTGGGAGATGAAGATGGTTCCTCTCCTACACTGTCTTGTCCTGACAACGCATACGAACATAAGAAATAGGAGCAGGAATAGGCCACTTGGCCCCTCGAGCCTGCTCCGCCATTCAATAAGATCATGGCTAATCTCGGGCTCAAAGCCACTTCCCAGCCCGCTCCCCATAACCCTTCACTCCCTTATCTTGCAAAAATCTGTCTATCTCCACCTTAAATGTATTTAATGACCCAGCCTCCACGGCTCTCTGGGGCAGAGAATTCCACAGATTTACGACCCTCTGAGAGAAGAAATTCCTCCTCATCTCAGTTCTAAAAGGGCGACCCTTTATTCTGAAACTATGCCCCCGAGTTCTAGATTCCCCCACGAGGGGAAACATCCTCTCTGCATCTACCTTGTCGAACCCCCTCAGTATCTTATATATTTCAATAAGATCACCTCTCATTCTTCTAAATTCCAATGAGTATAGGCCCAACCTGCTCAACCTTTCTTCATAAGTCAACCACCTCATCTCTGGAATTAACCCAGTGAATCGTCTCTGAACTGCCTCCAATGCAAGTATATCCTTCCTTAAATAAGGAGACCAAAACTGCATCTGGTTCTCCTGAAAACCCTTGTAGAACAGGGTCTTTTATATAGTTTTCTTTCCAAAATCAAAGAATCTTTGATCAGTTTTCAGGCTTTGTTTTTTTATCTCTGCAACTGTCAGCATTGTTTCTCCTTATCAGTTTCTTCAGGTTTTATCTTACAAAGGCTCCCTTCAGTCTTGCTGACAACATACATTCCTCTCTCTTAGCATCCTGGACAATAAGAAAAGACCATCATGCATCCTGTGTTTGGCCAAGCTGACACTTCTGTGTTCTTTGACCAAGACATCGAGGGTGATGTAAGAAAACTACTAGGCCCTTGGTCTAAGCGTTAAACAAAGCTTTAATCAACTGTTTTACAACATGGAGGTCTAGTTGTGTCCTTCTCTAGTTCCTGTTAAAGAATGTCCTGCGCAAGCTGGGCCCGTGCCCGAGTATTTATACTCTCCCTGGACAGCGCCACCCGCAGGCCACTCAGTATTATTTCATAAGTCATGAATGACAGATTCATGTCAGAGGGTTTCAAGCCCATTCTTTTATCTCCTTTTAAAACAAGTATCAAAAGTCCACAATGAAAAGTCCAGAATCCTTCAGCACCCACTGCTGCCTGGTTTGAAATCAGCTAACTCAGCACTGTAACCCGTTTTCCCTTTCAGATGCTGACCAACCTTCGGTGCGTTTCTCACATCTTCAACAGCGCTGGTGGATCTGCCTGGGTGAAGTTACTGAGCCCGACGGTGAAGGAGTCAAACTATAGCGATCCAATTTTTAAAGAATGTGTCAATTCCAACTCTGCCTCTTGTTACTTCAGTTCCCATTTTTGTCCCCTGACATGGCAGGGGGCAAACCAGGCCAAATTGTTTCATGCATCATCACATCACAGCCTGAAGTATATCTGAAAGTCCGATACAGGGAACATTTCCTGAGGGATCAGTCACATATCTCCTCAACAACAAAGCCATGAATGACCCACACAGATCTCCCATTCTGGAATTATGCAGGGCTCTTTTTCTGGAGCGCTGCGCTCGCTGACCTACATTGGCTCCCAGTCCGACAACGCCTCAATTTTAAAATTCTCATCCTTGTTTTCAAATCCCTCCATGGCCTCCTCGCCCCTCCCTCTCTCTGTAACCTCCTCCAGCCCCACAACCCTCCGAGATCTCTGCGCTCCTTCAATTCTGGCCTCTTGCGCATCCCCGATTTTAATCGCTCCACCATTGGCGGCCGTGCTTTCACCTGCCTGGGCCTTCAGCTCTGGAATTCGCTCCCTAAATCTCTCCGCCTTTCTACTTGTCTCTCCTTCTTTAAGACGCTCCTTAAAACCAACCTCCATCTGTCTTCATATCTCCTTATGTGGCTCGGTGTCAAATTTTGTTTGATAATCGCTCCTGTGAAGTGCCTTGGGACGTTTTGCTATGTTAATGGCGCTATATAAATGCAAGTTATTTATGTTGTTGTGCCTGTTTTAATCATTTTCAGCAGTTTCGATGCTTATTTAATGTAGAATAAAGTGTGGAACTCCTCCCCTCCCTCAGTCTTCCTATCCCACCACCTCCTCTCACCACCCCCCACACAATCTCCAGGCTTTTGAAGCCTAAGATTGGCGTCACCTAATCACTGCTGCCCGATTGACATCACCTTCTCCTGCTCGACCTTGGCGGCGTCCACCACTAAGGGCCTTGGAGGTTCGTTTCGGTTTCTCAATGTAAGGAAAGGTGCGGAGGGCGGAGGCCTGCGAGGGTGACAGGCCGCATTCTCCAGAAGTCTCCAACCGCGAGGAGCTGCCAATCACAGGGTGTTAATCTGATGATATGAGGGCAGACTCTTTCCGGATAGGAGTCCATTTTGTCACAGTGGGAGTGAACGTCCTCTGTGTGTTGGAGCCAACGCATGCGCTGTGTGGTTTAATGTGTTTTTGAGCATTGGCTAATTTCTGCAGCAGGACATAGAAAGGCTAGCAGAATGGGCAGACAAGTGACAGATGGAATTTAATACAGAGAAGTGTGAGGTGATGCATTCTGGCAGAAGGAACAGGGAGAGGCAATATACACTTAATGGCACAGCTTTAAAGAGTGTGCAGGGACAGAGGGACCTGAGAGTTAATGTGCATAGGTCCCTGAAGGTGGCAGAACATATTGAGAGAGTGGTTAGCAAAGCATATGGGATCTTTGGCTTCATAAATAGAGGTATTGAGTACAAAAGTAGAGAAGTTGTGCTGAACCTTTATAAAGCGCTGGTTAGGCCACAACTGAAGTATTGCGTCCAGTTCTGGTCACCACACTTTAGGAAGGATGTGAAGGCCCTTGAGAGGGTGCAGAGGAGATTTACCAGAATGGTTCCGGGGATGGGGGATCTTAGCTACAAGGACAGGTTGGAGAAGCTGGATTTGTTTTCATTAGAGCAAAGGAGGTTGAGGGGTGATTTGATAGAGGTGTACAAGATTATGACGGGTTTGGATAGGCTAGACGGGGAAAGGCTGTTCCCACTAGTTGATGGTACAAGGACTAGGGGACACAGATTTAAGGTTTTGGGCAAGAGATACAGGGGGGATGTGAGGGGAACTTTTTTACGCAGCGAGTGGTGAGGACCTGGAACTCGCTGCCGATGGAAGTGGTGGAAGCGGAGACACTCAATGTTTTCAAGGGGAGACTGGATAGGCACTTGAGGGAAATAAACTTGCAGGGCTGTGGGGATAGAGCGGGGGAATGGGACTGACTGGATTGCTCTGCAGAGAGCCGGCACGGACTCGATGGGCCGAATGGCCTCCTTCTGTGGGGTTCTGACTCTATGACGTCTAAAATTTTCTCCAAAGAGCAATCTGGTTTAGGGCGCATTAATATACAGATCTGGTGTTAATGTTTTTATGGCGCGTGAAATGAAAGGCGAATATCAAAATGTCCTCCTTTGGATGTTGCACAGGTGTTTGAATGGCACACTGATGTAATTAATGGTGGCCTGTACCTTGCGAATGTCATGTCTTTCAGTAAACCCTGTGTGCCTCTCCTAATTGAATTGGATAGCTCTTTCAAAGAGCTGACACAGGTGTGATGGGCCGAATGGCCTCCTTCTATGCTGTTACCTCACGGTGCTGACCTCAGTGCAGTCAACAACCTGACAAAACAGGGCATCTGTAGACTCGGTTATACGGCAAACTGGTTGATTCTTGCCGTTGTCTGGAAAGAACTCGTAATAAAGTTGAACATCTTTGTCACTCTTATTGTTACTGCAGTGATGATATTGCCCCTTAGCTGGAGGTCTAGAATCATTGAATCATACAGCACAAAAGGAGGCCATTCGGCCTATCGTGCCTCTTTGAAAGAGCTATCCAAGTTGTCTCACTCCCGCTGCTCTGTCCCCATAGCACACAACCACAGAATCCCCACAGTGCAGATAGAGGCCATTTCGGCCCATCGAGCCTGCACCGACACATATCCCACCCTATCCCCGTAACCCCACGTATTTAATCCCCCCTTGCACTAAGGGTCAATTTATCATAGCCAAATCAACCTAACCCACACATTTTGGACTGTGGGAGGAAACCGGAGCACTCGGATGAAACCCACGCAGACACAGGGAGAATGTGCAAACTCCACACAGTCACCCAAGGCTGGATTCGAACCCGGGTCCCTGGCGCTGTGAGGCAACAGTGCTAACCACTATGCCACCTGTGCTGCCCCAGCGCTGCAAATTTTTCCTTTTCAAGTATATATCCAATTCCCCTTTGAAGGTTATTATTAAATCTGCTTCCACCACCCTTTCAGGCAGTGCACTCCCGATCACAACATCTTGCTACGTAAAAAATGTTGCCTCATCTCACCTCTGGTTCTTTTGCCAATTATCTCAAATTTGTGTCCTGTAGTTACTGACCCTCCTGCCAGTGGAAGAAGTTTCTCCCTACTTGCTCTATCAAAACCCCTCGCAATTTTGAACACCTCTATTAAATCTCCCCTATAACCTTCTCTGCTGTAAGGAGAACAATCCCAGCTTCTCCAATCTCGCCACATCACTGAAGTCCCTCAAGTTAGTTACAGGTGATAGTACAATCCATCTAGGACTTCCATGATAAAAGGAAATATCCTCATATGGTACTCCTTGGTGAGGTTGAGGTAGCTGCATTGCCTACCGTAGACATGCTGCCTGGGATTGTAGCAGATTGTGGTGGTTCTCCTCCAATGGTCTCAGAACTCCATGGTGCGCCCCTTCTATTGTTGCTTATTCCCCCCGTCCAACATGTCTGGAAAAGTGTGACTTGCTGTTGCACCCATGTCACTGTGTGGACTGACACAATTGAGCATCTTCTTACAATGTCTCCTGCATTACTCAGTGCTGCATCTCTGCAAACTCTCTCCAATGACCTTAATGCCATCGTTATAGCAGGCCTCAATAACATGGTAGTAGGCTGGAAGGCAAACAAGAGTATATTTGCATGTTAACCTTTAATTGATGTTTAACAAGAATGAAAAAAAACGTGCATTTCTATAGCGCCTTTCACGACCTCAGGACATCCCAGCACACATTACAGCCAATTATGTACTTTTTTGAAGTACAGTCACTGTTGTAATGTAGGAAACGCGGCAGCCAATTTGCACACAGCAAGCTCCCACAAACACCAATGTGATAATGACCAGATCATCTGCTCTCGTAATGTTGGTTGAAGGGTCAATAGTGGCCAGGACACTGGGGAGAACTCCCCCTGCTCTTCTTCGAATAGTGCCGTGGGATCTTTTACGTCCACCTGAGAGAGCAGACGGGGCCTCGGTTTAACGTCTGATCCAAAAGGCAGCACCTCAGTCAGTGTGGCACTCCCTCAGTGCATCAAGTCGTTACCAAGCCAAAAAAAACATTAACATCAGATCTGTATGTAAACATGAGTGAACCCAAATTAATCCCTGGAGGAATTTTTAATAGTGTAGGCAAAAATGAGGGAAGACCTTGTTCGTGCTGATGCACAGAATTACTACACAGAAGGCACACTTAGCACGTGTGTTAGCTGTAACACACAGAGGAATTTAACCTCCCTTGGGTCTTCTCTTAAGTGTTCAACTGGAATGGCATCAGTCCATTGGACATTTGGACAGAGGGCTAGCTTCAACCCTGACTTGAACATTCCTTTAACTCCGAGACTTTTGTGATTATGATCTTATAAACAGAGCCAGTTTTCATCTCCTCTTAAAAAAGGCTCCATTCTTACTGGCAGGCTGTTCAGAACCTATCTTTAAACGGCTCCTTTTTGCAGAGCCTCCAAAACCAATCAAGAGGAACAATGTCAAATTGAAACAAGCTGTAAACCAAAAGGGTAAAGTTGATTAAAAGTCAATTGTTTCCGCTGTAATTATTTGGATGTCCTCAGGGTGAAACATCAAACCACAAATAATCTCAGAAACACACTGCTGAAAGAAGTCAGCAATGAAGACATGTCAAGACACTTCCAAGATGATTCCCATCACAATTATTCACAGTTTGCGTTAATGATCTCAACTGGCTTTTCTTGTAATGTTACCTCAATAATGTCCCAATTACGCACCAATATAGCTTAAGACCATGTTGTAGAGTGTTAATGGACTACTCTTCTGGCCTGTACTGATTTGCCTACCCTGACATCAGGAGTTCAGTCCATTGCTAGACAACAGGGGAGCATCAGCATGATGAAGCCATGATGGAGAACACTGAGGAATGCTGGTGACTTCTTTGATCTCCCCTCCCTTGTTCCTCCTAAGTTCCCAAACACGTTGTTCTTCGCACTCTTCCTCCCTCCTGCAAACTCACTCCCACACATTCCGCATGTGCGCGCACACGCAATTGGGCAGTTAGGGCCCCAGCATCAACATCGTTGCACTCCAAATCACTCGAAGTGAGAATTTTGTTGGTATTTCGAGGAGATGCTGAGAACAAGCGTGGGCCTCACTACATCCCCGCGTTAAAATAGGTCCTGTGCCAAATTGCCCACGGTTTTCAGGCCTGTTCGTTCTGGGAGTGCTGTCCATATAAAACAGGAGCTTTTCATCTTCCACACTGTTGGCTTCAGCATTTGGATTCTTAAAGCTGGCACTGCGTTCTGCTCTGCGAGCGCGATTTCCTTCCTTGTTTGACTTCCCATCTTGATGGTTCTGAATTATTGGCTTTCAAATACTTACTTCTGCTGCCCCGCTACTGAATTTATGCAACACAGGACTTTGTCTGCACAGACCTGATCTTGCCACCAGCTGCCAACCTGAGGTCCAAGCACACTGCCCAACATGGACATCCCATTGGTCCTGTCAGTGGTTGTCCTGGATTTGGAGAAGGAGGAGTTCAGGCGGAGGGAAGAAAGGCAGGTGCATTTACACATCAAGCACCAGTCCCTCGACCACAAGAAGCCCAGGAGCCCAAGCATTCAGACCCAGACACACCTACTTGGCCACGTCTGAGGAGACCTGCTTTCACCGTCTCCGCTTCCCGAGGGAGGCTGTCCTGGAGTAACATCTTCTGCTGGAGCCTGATCTGCAGACAAGATCTCACGCAAGGGGGCGGTCCTGCCCATTGCTGTGGGTCACCCCAGCATTGAACCCGGTCCTTTCAAGCCACTTCTCTTGCCATTTGCTGCATCAGTCAGACTCCGGCCCACCGAGCACCGAAGCCTTGTTTGCCGGGTCAACGCTTTGGTCATTTTCCCCCATAGAAAGGAGACAACAGCGTGAGGTGGCACCACACTTTCACCAGGTGGGAGGCTTCCTTAAAGTGCCAGGCCTCATTAATTGCCACATGCAGCCAGCAAGGCCTCTAACAGCAACCAAGATATATGGTATATCAACCAGCTGATGTGCCTCCTGACCGCTGTCTATCTCCTGAGATGGACATATGTGCGCTGATGCTTGTGGGGGTCTCGAGTGCTATGTGGGTGCTCGTGTGAGGTGCCAGCTTCCTACTCGATCCAATTGAGGGGAACATCATCTTGGGAGGCCCCTACACAAAGAGATGAGGAACATGCGTTAGCATGGCGTGCGAGGGAAATGGTTCTGTGAACAGTAGCAAAGCCAATATAGTGCCATGCTGCTGCTGGGCAGTGGTGCCAGCACATTACCAAGCAAGTGAGCTGGATGGGCAGTCAGAAGAGGTTGGCATGGCACAACGCCACCAAGCTGTCCCTCACTCACGTCCTTTATGGCCATTTATGGTGCTCTCAGGGCGGGTGAGTTGGCGCAGGTTGGCAGATCTGTCAGCAGTCCAGGTTCACTCTCGTTGGTTGTAGACAGCCTCCTCCTTATGAAACAGATGCTTTCAGCATTTGGATGTAATATGAGATGCGGCCCAATGCCCAGCCTACGTTCCACCTTGTGGGAAGGGATGGCGACACAGCATGCAAGTAGCTCGAGGTACCATATAGACGCGTTGACAAAAGGTGCAACAAGTATGTGAAGCTAAGGAAGCCTTTGCCTTTGGCAGCCACCAAGTGGCAGCTACAGCTTTACATGCATGGTAATTGGAAGGTGGGGGGGCCGGGGGATGCAGGATAAGTGTTGCTGATGTGGAACCATGTTGCGGGCTCGGTGCTTGATGTATCCATACTGCAGACACTTATCTCATTTGAACTGGCAACTTATAGTCAACTGTGCCGTGGCACTGGTCCCGAGGGCAGAGAACTTCATCTACCCCCGCGACCTATTGGACGCAAGAGACTGCACTTACTCTGTGGGCTACCTCCTGCCCTGCTTGCTGCACACTGCTCAGATAGGAGACTTACCCTCAGCCCCAAAAATGGGCCCCCGTCTGCCCTCTCAGGTGGACGTAAAAGATCCCATGGCACTATTTCGAAGAAGAGCAGGGGGAGTTCTCCCCGGTGTCCTGGGTCAATATTTATCCCTCAAACAACATCACTAAAAGGAGATGATCTGGTCATTAGCGCGTTGCTGTCTGCGGGATCTTGCTGTGCGCCAATTGGCTGCCGCGTTTCCCGACATTACAACAGTGACTACACTTCAAAAGTACTTCATTGGCTGTAAAGTGCTTTTGAGACGTCCTGAGGTGGTGAAGGGCGCTATAGAAATGCAAGCCTTTCTCTAAGGGCGCGATCTTGCCAGCCCTGGGGAGGCGGGTTTGGAGGCGGGACTGCCGGGAAAATGGCAGAATTTGGGGGCGGGTGCCCATCCCGCCCCCAACCCGCCTCCGTGCCATCTTGCCAGGAGGCGGGTAGCCGTCCCGCGCCGGGTCCCGTCTCCTGGAGGCGGAAGGGGATTACAGCCACTTAATTGCCTGTTAACAGGTAGTTAACAGGCAGTTAAGAGGATTATCCCCATTTTGCCACCAGAGGTGCGGGCTTCCCAACGTCGGGAAACCCCGCCAGGGTCACCGAGGCAAGCAGTGGGTCTGCGGGGGTCGGAGGGGTGCAAAAGTGCACTGTGAAGGTGAGTGATGGGTGCAAGTGTGGAGAGGTGAGTATGTGAGGTAAGTGGAAAGTGTTAGAAAAAGTTTACTTACCTTTGTTTCTTCCTGCAGGCTTCAATCTTTGAGGATGCGGAGAGTCTCGCATCTCCGCGGCAGAGATGACAGATGGCTGTTGCATTCTCCGATGCAACAATCATCTAATTTCTGCTAAAGAAAGAGGTTTGATGAGTCTTGAATACAAGAACTCATCAAACTACAGAGGATGTCAGTGTTTGACAGCTTCACAGAGCTGTCAAACGATGACAATTCATCTGTCAAAAATTTTTGACAGATGAAACGTCACACGCTGACGTTCTCTGTAACCGGCTTCCCCTTAATTGGCCTGCTAAGCCCGCTGGGCGGGCTTAACAAGGTCACTCAAGGGAAAATAGCGTGGGTTGGCCAGAAGTTGATGGAGGCGGGACTAAAACCCGACAAGTGGGAGTCCCGCCTCCAAAAGCTCCCCATTGGCAAAAGCCAACCCAAAGTCTTTCTTTCAGTGGCCTGCAGCTGTGTGTGTTGAAGCCATGCCAGCCAGGAGCTAGGAAGAAGACTCCAGCTTTGCTGCCCCTATACCTTGCCAGAGCCTCAAAACTGTGCAACTCCTTACGTCCCTCAGTCTTCCCTTCCTCTTGCCAATTTCCTCTGGTTCTATCTTCTTCTCCTGAAGCCTTTGGCTGTCTGCTGGAGTACAGTTCCGTCAGCACCAAGTGCCCTCTCTGAACCTCACTCAAGTGGCTTTACTTCATGCTCGAGCCTAGACAGGGAGTGGTAGCAGCCAAGGGAAGGGCATAGGTCATCACAGCTGAGTTCAGTGTCCGCACACACTCCCTTCCAGTAGGAATCCCTGGAATGGACCTGAAATCCTGGGCAATAATTCCCATCCCTAACGAAGGGTGCTGAGGCCGATTGTCGTGGTGAGATGAGCTAAATCGGCACAGAGCGGGGATCAAACTCAGGACCTTGGTGGTCTGTAGGGCTCGGCTACTTAACGCCTGAACAAGTTGCACCATCAGAGGATTTCTTCCCTTCATGCTTCAGTCCACAGGCTTTTGAAATTCAAGTTTGATGTCACCTGACCTTTTCAACCTTGGTGTTGTGTTTTCACTCTGGGCACTGGCCCGAGCGAATCTCAAAGTGGTGGGCCTAAAGTATAACACTTTTGTGCAGGAGAGGAACAAGACTGGCAGAAACCTGGAAGATAGTGAGTAACTTCAGTCCATAGACAAGATGGACCATAGGTCATAGCAATAAAAGTAGCACCAGAGATGGCACACAAGACATGAATCCACAACTACAAACTACACTCATTTAAGGTGTCAACCTTGACCCAGTATGTAGCACTCTCATCTCTCAGTCAGAAGGTCATGGGTTCATAGTCCTGCTCCAGAGAGCACAAGATCTAGGCTGACACTCCAGGGCAGTACTGAGGGAGTGCTGTACTGTTGGAGGTGCTGTCTTTTGGATGAGGCGGCTGATAAAGATTCCACGGCACAATTTCGAAGAAGAGCAGGGGAGTTCTCCCCGGTGTCCTGGACAATATTCATCCTTCAGCCAACATCACCAAAAACAGATTATCTGGTCATTATCACATTGCTGTTTGTGGGAGCTTGCCGTGTGCAAATTGGCTGCCGCGTTTCCTACATTACAACAGTGACTACACTTCAAAAGTACTTCATTGGCTGTAAAGAGCTCTGGGATGTCCTGAGGTCGCTATACAAATGCGAATTCTTTCTTTTTCGTAAGCTGGCTTGTTTGAGTTCCAAAGCTTCTTCATCAACACACTCTTCTTTATTTTTCCCTCAATGGCAAAGGATTTTTTTTTTTGTGAATGTTCTCTGGTCTCTCCTAGTTCCACATTCATGCGGTTTGTCTGATTGCCTGCCAGGGTACACTCTGTCCAAAGCACAGCGAGGGGGTCTGCAATGTGGAAACAACGGGCCGCCTCGTAATGAATGGTTTCAGGTATCCTTGCCGAACATATGCACTCCATCACTCAGCGGGGTCTGTGTAATCTTTGGAAAACTGCAGGAATTCCTGAGTCATGCTCCTGTTGTGAGATGCCAGCAGCACCAGCTCCAAAGTGGGATCATATGTCAGTTAAACTCTTCCAGACGCAAAAAGTCGAGCTGCACTGTACCTCAGAAAAGAAAATACGCAGCAACCCAAAATATAGAAAAAGAGGAGACGCTGCCTTCGGTGACACACTGGCGCGTCTGTTCAAACGCTGACCGCTTTTCAAAGGTCCAGAATTGGAACCCTGTCTCTCTTTGGAGTGCAGCTGGGCGGAGGCGAGACGGGGACTGGAGAGGAAACGAATTAGGTCGGGGATGAAAAGGAAGAAATGCGCGCTTTTAAACAGCGCCTTTCACAACCTCAGGACGTCCCAAAGCGCTTAACAGCCAATGACGTACTTCTTTGAAGTGTGGTCACTGTTGTAATGTAGGAAACGCGGCAGCCAATTTGTGCACAGCAAGCTCCCACAAACAGCAATGGGATAATGACCAGATCATCTGCTTTTAGGTGTTAACTGTTCTGATTTAGTTTGCAGTAATGTCCTGAGTTTGCCTTTTCTATATCTTTTACTACCTTATACACCTCTACAAGATCAAGATTGTGCTTTCCTGGAACTCCTTTTCATCGCCTTTGTGAGTCAGCGAGGAATTGCCCAGATTTTCTTCTGCCCTGAGTTGGCCTCTCCCAGGAGATGCCATGGCTGGGTGGGACCATGGTACTCAATTGTATGGGACAGCTCGATGGACCAGCTGGTTTTATCCTGTCCACCATCTTCATATGTTAGCATATACATTTCCTTTCCTGGATGAAGAGAGCTTGGGAGGTGAATTTCCACAGGGCGAAGATCTCCCCATCGGCATGGGAATGCCGTAAATGGCACTTATGCCGTTTCTCCGCATCTCTTCCACCAAGGTCAGGGTGGGCGATCGGGAGAACCCCCATGAAAATTCACCCCCTTGGTTGTCTCCAGTCTATCTCAAAACTCGGGTCTCTGGTGCTCGGCTTCAGCCTCTTGTTCTTCTCCGCACCACCTCCAGGGCTTGGAACCCAATGATGTGGACGCTCTGTTACCTGACTATATGTCTCACTGGGTGCATTTAACTTACAGCCACATTGCCAGAAACAGCCCTGCCCTTGACGACAGGGTTAAACGAGTTGCTAGGGAGAATTACAACAAGGATAAGGGGAGAGACTAATCTGGTAAACACGGTTAACACCCACAAAGTCATTGGCTAGGCATTTCTACCAATGTGAGATAAGAACATAAGAACTAGGAGCAGGAGTCGGCCATTTGGCCCCCTCGAGCCTGCCCCGCCATTCAGTAAGATCATGGCTGATCTTCGACCTCAACTCCACTTTCCTGCCCTATCCCCATATCCCTCGATTCCCTTAATATTCAAAAATCTATCGATCTCTGTCTTGAATATACTCAACGACTGAGCCTCCACAGCCCTTTGGAGTAGAGAATTCCACAGATTCACCACCCTCTGAGTGAAGAAATTTCTCCTCATCTCAGTCCTAAATGGCCGACCCCTTATCCTGAGACTGTGACCCCTGGTTCTAGACTCCCCAGCCAGGGGAAACATCCTCCCTGCATCTACCCTGTCAAGTCCTGTAAGAATTTTGTATGTTTCAATGAGATCACCTCTCATTCTTCTAAACTCTAGAGAATATAGGCCTAGTCTATGCAATCTCTCCTCATAGGACAATCCCCCCATCCCAGGAACCAGTCTGGTGAACCTTCGTTGCACTCCCTCTATGGCAGGTATATCCTTCCTTAGGTAAGGAGACCAAAGCTGTGCACAATACTCCAGGTGTGGTCTCACCAGGGCCCTATATAATTGCAGTAAGACGTCTTTACTCTTATACTCAAATCCTCTTGTAATAAAGGTCAACATACCATTTGCTTTCCTAATTGCTTGCTGTACCTGCATGTTAACTTTCAGTGATTTGTGTACAAGGTCACCCAGGTCCCTCTGAACACCAACATTTCCCAATCTCTCACCATTTAAAAAATACTCTGCTTTTCTATTTTTTCTACCAAAGTGGATAACTTCACATTTCTCCACATTATATTCCATTTACCATGTTCTTGCCCACTCACTTAGCTTGTCTATATCCCCTTGAAGCCTCCTTGCATCCTCCTCACAACTTACATTCCCACCCAGCTTTGTATCATCAGCAAACTTGGATATATTACATTTGGTCCCCTCATCCAAATCATTGATGTAGATTGTGAATAGCTGAGGCCCAATCACTGATCCTTGTGGTACCCCACTAGTCACAGCCCACCAACCCGAAAATGACCCGTTTATTCCTACTCTCCATTTTCTGTCCGTTAACCAATCCTCAATCCATGCTAGTATATTACCCCCAATCCCATGAGCCCTAATTTTGTTTAATAACCTCTTGTGTGGCACCTTATCAAATGCCTTCTGAAAATCCAAATACACCACATCCACTGGTTCCCCCTTATCTATTTTGTTAGTTACAACCTCAAAAAACTCTAACAGATTTGTCAACACGATTTCCCTTTCATAAATCCGTGTTGACTCTTCCCAATCCTATTATTATTTTCTAAGTGTCCTGTTACCACGTCCATAATAATAGACTCTAGCATTTTCCCTACTACTGATGTCAGGCTAACTGGTCTGTAGTTCTCCGTTTTCTCTCTCTCTCCTTTCTTAAATAAGTGGGGTTACATTTGCTACCTTCTAATCCGCGGGAACCGTTCCAAAATCTATGGAATTTTGGAAGATAACAACCAATGCGTCCACTATCTCTATAGCCACCTCTTTCAAAACTCTATATAGCAATGTAAAGTAATTGGCAGCCATACCCATATATAGCAATGTTAGAAAATTGCTTACCTTGGCACTTCCTCTTCCTCACATCCTTCCAAGTGCGGCAGGTGGGAGACTTTTAATTCACTTCCGCAGGATTACCTCGCACGTCCGATGGACCCTCTGTTTAGCGTTGGTTGTCCTTCCAACCTCTTGGGGGCATTTCGCCTTTCTCTGACCCCGGCCGCAGTGACCTGCTGGGCCTCATCTGTGAAGTGAGTTGACCTGGGTCTCCTCGCTCCCTCCATGGACGCTCACATTCACGCCCCACACAACTGGATCAATGCATGAGCATTAGTAATAGTATTTAGACACTTCTTCACGGAGCTAATGGCTGATCCAGCAGCATTATTACAGCTGCTTTCTCATTTGCTGCTCAGCTGTTGCAAGCCTGACCTCCAAAAAATTACATTGAGAAAACGTGTGCATTCAGCAACAACAACAACTTGCATTTATAGAGCGCATTTAACATCGGAAAACGTCCCAGGGCGCTGCACAGGAGCGATTATCAGACAAAATTTGACACCGAGCCACATGAGGAGATATTAGGGCAGGTGACCAAAAGCTTGGTCAAAGAGGTCGGTTTTAAGGAGCGTCTTAAAGGAGGAAGAGAGAGAGGCGGAGAGGTTTAGGGAGGGAATTCCAGAGCTTAGGGCCCAGGCAGTTGAAGGCACGGCCGCCAATGGTGGAGCGATTAAAATCAGGGATGTGCAAGAGACCAGAATTGGAGGAGTGCAGAGATAGCAGAGGGTTGTCGGGCTGGAGGAGGTTACAGAGATAGGGAGGGTTGTCGGGCTGGAGGAGGTTACAGAGATAGGGAGGGTTGTAGGGGGCTGGAGGAGGTTACAGAGATAGGGAGGGTTGTCGGGCTGGAGGAGGTTACAGAGATAGGGAGGGTTGTAGGGGGCTGGAGGAGGTTACAGAGATAGGGAGGGTTGTCGGGCTGGAGGAGGTTACAGAGATAGGGAGGGTTGTAGGGGCTGGAGGAGGTTACAGTGATAGGGAGGGTTGTAGGGGGCTGGAGGAGGTTACAGAGATAGGGAGGGTTGTCGGGCTGGAGGAGGTTACAGAGATAGGGAGGGTTGTCGGGCTGGAGGAGGTTACAGAGATAGGGAGGGTTGTCGGGCTGGAGGAGGTTACAGAGATAGGGAGGGTTGTAGGGGGCTGGAGGAGGTTACAGAGATAGGGAGTGTTGTAGGGGCTGGAGGAGTTTACAGAGATAGGGAGGGTTGTAGGGGCTGGAGGAGGTTACAGAGATAGGGAGGGTTGTCGGGCTGGAGGAGGTTACAGAGATAGGGAGGGTTGTAGGGGGCTGGAGGAGGTTACAGAGATAGGGAGTGTTGTAGGGGCTGGAGGAGGTTACAGAGATAGGGAGGGGCGAGGCCATGGAGGGATTTGAAAACAAGGATGAAAATTTTAAAAGTGAGGTGTTGCCGGACCGGGAGTCAGCGAGCACAGGGGGTGATGGACGAACGGGACTTGGTGCGAGTTAGGATATGGGCAGCAGAGTTTTGGATGAGTTTATGGAGGGTGGAAGATGGGAGGTCGGCCAGGAGAGCATTGGAATAGTCGAGTCTGGAGGTAATAAAGGCTTGGATGAGGGTTTTAGCAGCAGATGAGCTGAGGCAGGGGTGGGCGTCTTGGATAAGCTGAAATTTACGGAAGGTTCAAGGCTACTGTAAAAGGGAGGGAAATAGTCACTCTGATTTAATAAAACTCCTTTATACCGTCCCCTTTAAGGCAGTCACTTCACACCAATGTGGACAATCCCACTGCTGCAGAATGCTCGAATCCACATCCTTGGAGGTGAGAGGTCATGTGAGGAAACTCCCAGGAGTACGTCCAATCAGAGTTGGCAACCCTAAGTTTTATACAGGGTCCCACCCACAACATTGACCTGATTGCGTATTTCTGGAATATTCTTTTCTTATTTCAAATTTGCAACATTTGCAATTTTTCTTTCAATCGCTGTCTCGTTTTGCTTTGCTGAATAACTGCATTTCTGCCACCAGAGGCCCCCGGTGAGTTAATCTACATCGCATCTCCTTCGATAACTGATGGTGGTCAGTCTTTAAAAGCACTGGGGGTAGTTTTAAATTTTGGCCAATATCGAATCGTTCGCCATTATACGCCTGATTTTCCTTACTATTGAAGTCAGTAGGAATGAAAATAGGGAGAGGTGGAGAAAGAAAGACTCGCATTTCTATCGCGCCTTTCACAGCCTCAGGACGCCCCAAAGCGCTTTACAGCCAATGAAGTACTTTTTGAAGTGCAGTCACTGTTGTAATGTAGGAAACGCGGCAGCCAATTTGTGCACAGCAAGCTCCCACAAACAGCTATGTGATAATGACCGGATAATCTGTTTTTGTTATGTTGAATGAGGGATAAATATTGGCCAAGGACACCGGGGAGAACTCCCCTGCTCTTCTTCCAAATAGTGCCGTGGGATCTTTTACGTCCAGCTGAGAGAGCAGACGGGGCCTCGGTTTATCTGAAAGACGGCACCTCAAACAGTGCAGCACTCCCTCAGCACTGCACTGGGAGTGTCAGCCTGGATTCTGTGCTCAGGTCCCTGGAGAGGGCCTTGAACTCAGAACCTTCTGACTCAGAGGCAAGGGTGCTACCCACTGCTGGAAGAACAGCAGCATGCCGGTGCATTTAGAGAGAGGAACGTTTGGCCAAGTGCAGTCCATTCTCTCTCTGCAATGGTGCGGCAAATTTGCAACCATGAGCAACAAAGATGCTTTGCAAAAACAACGCATTAAGATGCAGCCACCTGCTTGGCAACCTTGCGGGAGGCCGAGCCAAGTTCTCCCTCCCCGGCCTACCCAGATTTTGAGTCACAATTGTACCTGACTACTACACGGGTGTCATTGCACACAGTATGGTGCAATCACGGGTGACTCCAATTGCATTCTCCGTCACCTCCGTCCTTGCGACTCTGATGCAGCTGGGTGGAGCCAAAGAAAACCATTGGAATCTTTTGAGAAACAGATGTTGTGATGGGGGGGGGGGGCAGTGTAGGTGTGTTCCTGATGGATGAGCTAAAGCAGCTTTCATATAGTTTTCCTGCCATGTGCAGATCAGAGGCAGGGTCTCAACGCGAGAGGGGCAATTCTATCACTGTGCTGTGGTCTACAACAACTTGCATTTAAACAGCGCCTTTAACATAGTAAAACATCCCAGGCGCACTTATCAGACAGAATGTACAGGGCCTTGGTGAGACCACACCTGGAGTACTGTGCACAGTTTTGGTCTCCTTATCTAAGGAAGGATATACTTGCCTTGGAGGCGGTGCAACAAAGGTTCACTAGACTGATTCCTGGGATGAGAGGGCTGTCCTATGATGAGAGATTGTGTAGAATGGGCCTATACTCTCTGGAGTTTAGAAGAATGAGAGGTGATCTCATTGAAACATGCAAGATTCTGAAGGGGATTGACAGGATAGCTGCTGAGAGGTTGATTCCCCCTGGCTGGAGTGTCTAGAACTAGGGGGCATAGTCTCACGATAAGGGGTTGGCCATTTAAGACCGAGATGAGGAGGAATTTCTTCACTCAGAGGGTTGTGAATCTTTGGAATTCTCTGCCCCAGAGGGCTGTGGAGGCTCAGTCATTGAGTATATTCAAGACTGAGATCGATAGATTGTTGGACTCTAGGGGAATCAAGGGATATGGAGATCGGGCGGGAAAGTGGAGTTGAGGTCGATGATCAGCCATGATCTCATTGAATGGCGGAGCAGGCTCGAGGGGCCGTATGGCCGACTCCTGCTCCCATTGCTTATGTTCTTAATGTGACGCCACATAAGGAGATATTAGAGCAGGTGAGCAAAAGCTTGGTCAAAGAGGTAGGTTTTAAGGAATGTCTTAAAGGAAGTGAGGTAGAGAGGCGGAGAGGTTTAGGGAGGGACTTGCAGAGCTTGGGGCCCAGGCAACAGAAGGCGTGGCCGCCAATGGTGGAGTGATTAAAATTGGGGATGCGCAAAATGATCCTTCTGATGTTTGCTTTTTTACTGATGAAAATACATTTAGAGCCTAATAACTAACGTCTGTTCCTCATAGGGCATGGAAGACAGTAGAAAAATGACTATTTTATTTTAACAGACTATGAGGGGGTAATTTCCCCTCTGTGCTATTTTTTGCACACTGGTTAATGTGTTTGTGCGACCCTCCTGTCTCCATGATTTTAACCCAATCAGAATCATTAGGTTGACAACTGTGTTACATTTGAGAAAATTCCCCACATCTCACTCACTCAAGAATGGCACCGACTGCACCCGAACCCAGACTGGTGATAATTACACAGGATTCCATAGGATAAATGGCACAGAAACAGGCCATTCGGCCCAACCAGTCCAGGCCGGTGTTTATGCTCCACTCGAGCCTCCTCCCGTCTTTCCTCCTCTAACTCTATCAGCGTAACCCTCTATTCCCTTCTCCCTCATGTGTTTATCTAACTTCCCCTTGAATCCATCTATACTATTCGCTTCAATCACTCCCTGTGGTAGCGAGTTCCACGTTCTCACCACTCTCATCTAGATGTCTACACCAAGCCTTGGCACAAACCTCCCAGTAAGTAAGACCTCATGAAGCAGCATGGAGCCACAAAACATCGTGTTAGCCTGAGAAAAGCTGGCAAGGTGGCCAAGAGCTGTGCCACTGGAAAGTTGACTCATGCCACCATAAAATGTTCATGCCATGCCATCTGATGAAAGAGATGGATAAGCACAGTCATCCACCTCTTTGGTTATTGTCAAATGATTTTTTTTCTTGACATTGCACATATATCTCATCACACTGGGGGTAATACTGACATTGGCCGATGGTGTAGAACAGGCAACATGTGATTGGCTGCCTGTTCAGGTGTCGCTCGTGGCTCAGTGGGTAGCACTCTCGCCTCTGAGTCAGAAGGTTGTGGGTTCAAGTCCCCACTCCTTGAAGAGTGGGGGAACATGGAAAACTGAGGGAGGTGAGGCACTCCACACTGTGGATTTCAACACAGGGAGGAGGAAGGATGTGTTGGATGGTGTGTTTCAAAATGACCAGAGAATTACACAGTATTTACAGCACAGAAACAGGCCATTCGGCCCAACTGGTCTATGCCGGTGTTTATGCTCCACACGAGCCTCCTCTCACCCTCTTCATCTCACCCCATCAACATATCCTTCTATTCATAGAATCATAGACTAGTACAGCACAGAAGGAGGCCATTCGGCCCATCGAGTCTGCGCCGGCTCTTTCGAAGAGCAATCCAGTCAGTCCCACTTTCTCGCTCTTTCCCCATATCCCTGCCATTGTTTCTCCTTCAAGTATTTATCCAATTCCCTTTTGAAGGCTACGATTGAATCTGTTTCCACCACCCTATCAGGCAGCGCATTCCAAATCCTAACCACTCGTAGCGTAAAACAAGATTTTCCTCATGTCGCCTCTGATTCATTTGCCGATCACCTTAAATCTGTGCCCTCTGGTTATCGACCCTTCAGCCACTGGAAACAGTTTCTCTTTATTTACTCTATCTAAACCCTTCATGATTTTAAACACCTCTATCAAATCTCCTCTTAGCCTTCTCTGCTCCAAGGAGAACAACCCCAGCTTCTCCAGTCTCTCCACGTAACTGTAATCCCTCAATCCTGGAACCATTCTAGTAAATCTCTTCTGCACCCTCTCCAAAGCCTCATGTCCTTCCTAAAGTGCGGTGCCCAAAATTGGACCCAATACTCCAGCTGGGGCTGAACTAGTGTTTTATAGAGGTTTAGCATAACTTCCTGACTTTTGTCCTCTATACCTCTATTTATAAAGCCCAGGATCCTATATGCTTTATTAACTGTTTTGTTAACCTGTCCTGCCACCTTCAAAGATTTGTGCACAAATTTTCTCCCTCTTGTGTTTATCTAGTTTCCCCTTAAATGCATCGATACTATTCACCTCAACCACTCCCTGTGGTAGCGAGTTCCACATTCTCACCCACTCTCTGGGTAAAGAAGTTTCTCCTGAATTCCCGATTGGATTTATTAGTGACTATCTTATATTGATGGCCTCTAGTTCTGGTCTCCCCACAAGTGGAAACATCTTCTCTACGTCTACCCCATCGAAACCCTTCATAATCTTAAAGACCTCTATCAGGTCACCCCTCAGTCTTCTCCTTTCTAGAGAAAAGAGCCCCAGCCTGTTCAGTCTTTCCTGATATGTAAAACCTCTCAGTTCTGGTATCATCCTTGTGAATCTTTTTTGCACCCAGATTGAGATGGTCTGATAATTTCAACGATTCCAAAGTAAAAATGCGTGCTGATTTACAGTAATATTTCTTGCACTGTTAATTTGAATAAATGATGGGCTATTTATTAGGCATACAGGGCCTTGAGTGCTGCCTGACAGCCATTTGGAACACGTTCCGAATGAAAGCAAACCTTGGCACCATTTTGATCACCTCCAGCACCATGTAAGGCTTGTCTGTAAGTACTTTTCTGATGCAGGACAAGTAATAAATGTTAGTTCAAATCAGCCTTAACTATTTGACTATTACAGGCCAAAGGAAACTTCAGTCTCTCTGGGACAACCATTTTGTTCTTGAAGTTTTCGGTTCAGATACCAGTGGAACTAAATGGCGCTGTGTGATATTAGTATCAAACGTGTTTATGCAAGGTCATTTTTAACCTGATATTTAAAACTTTCACCACACTGATCAATTTACCTGGATCAACTTCGTCAACTTCCTTCAAAATCTCGAAAACTCGAATTCAGTTACCTCAAAATGGTAGATTTTCCGAGTTCTCACTTGTGGCAATGACACATGTGATACACCTCACTGTGTGCAAGGATACGTGTGATGTACCTCGCTGTGTGTATGGACACGCGTGATGTACCTTACTGTGTGCAAGGACACGCGTGATGTACCTTACTGTGTGCAAGGACACGCGTGATGTACCTCGCTGTGTGTATGGACACGCGTGATGTACCTTACTGTGTGCAAGGACACGCGTGATGTACCTCACTGTGTGCAACAACACGTGTGATGTACCTCGCTGTGTGTATGGACACGCATGATGTACCTTACTGTGTGCAAGGACACGCGTGATGTACCTCGCTGTGTGCAAGGACATGTGTGATGCACCTCACTGTGTGGAAGGACACACGTGATGTACCTCACTGTGTGCAAGGACACGCATGATGTACCTCACTGTGTGCAAGGACACGCGTGATGTACCTCACTGTGTGCAAGGACACACGTGATGTACCTCACTGTGTGCAAGGACACGCGTGATGTACCTCGCTGTGTGCAAGGACACGCGTGATGTACCTCACTGTGTGCAAGGACACACGTGATGTACCTCACTGTGTGCAAGGACACGTATGATGTACCTCGCTGTGTGCAAGGACACGCGTGATGTACCTCGATGTGTGCAAGGATAGATCCGAGTATTTTTTAAATGGTGACAAGCTAGGAACAGTGGCGGTCCAAAGAGATTTAGGGGTCCATGTACACAGATCACTAAAATGTAGTCGTCATGTCCAAAAAAATAATCAAAAAGGCTAATGGAATGTAAGGGCTGGATTTTCATTGACCCGTGGAGGTGGGTTTGGAGGTGTGTGGGGGGTTAAAATTGCGAAAACTGGCGGGCGGGCACAAGCCCGCCTCCATCCCGCCTCCATGCAATTTTCATTAAATCGTGTCTGCTGGTCCTGACTCTAAGAGGCGGGATAGCTGTTAAGGCCCTTAACAAGCACTAAATTGCCTCTATAATGCCATTTTGAAAGGCATTTGTGATTTTAACCCTTTTTCTACGTGAAGCACGCCTGTTCTGAACCACGAATGTGAAACCTGGCGGGAGCACATTTGTTTGGCTGGCTGGTTGGCTGGCTGGCTGATTGATCTGGGAGTGATGGTGGATGGGAGACATATCTGGGAGTGGTGGTGCAAAAATATCTGGGAGCAGACTTAGGGCTGCTGCTGCTCATTTTGTATCCAGGTCCTCTCACAGCAAAGGCCAGGCAGTCTTTGAAGACCTTCAATGCAGCAGCAATGATGACATCATCAGAGGCGACTTTCAGACTGAAACCACTGATTGGTTCATGGGTTCCCACATGCTGGAACTCAATTGCCCAATTAGGTGAAAATCGCATCAATCTCCCACATCCAATTGCAGTCGGGTGGATAACACGAAAAGTGGATGACACGACCCCAACCCGCCCAGTATCAAAATCCAGCCCTTAGCCTTTGTAACTAAAGTGATAGAATATAAAGGGGAGGAGGTTTTGCTACAGCTATACAAAGCCCTGATTAGGCCACATCTGGAGTCCTGTCTACAGTTCTGGACACCGCACCTTAGAAAGGATATATTGGCCTTGGAAGGAATGATATGAGGGTGCCAATGGTTAGATTACGAGGAGAGATTACAGTAACTAGGCTTGTATTCCCTGGAATACAGAAGGATAAGGGGTGATTTGATTGAGGTTTTGAGGATTTTGAAAGAAATTGATAGGATAGATAGAGAGAAACTTTTTCCGCTGGTGGGGGAATCTAGGACAGGAGGACATAACCTTAAAATCAGAGCCAGGCCATTCAGGAGAGAAGTTAGGAAACACTTCTTCACACAAAGGGTGGTAGAAGTGTGGAACTCTCTCCCACAAAAAGCAGTAGATGCTAGCTCAATTCATAATTTTAAATCCGATATTGATAGATTTTTGCTAGACAAGGGTATTAAGGGATATGGAGCCAAGGCAGGTGGATGGAGTTAGGATACAGATCAGGCACGATCTCACTGAATGGTGGAACAGGCTCGAGGGGCTGAATGACCTCCTCCTGTTCCTATGTTCCTACGTACCGCACTATGCGCAAAGACACGTCTGATGTGCCTCACTGTGTGCAAGGACACGTGTGATCCACCTTACTGTATGCAAGGAGTGTCAGCCGTGGCTCAGTGGGTAGCACTCTCTCGCCTCTGAGTCAGAAGGTTGTGGGTTCAAGTCCCACTCCAGAGACTTGAGCACATAAAGCTAGGCTGACACTCCAGTGCAGTGCTGAGCGAGTGCTGCACTGTCGGAGGTGTCGTCTTTTGGATGAGACGTTAAACCGAGGCCCCGTCTGCTCTCTCAGGTGGATGTAAAAGATCCCACGGCACTATTTCGAAGAAGAGCAGGGGAGTTCTCCCCGGTGTCCTGGCCAATATTTATCCCTCAACCAACATCACTAAAACAGATTATCTGGTCATTATCACATTGCTGTTTGTGGGAGCTTGCTGTGCGCAAATTGGCTGCCGCGTTTCCTACATTACAGCAGTGACTACACTTCAAAAGTATTTCATTGGCTGTAAAGCGCTTTGAGACGTCCGGTGGTCATGAAAGGCGCTATAGAAATGCAAGTCTTTCTTTCTTCATGCACCTTTCCTTTCAACTCCAGGCCCTTGTCTGCCTGACGGCGAGCAATATAAGCAGGTGTTAAATCTAATGTTCCCGCCGGTTGTAAATCTCCCCCCCACCGCCCGCCCCCCTCAAGTGAGTGATAGCAGACTATTTGACCATGGGGTGAGGGGGTGGGGGGGCACTACAGCTGTGCCCCACCCAATATCCACACACATGCACTTTCCATTCGGATTTCCCACGCGGGTGGTGCCCGGTTCAGGTGGTAGCAGGGCAGTTGCGATTAGGAAAATATGGCGGGCATTCCTGGATTTTGCACTGGAAGTGGCATCGGAAGTTGAATATACTGGCCACCTGTGGGCAGAAATATTCAAATGACAAGGAATATGTGAGCAACCCTGGGCATCGGGACCGCTGTTATGTTCCTGGTGCCCAGCCTTGCTCAGGCAGCAGAGAGGAAGGGTCCCTTTAAAAATTAAAGGGACACTTGCCTCGTTAGGCATGGTGTGAAATTTCCTTTTTAATTATTTATTTTCCTCAGCCCTAGTTGACCACGCTACACTGTGACACATGCCGCATCCATTTGCCTCGCCCTCTCCCACTGCCTGAGGCAGGTGACTCGCCAGTGGAAATCCCACGGGAGCCCGTCCAAAATTTAAACCAGGATGAGCCTAGAAGATCTGGTGGGGCCAGCGCTCGGGGAGCCGAGCGGTCAACAAGACCAGCTCGAACCGATCCGGCCCTATTTCAAGATCAGGAACAGGAACCCTGGCTGCATTCTCCCCCACCACCCCGCCCCATCCTCAGCCCAGAGATATTGGGCGACAGCGCAAAACGGGCGGTGGCGAATCGGAAGCTTGCTTTTACATTCCGCCCGCTTTGCTTTGCCATTGGCGTCCATGGCCGAGCGTAAAAGCAGGCTATCGCCCCTTTCGCGCTGACCCCCCCACAAAGACGAATTTCACCGCCTCCCCCGCCCGCCATTATTGAGCGCTGTTGCAGCATCTCCACTGCTGCCTGGGGGCGACTGAGCCCAGGAGGCTTTGTGTGGCTCAGTACCACGCTGGGAGGCGCCACTACCCCCGAGCCCGGGCAATGCATTTCTGAAGCATCATGAAATAATCGAGTGGAATGAGATGTCGTCTGCAGGACTGCGTACGATTCCCTTGTAATATTCTGGATAATACCAAAAGCCCAGCATAATCGTATGCTTTACGTTAGTGCAAAAAGGCTGCGGTTACTTTCATTCTTGTGGTGAGCTGTGGTTTTATAACAGATAATCTCTGCTGAATGTTCAGCCTGAGTTTGCCAGTGAGCTACACAAAAGCCCCAGCGATACACAAGAGTCTTAATGGAAACACGCAGGGGTTGTGACTAAATGATTTGAGTCGGGCAGGAACGATAACAATTTTTTTTCCCGACGAATTCCTCTCACTGCGGAAGAGTCCAGTGTTAGAAACTGATTTCTATTTGATTGTTGAAAATTTCCAATCAGGGACGAGGCTGGAGTGATGGGGTTTACGAAGAAGGGGAATGTTTGTGGTTTTGAATGCGACTCAGAGATTTTACAGTAATGTTCTGTCTACAAGCAGCAGGAACTCCATGAGCTCGTTTTTTCCCCCTCTGTTAGGCCTGGATCACGTTCTTCCACCCCCAGCCCCTTTACACCTGCACCACGTTCTCCCACTCCTCCCCCGTGGCCCCCCCACTCCCCCGCCCCCCAGACCTCAGTGTTTCAAGAAGGCAGCCCACGACCACCCTCTCAAAGGGCAACTAGGGATAGGCATTAAATAAATGCGGGGGGGGGGGGAGAAGGTCAGAAACTCAGGGGGTGTGGGCGGTTGGAAGAAGGTCAGGAACTTGTTGGGGGGTGGGGAAAAGGGCCTAACCCGGGAGGGTGAGCCCTGTCTGTTCTCTGAAAGCAGTAGTGTTATCACTGTGAGCTCTTTCTGGAGCCTGGCTGTCACAATGAATGGATCAAATTACACATTGCAAAGATTTTGATTACTCAGGCAGGCAGGATCAAATTACACATTCTAGACATACTGCTGGGTGTGTCTTGTCCGCCAAGGGGACCAATCCAAAATCTGGTCTTGTCATCCAAGGGGGCCAATCAGAACTTTGGTGTTGCAAATACACGCTGCCATATTTATCCCTCAGCCAACATCATTAAAACAGATTATCTGGTCATTATCACATTGCTGTTTGTGGGAGCTTGCTGTGCGCAAATTACCTGCTGTGTTTCCTCCATTACAACAGTGACTGCACTTCAAAAGTACTTCATTGGCTGTAAAGCATTTGGGACATCCTGAGGCCGTGAAAGACACTGCATAACTGCAAGTCTTTCTTTCTTTAGCCCAAATAAGGTCAGTATATGAGTAACTTGAGACATGATGTGTGGTGAGTGTAGTGTGCTTGGGAGGAACAGATGACTTTGGGCCTATGGTTCCCAAAGCTCTCCACCACTGGGGATTTTCCTTGTGTCATTTCTGGGTCTGGTGTAGACTCATTGATTGCTGTGATTAGTCAAGAATTCCATTATCGTTGGATTAGGCAGCTACCAGGATGGTAGAAGGCGAACTAGATGAACCTTGGTCTTTTTTAGTCTTGCAATTGCTATATTCCAAAAACTAAGACCAATTGTATTGCCACTAACTCCACCTTGGTTGAGATCAGCTCATTCAGCACAGTTCTGGGATTTGGGATTCTTCTCTCTCTCCACGGTTCAGCACTAACTAGGCCATCAAAGAAACACAAACTGTTCAGTGCAAATGACCCTCAGTCAGATTCTGCATCAGGGGCCGGAACAGAGAAAAGAACAGAAACAGATTGTAGCTGTAAGTCACAAACTACGCAAAGAATACATGGTGAGGCGTGGATTGTGATCCTTCCCTCCTCAGTAGCTGACAAGAAAGTGCACGAGTGACCAAGTCTGTTCTCAATTGTGACGTCACCTGCATGGTATCATCACGTGTGGTGCACTCTTCGGGCACATTGCAGGTCAAAGGTCAACTTGAAAAATGCAGTAAAGCAACCCCCAAAAGTAACAACAGGCAGGAGGCTTCTTCGACGTAACAGAATAATGATATGGTGTCCTGAATTTTTAAATTGGGAGAAGCTCTAATGTGAAAATGGGTCCCATCATTCCCCCATCAATCACGCCTGGAGACTGCTGGAAGTGACTGGGATTGATTTCTCAGGCAGAATTTGTATTATGTATCTCTCCTCCACTCACTGGATTTTGCTGGAGGATTAATCCTGCTTTTATCGGGAGACATTGCTGCAGTTTCGGTCATGAGTTCTGTTCATGGAGACTGTTTAAATAGACTCTGTAGACTGTTTGCTGTAGTGCGCTGTTTAAACAGACTCTGTTTGCTGAGTAAATAGACTCTGTTTGCTGTGAGTGCTGCTGTAAGTCCCGCCCTGCCTCCAACTCATTGGCTGACACAAAAAGGGTAACATTACTGTGAAGCACCTTGGGACGTTTTAATACGTTAAAGGTGCTAGATAAATACAAGTTCTTGTTGTTGTTGAAAGAAAGACTTGCCTTTCACGACCTTCAGGACATCCCAAAGGACTTTACAGCCAATGAAGTACTTTTTGAAGTGGAGTCACTGTTGTAATGTAGGAAACGCGACAGCCAATTTGCGCACAGCAAGCTCCCACAATCAGCAATGTGATAATGACCAGATCATCTGTTTTTGTGATGTTGGTTGAGGGATAAATATTGGTCAGGACACCGGGGATAACTCCCCTGCTCTTATTCAAAATAGTGCCACGGGATCTTTTACAGGGCAGATAGGGCCTCGGTTTAACATCTCATTCGAAAGACGGCACCTCTGACAGTGCAGCACTCCCTCAGCTCACCGGGGTGTCAGCCTAGACTTTGTGTTCAAGTCTCTGGAGTGGGACTTGACACCCATGACCTTCTGACCCAGCGGCAAGTGTGCTACCCACTGAGCCACGGCTGACATTAGCAGACAAAGCACAAATAGGAGGGAGGCTGTTTGTGTTCATTTTCTCTGTGTGCAACACGGAAAATGATTGCCAAAAGTAGGCAGTGCCACACACTGGGGCCTTTTGTGGCTGTTTACTTTGTGCTATTTCTGCCCTCCCATCCAGTAGCTGGACAATACAAGCCTGAAGGCTTTCACGCACACAAATTATCAGATCGAAAGCAGATCAAATCTAAACATGTCCTTTTCTCACGCAAAGTGCTCTTTTTCCAGTCAAAAAGAGCAATTTGCAACAAGAATGGAGAATAATAATTGCAGCAATGAGCATTTTATCAGGTCGGCAGGTCTCTGTGATGAAAAAGAGAAAGCGTTGTATTTATATCGCACTTTATCACCTCTCAGAAACATCTCAAACAGTTCGTACGTAAGGAGCAGTAACTGTCATGTCGCAAACACAGCGGATATATTGCGCACAGCAAGACCTCACAAACCAGATTTTAAAAAAAGAACTTGCATTTAGTTGGAGTCTTTCACATCCTCAGGACGCCTCATTAGCCAAGAAGTTACTTGTGAAGTGCAGTCAGTGTTATTTTGTAGGCGAGCCTGGCAGCCACTTTTTGTAAGGCAACGTTCCAAATGCAGCGATTAAGATGAAACGCCAGTTGTTCGGCTTTCTTTCAGACAGGAATGTTGGCCGGCGCACCAGGAGACTCTGCCCTCTTCTTTGAATATCGCCATGGGAGCTTTAGCAGCTACCTGGGCAGGCAGACCCTTGGTCTGCAGTCCAATACGAGAGCATCAGCCGAGATTACATCATCAAACCCTGGCGTGGGACTGGCACCAACGACCCCCTAAGAGTGTCACCAACCAGAGCCAAGCTGGCACGAAGATGGGTAAAAGAAAGACTTGCGTTTCTATAGCGCCTTTCACAGCCTCAGGACGTCCCAAAGCGCTTGACGGCCAATGAAGTGCTTCTGAAGTGGAGTCACTGTTGTAATGTGGGAAACGCGGCAGCCAATTGGCGCACAGCAAGATCCCACAAACAGCAACGAGATAATGACCAGATCATCTGTTTCAGTGCAATAGCAAAATACTGCGGATGCTGGAAAGCTGAAATAACAACAGAAAATGCTGGAAACATTCAGCAGGCCAGGCAGCATCTGTGAAGAGAGAGAAACAGAGTTAACGTTGCAGGTGACCTGAAACGTTAACTCTGTTTCTCTCTCCACGGATGCTGCCTGGCCTGCTGAGTGTTACCAGCATTTTCTGTTGTTAACTGTTTTTAGTGATGTTGATTGAGGGATAAATATTGGCCCAGGACACCGGGGATAACTCCCCTGCTCTTCTTCGAAATAGTGCCATGGGATCTTTTACATCCACCCGAGAGGGCAGAGGTTTAGGGCAGTAACAAATCAGGATGGACCCATTTAACGATGTTATTATACACCGCCCCTGCTATATAATTATGCCCTGTGGGATTGAGCAGGATATTTGTCAAATTTGGTTTGATAACGCTCCTGTGAAGTGCCTTGGGACTATTTTATTCGGTCACAGGCGCTATCTAAATGCAGTCGTTGTTGTTTTGCTGAGCTAGGAGGCGAGTCCACAATCCGACGCGCCAAACGAGCACATCTTGGAAAATCGCCTCCGTTAATATGAGGGAGACGTTCTCGAGGCTTGCTCCGTGTGAGTACTGCCCCCGCTGAGAGTGCTGGATCATACAACCACCCCTGTGGAGCACAGGACAGCGTTGAGCGGTGAGACACGGCCGATTGTCGGTGCAACATGGAACACTTCGTACAGGAAGAGCAATAGTGGGGCCGATCCTCCTGGCCCTCCGCTGCCCAGACGCTGGACAGATGCAGCGCGCCCGATTTGTCCTGTCCGGGCTGAGCTGCGCCTGATTTTGGTGGCCGCCGCCCGCAGTGAAGCCAATTGCGCCCCCTTGCGCCCGCAGGCAGGGGCGGAAACAGGCAAAGGGGAGGCCAGCAGCTGCGGGCTTCACTGCCAGCCTCAGTGCCTTCTGGCTGCTGTTGGGCAAGAGTAGCCAGAAGGCCTCAGGGCCTAAGGATCCGATGGGCCACCGAGCAAAAAGGTCAGATCTACCTTTTGGTCCTTATAGCCTGGCCTCCTCACACCCGCTGATCTGAGTGGGGTTCGAGCAGATGGCCACTCGGCACCACTAGAAATGGGTGCCACTGGGTCGCAAGCACTGGAAACTAAAGCTTGACGGCCAGGAACATCCCCTCCGTCTTCATTTCCATGACAACACTATTGCAGGTGCAGGCCATGCTCTGCCACCTTGGCGGATGCCCAGGAGCATTCCGAGGCAAAATAAAGGGACCTGGCTTGATGGGCCTATGCTCTCTTTCTCCTGACCTTTCCATCTGGGGCCTAGGCATCCCTGGGGGCAAAGGTCAGGAGCACAGAATCTACACTGCTACTTCGGTGCGGGAATGCCAACTGAGGCAGTGTCTGCTTGTTCAGACGGGCATTAAAGATGGGATGGCACAATTTAAGAGGGTATGTGATGGCCAGGCTTCTTTCCTCAGCTTGGGTAAGGAACAGCTCATTAAACATGAATTGCAATCTCCCCTATTATATTCAATGGTTATATAAACAAGCTGGCTTTACGGCAGTAGGACAGAGTCCCAGTGGGTAGCCTTGTTCATTGGCATGCCATTAATTTCCAATTGGCGTGGCATGTGGGCGATATTCTCCGTCGTCGTAGACTGAAGCAGTGCTGCCTGAGGGGCAGTACTGAGGGAGCGCCGCACTGTCGGAGGGGCAGTACTGAGGGAGCGCCGCACTGTCGGAGAGTCAGTACTGAGGGAGCGCCGCACTGTCGGAGGGCAGTACTGAGGGAGCGCCGCACTGTCGGAGGGGCTGTACTGAGGGAGTGCCGCACTGTCGGAGGGGCAGTACTGAGGGAGCGCCGCACTGTCGGAGGGCAGTACTGAGGGAGTGCCGCACTGTCGGAGGGGCAGTACTGAGGGAGTGCCGCAGTGTCGGAGGGGCAGTACTGAGGGAGTGCCGCACTGTCGGAGGGGCAGTACTGAGGGAGTGCCGCACTGTCGGAGGGTCAGTACAGAGGGAGCGCTGCACTGTCGGAGGACAGTACTGAGGGAGCGCTGCACTGTCAGAGGGGCAGTACTGAGGAAGAGCAGCACTGTCGGAGAGCAGTACTGAAGGAGCGCTGCACTGTCGGAGGGCAGTACTGAGGGAGCGCTGCACTGTCGGAGGGTCAGTACTGAGGGAGTGCTGCACTGTCGGAGGGGCAGCACTGAGGGAGTGCTGCACTGTCGGAGGGGCAGTACTGAGAGAGCGCCGCACTGTCGGAGGGGCAGTACTGAGAGAGCGCTGCACTGTCGGAGGGGCAGTACTGAGGGAGAGCTGCACTGTCGGAGGGTCAGTACTGAGGGAGCTCCGCACTGTTGGAGGGGCAGTACTGAGGGAGCGCCGCACTGTCGGAGGGGCAGTACTGAGAGAGAGCTGCACTGTCGGAGGGGCAGTACTGAGGGAGCGCTGCACTGTCGGAGGGGCAGTACTGAGGGAGTGCTGCACTGTCGGAGGGTCAGTACTGAGACAGCGCTGCACTGTCAGAGGGGCAGTACTGAGAGAGCGCTGCACTGTCGGAGGGTCAGTACTGAGACAGCGCTGCACTGTCAGAGGGGCAGTACTGAGAGAGCGCTGCACTGTCGGAGGGGCAGTACTGAGAGAGCGCTGCACTGTCAGAGGGGCAGTACTGAGAGAGCGCTGCACTGTCGGAGGGGCAGTACTGAGAGAGCGCTGCACTGTCGGAGGGGCAGTACTGAGAGAGCGCTGCACTGTCAGAGGGGCAGTACTGAGAGAGCGCTGCACTGTCGGAGGGGCAGTACTGAGGGTGTGCGGCACTGTCGGAGGGTCAGTACTGAGGGAACGCCGCACTGTCGGAGGTGCGGTACTGAGGGAGCGCCGCACTGTCGGAGGTGCCGTCTTTCGGATGAGACGTTAAACCGAGGCCCTGTCTGCCCTCTGAGGTGGATGTAAAAGATCCCATGGCACTATTTTGAAGAAGAGCAGGGGGAGTTCTCCCCGGTGTCCTGGGGCCAATATTTATCCCTCAACCAACATCACTAAAATAGATGATCTGGTCATTATCACATTGCTGTTTGTGGGAGCTTGCTGTGCGCAATCGACTGCCACATTTCCCACATCACAACAGTGACTACACTTCAAAAAAAGTACTTCATTGGCTGTAAAGCGCTTTTGGACGTCCTGAGTGTGTGAAGGGCGCTGTCGAAATGCAAGTCTTTCTTTCTGTAACCAATGACCTCCTAAATTTGCAATGTTAATTGCACAGGACTGTCAAGTCACTGAAGTGAGAATTAGCCGCATAATCCTTTTACTTTCTGAACTTGGAGATATAAATCGCGGTTTGTAGACACCAATTTACGGTACATTACTCAAAACATATGGCCCTTCTCAAAGCTCAGCACACACATGGAAAGTGACTGCAAGCAGAGAGTTGAGACTCCTGCATGTATTGCTGGAGTATGATCCTGACTACTTGCAGTCTGTGACTCGCCTCTTATCTGCTTTCAAGATTTTTGGGGGGGGCGGGGGGTGGAAATCAAACTCACCCCGACTGAGCAAGTTGAAATCCCTCATCATCCAACCCCACACAGCGACTAGTCAAAGAAAGAAGCATTTTTCAGGACGAGAAGGGATTGCACCTCGAACTTGGATTTGGAGAGAATATTCTGCTCGTGTGTCATGTTGTTGGACTTTTTGCAATATTCTATGGTCGGTGGTGGTATGCGGCAGAGCAGTGGGCTCCGGGACTGAGAAGAGATTTAAAGGGATTTAACAAAAACATTGCCGACCGAAAGACTCGAACGAGGAGATACCTGGAGGTCCCGAGAGAAGGGTGTCAAGCTCCTACACAACGCTAATGAAAGCCCCCCAGCGGAGCCCTGGCCGGGCACAGCAGATGCTGGGAGCCATGGCAGATATCTTGACCTCTTTTGCTCTGCCCAGCCAGCAGTGGGTAGGTGCACGACTTTGATTTAAGGTATCCCTGAGCTCTCTCTCTTTGCAGCCCAACCTCCCGTTGACCTTTTTTTGGTGGCAATTCAAAAGTCCCCCGGTCACTTCTGAGCAGGGAAGGGGGGTGTACTGGGGTTGCCAACCCTCCAGGATTGCCCTGGAGTCTCCAGGAATCAAAGGCCAATCTCCTGGGCAACTGCTACGAGCAAAACCCGGGAGAAAAGGCGTTAAAATTTTTTTGGCAATTTCTTTGGAAACTATTATTTATTACTTATCAAAATATTGGAGATGGGGAGGGAAAGGCTGTTTTGTCTGGGCGGTTGGAGACAGGAGGCCACGCGATGAAGCCACCAGGGATACGTCCGACCAGAGTTGGCGACCCTAGGGTTAACGGATGAATGCACTTTGGGATGTGGTAACAGGTCCCAAGTTCCGTCACCATCTGCGCTGAGTTTGTTGCTTGCAGCCTGGGTGGCAGCAAGGGATGATGCAGTTAGCCTCAGCACCCCTGGGCTAGGAAAGGGGCGGGGGGAACAGATCAGCCAGAGTCTCTGCTCCTGATCATTATCCAGTGACTCCTCCCTGCGTGTGTGGGCGTGGAGGTGAGGACAGGCACCAGGCTTGGCCGCAATGCCCTCCAAGGTCGAATAGCCCGCCAACGATCACTATCTAGGCTCACTCGTGGTCAATGGCCATTCGGGTGAGGCACCAGAGGGTGCCTGCGACCCGTGGAACCATAGCCCTTCAGGAGAAGAGCGGGGTAAATTGAGGGTACAAAGACTGGTGCATCTTACTGAGGTGTACGTTAATATAAAACCGCATGGCCCTGTAAAGTCTGCTCTTGATGGGTTTAATGCAGGTAGAGATATTGTTTGGTTGCATGGGAATCGTGTCTGCATTGGGGAGCTTTCAGGCAGGCTAAGCTCCCGGGATATCGCGGAGTAGCCAACACCGAAAACTCGGCTCCCTGGCTCCACTGTCCTATGTTGCGTGGTTGGAGGTTTGCTGTCACGTCATCAAATAGTTTTCTTGTTTTTCGCGCCGAATTCACTGGACGAGGTAAACGGGACAGCAGGGTTGTTTGATTTGTCACTGGAGATCAGAATCCATAGGCTCGTCAGTCAGACTTGCCAAACGCAAGAGATGCCAGCTCCTGTGCACACAATCCCGACAAGTCACAGAGCCGGACTGATCATCAGACTCTGTGGCACGACTGCGGTCGCGCTCATTATGTTGCAAATTTGTCGACGGAACCCATTATTGACTCAAAACTGGCATCAGTTGCAAGTAAATGGCACAAGCTGTGATGTTCCCAAATTTGGGAGGAGTGACTGGATTCGAATGGGTTAACAAAGAGATTGGCGGTATTGATGCGTAGGTGTGAACAGTGTTTGCCTTGTTGGCACTGTGGCACACGGAACCTGCTTAAGTGCCAACTGTTGCCATGTGTTTTTTTCCTTAAGTGTTTGGTCAAAAAATAATGATTGGCTCGGGTGGGTGTGATGTCATTCCAATTCAATTCTGGCCCCTTGCGCATCCCCGATTTCCATCGCTCCACCATTGGCGGCCGTGCCTTCAGCTGCCTGGGCCCTAAGCTCTGGAATTCCCTCCCTAAATCTCTCTGCCTCTCTACCTCTCTCTCCTCCTTTAAGACACTCCTTAAAACCTACCTCTTTGACCAAGCTTTTGGTCACCTGCCCTAATATCTCCTCATGTGGCTCGGTGTCAAATTTTGTTCGATAACGCTCCTGTGAAGCGCCTTGGGACGTTTTACTGCATTAAAGGCGCTATATAAATGCAAGTAGTTGTTGTAACACCATTACATCCATTGGAGAGGGGAAATTTTCATCCCAATAATCTGGCTGGATTGAAACCCAGGGTGCAGAGGTGCAAGGGCAGTATGCTAACCCACTGTACCACCCAATCACATTCCTTAGGTGATCCTTTACTGGGATTTTATACACAGGTGCAGTCAGCACCACTACAACAACAACTACTTGCATTTATATAACGCCTTTAATGCAGTAAAACGTCCCAAGGCGCTTCACAGGAGCGTTATCGAACAAAATTTGACACCGAGCCACATAAGGAGATATTAGGGCAGGTGACCAAAAGCTTGGTCAAAGAAGTAGGTTTTAAGGAGCGTCTGAAAGGAGGAGAGAGAGGTAGCGAGGCAGAGAGGTTTAGGCAGGGAATTCCAGAGCTTGGGACCTAGGCAGCTGAAGGCACGGCCGGCAATGGTGGAGCGATTAAAATCGGGGATGCACAAGAGGGCAGAATTGGAATAGCGTCACGGTCTCATTAATCCAGTTCCCATAGAGGTGGACTCCGAGTGCAAAAAATGCAAATTCCTGAGTCGGTCGCTGTGATTTTTCCGTTCCTTTGATTCAGTTGATGGAAAATCCCGAGCAACGCACCTGGAATTTATCGCTAGGCTCTGGCAGCAGGTGAGGTACCTCACCTGGACTCTGAAGATCTACCCTTGAAGTCACAATTTCCCCCCAGGGATGCCACAAGATTGGCTGGTATGGAAAGTCTCACACTGGTGCTGTGGGGGGCACTCTGCTGATGCACGTCGTTGGGGCAGAGTAGATGGACTATCTGACTGAGGAGGATGTAATGCCTGATGGCCTGAAATGGGGAAGTGCTCCATTCCCCAGCCCTAAACAAAAGGATCAACAAATGGATTTGGCGCTGCCCAATTCAACTGAGATCTCCTGCACCTTCAACCACACATTAATCGAGTTCAGACAGTGTTAACCAGTTTATTTGGGGAAAATTTCAGCTCACCCAGGACTGGATGTCAGACCAGCAGTCTGACAACAGAGAGGCAGTGGAGGGGTCGAGAGAGGTGGTGGTGGTGTGGTAGAGCTGGGTAGTGTCAGTGGACATGTGGAACTCTTGGAGTGTACTCACTGTTGTAATGTAGGAAACGTGGTGAGCAAATTGCGCACAGCAAGCTCCCACCAGCATCGATGAGACAATGACCAGATACTCTGTTTTAGTGATGTTGGTTGAGGGATGAATATTGGCCCCAGGACACCGGGGAGAACTCCCCCCTGCTCTTCTTCGAAACGTCCACCTGAGAGAGCAGCTAGGGCCTCGGTTTAAAGTCTCACCCGAAAGACGGCACCCCCGACAGTGCAGCACTCCCTCAGCACTGCACTGGGAGTGTCAGCCTAGATTATAGGCTCAAGTCTCTGGAGTGGGACTCGAACCCACGACCTTCTGACTCCGAGGTGAGAGTAAATCGCTGAGGTATGGCTGACCCCAATTCTAAGATATTGACCCAGCGATGAAGAACTGACAGTATATGTCCACCCAGAATGGTGCAGATCTTGGAGAGGAACTTGGAGCTGATGGCGTTCCTTTTGACGTTGCTGCTCCATCCTTAGGGCCGATTCCCTGACCTGTGCCTGCAGTGGGGGGGCCGCACTCACGGAGTGCTTTGTGAGAAATCGTGGGCAAACGGCCCATGGCTTTCCAGCCATTCCAATTCATTTTGATTTTCCACAATACATTCTCTGAGAATGCAGCTCCCTTCAGGCAGTGTGAGGTTGCAGGAATAGCTCTCAAGTGCAATCATTGCATAGTTTATTCTAAAAGCTTCCAAAACCGAACCACAAGGCTTTGGATGGTGCAATAGTTTAGCACACTGTGCTTTGACCTCTGGTTGGGTAGTGCTAAATTTAAGGGAATAATAATATTGCACCTCTATGTAGGAAAACATCACAAAGTGCTTCACAGGAGCATAATGAAAATTGACACTGAGCCAAAGAAGGAGATATTCAGAAGGTTAACCAAAAGCTTGGTCAAAGAGTTGGCTTTTAAGAAGAATCTTAAAGGAGGAGAGGAAGGTGGAAAGGTGGAGGGATTTATGGAGGGAATTCCAGAGTGTGGGGCCGAGGTAGCTGAAGGCACGTCCAACGTTGGTTCGAGGGGATGGGGGCGGGTGGACGTGCACTCCCTCAGCACTGCACTGGGAGTGCTTGGCACACTGCTGCATTGTCTCCTGGTTGTTCAGCAATGATTGGTGCTGGAAATTTGAAACACAAACAGAGAATGCTGGAAATACACAGCAGGTAAATCAGTCCCTGTACAGGTAAAAGACAGGTCGATGTTTCGGAGTTGGGTGCCCTTCAACAGAACTGAAGATTGAAGGCCAGACAAGCATTTAAGGAGGGTTGGAATAATAGAGGGACACGGGGGAGAGACACAGGCCGGGAATTTCCTTGGAGCTGCTCCCGCTCCACATCGTAACTTTGCCGGAAGTGAGTTGAGAACCCTGTCTCGGGTGAGACAGGAGTGAAGGGGTGCAAATAACATTGAAATAGGGGACAAAATAGACTGAGGATGGGTAATGAATGACTGGCCAGACAATATCCTCACCACCCCCACCACCCACAACCTAATCCAGGGGCAGTTTTTGCCTTTTGTGACCTGACTCTGCCAAACGTAGCCTGCAGTGTCCATATAGAACGTAACAAAATCTTGAAAAGAAAAATGCAGTACTGGAGCCCAACAGGAATGTAACAACAACTTGCACTTAGGCATCACTCTTCAGGGAGCGGTACATCTCAGAGTGATTTACAAGGGGGAGAAGTGGACGTGGAGAAAGGAAGGAATTTAAAGGGGGAGAGAGTCAGAGAGGTGGGTATGTCGGAAGCATCTGAAGGTGAAGGTTGTGGGCAGTGGGGTTGATGAGGTTATTCTGGGAGAGAATTCCAGAGGGCAGGGGTGTAGTGACTGTTGGACATCCTGGAGAGTTGTATGTTGGACATCTTGGGGAGTTAAGGGTTAATTATTGAACTTCCTTGTATCTTAGAATAACAGGCTTTCCAAGATAACTTCAGAAGAGGGGGGGGAGCACAGGAGAAAGCATGACTTGTCTTCTGCTTTTAGTGTCTGAGTATTATCTACGAGAAATGCTTGTGCAAGGAAATAAGTGACAGTAATGACATCAGCCATGAGTGATTAAAGTATAACTTTGGTGGCTGGTGTAATAAACATAGGCAGAGGGATCCATTAACTATAGTATAGAAAGATAACGGTTAGTAATCCTACATGTCAAAGAATTTGAGAACAGGAATCAGGAAGACTTGCTTGAGTGAAGTATCTTTGAAGTAAACAACTACAACTGTTTACGTGAATAGATTGTTTTCAAAGGATTCAGGAACAGATACGTGAGGAGGTCTTATCTGTGACATGTACCTTTGATGTAGGCAAAATAAGGTGTATAAAGAAGCATTGTTTTTAACAGTTATTTGGAGGGCCCAAAAGATAGAAGCAGAAAACGAAAGCCACTCTCTGTGTACAGTATAAATCGATCACCTATACTAGATATCAATAAAGTCTGTTCCGTATACTCCATCATCGAGTGTCTCATGCTTACTCGAAGCCTGGCGTTGGGAACCAGAGAAGGAAGGAGGTTGACTAACAGTTGAATGTTAACAGTGACCAGAGGAAGAGCCTCTGACAAAGGAGCAGGCAATGCACCAGTCCAGACCCAGAGGTGTTGGCAGGGACACAGGGCTGGAAAAAAGAACCCAGATGGGGTTGAGCCAGGCCATAGCGGGATTTGAGTCGCAGACATGCTGGGAGGCAAGTCCTGCACATTTTTCAAATCTTATACTGTGTCGAAGCTAAAAGTAACCGGCCCCAGAGACACAGCATTCACACAGTCCTGCATTTTTACTATTGCTGCTCTTTCCTCCTGATCGGATTCGGAAAGCTGGCCACCCCTTGGCAATATGGTGAGATCTTTCTCAGTAAGGTTCTCGATAGTCTCTTTCTAAGCCAATCCTCGGATAAGTCCACAACGCCAAATCCCATCATTCTCCCTTGCTCCCTGTATTTCCAATTTGATTGCAACTCCATGCTTCCTCTTCCTCATCAACCTAAGGGTAGAACTTCTGGCATAAAAATAGATTGTAGTGCGGGCACATTATGCGTTCGTACCTGAACGTCACAGATTAGAAATAAATTATGAGGAGAGGTTCCATAGACAAGGCTTTCGATAAGGTCCCGCATAAGAGATTAGCGGGTAAAGTTAAGGCACATGGGATTGGGGGCAAGGTACTGACTTGGATAGAGAACTGGTTGGCGGACAGAAAGCAGAGAGTAGGAATTAATGGGTCTTTTTCCGAGTGGCAGGCAGTGACTAGTGGGGTACCGCAGGGATCGGTCCTTGGACCCCAGCTATTCACAATATACATTAATGATCTAGATAAGGGAATTAAATGTAATATCTCCAAGTTTGCAGATGACACAAAGCTGGGTGGGAGTGTGTGCAGCGAGGAGGATAGCGAGAAACTCCAGGATGATCTGGACAGGTTGGGTGAGTGGGCAGAAGCATGGCAGATGCAATATAACGTGGATAAGTGCGAGGTTATCCACTTTGGTGTCAAAAACAGAAAGGCAGACTATTATCTGAATAGCAATAGATTGGGAGAAGGGGAAGTGCAACGAGACCTGGGTGTCCTTGTGCACCAGTCGCTGAAAGTAAGCATGCAGGTGCAGCAGGCGGTGACGAAGGCAAATGGTATGTTGGCCTTCATAGCGAAAGGGTTTGAGTATAGGAACAGGGATGTCCTGCTGCAGTTGTACAGGGCCTTGGTGAGACCACACCTTGAGTACTGTGTTGTTTTGGTCACCTTATCTGAGGAAGGATGTTCTTGCCATGGAAGGAGTTCAGCGAAGATTCACAAGGCTGATACCTGGGATGGCAGGAATGACATATGAGGAGAGATTGGGTCGATTGGGCTTATACTCACTGGAGTATAGAAGAATGAGAGGGGATCTCATCGAAACATATAAAATTCTGACAGGTCTGGACAAACTAGATGCAGGAAGGATGTTCCCGATGGTCGGAGAGTCCAGAACCAGGGGTCATAATCTACGGTAAACGGGTAAACCATTTAGGACAGAAATGAGGAAGAATTTCTTCACCCAGAGAGTGGTGAACCTGTGGAATTCTCTACCACAGAAGGTAGTTGAGGCGAAGTCATTAAATATATTCAAGGATGAGTTAGATATATTTCTTAAAGCTAAAGGTATCAAGGGATATGGGGAGAAGGCAGGTACAGGGTACTGAGTTTAGATGATCAGCCATGATCTCATCGAATGGCGGAGCAGGCTCGAGGGGCCGAATGGCCTACTCCTGCTCCTATCTTCTATGTTTTATGTTAAGGCTTGTATTGCCTTAAGTATCGAAGATTAAGGGGTGATCTAATTGAGGTGTTTAAGATGATTAAAGGATTTGATAGGGTAGATCGAGAGAAACTATTTCCTCTGGTGGGGGGAGTCCAGAACAAGGGGGCATAACCTTAAAATTAGAGCCAGGCCGTTCAGGGGTGATGTCAGGAATCACTTCTTCACACAAAGGGTGGTGGAAATCTGGAACTCTCTCCCCCAAAAACCTGTTGAAGCCGGCGGTCAATGGAAAATTTCAAAACTGAGATTGACAGATTTTTTTGTTGGGTGCGGGTATTAAGGATTATGGAACCAAGGCGGGTGGATGGAGTTAAACTACAGATCAGCCATGATCTAATTGAATGGCGGAACAGGCTTGAGGGGCTGAGTGGCCTCCTCCTGTTCCTATGTTCCTAGATGTTTTATCCTTCAACATCAAACTTATTTTTAGGTGCCAAAATAGCTTTTCTAGTGCTTCATCGGGAGGCCATACCACACGTAGAAATATGTAAAGGTTACATCACAGTAACAAGCCATTCGGCCCAACCAGTCTGTGTCGGTGTTTACCGTCCACCTGTTCTCATATCCCTTCATTCCCCTTTTTCCTTCCTCCACCTGTCCAATCTAATCTCGAGTGTTGCCATGGTTTCTGCCTCAACCACGAACCCTGGGAGCAAATTCCACAGCCTCACAACTCTGTGTGAAGAAGTTCCTCCTGCCCTCTGTTCTAAATCCCATTCACCGTTCACCCATCACCCCCTGAGCTCGCTGACCTCCACTGGCTCCCGGTCCAGCAACGCCTCGAGTTTGACATTTCCACATGACTCTTTCAGCTGGGGAAGGGTGCGTTACACGAGGGGAGGAAAGGAGATCCTTAAAAGAGGGAGAAAAATTTGGGTGAGTTCGAAACTAGCAACACCTATCAAAACATTTATCAGTCTGAGGTAACTTTTTAAGCATGTGCAAGCATAAACTTATGTAAGCATGAGCAAGGAGAAATGGTTTCCACTGGCAGGAGGGTCGGTAACCAGAGGACACAGATTGAAGATAATTGGCAAAAGAACCAGAGGGGAGATGAGGAGAATTTTTTTTACGCAGTGAATTGTTATGATCTGGAACGCACTGCCTGAAAGGGTGGTGGAAGCAGATTCAATCGTAACTTTCAAAATACTTAAAAAGGAAATTTTTGCTGGGCTATGGGGAAAAAGCAGGAGAGTGGGATTAATTGGAGAGCTCTTTCAAAGAGCCGGCACAGGCACGAAGGGACAAATGGCCTCCTTCTGTGCTGTCTGATTCTATGAGGTAGATCTGGACTTTGGGCGATAGTGTGAAACGGGCGTTACACTGTCGCACAAAGTCAGGATCTACCCCCGTGAGTCTATGATTCTTTATTGTAGTGAGGACGAACAGACAAGCAGTGTTTTCATTCGGACAGTATCCTTCCTGCGTGCAGAACGTCGAATGTTTTCATGGTGCAACGGTACATTGTGATACCAACTGCGGCGTCACAGCACGGTGTTTGCCAAGCCTTTTTTAATTTATTTACCAAACCCTTTCAGTAAAGGCAAAATCCCTTTAATGTGCAGCTGCTTGCTGCTGTTACAGTCAGAGAGTTGCACAAACAGATGGACAAGAGCAGCTTAATACTTAAGCTTAGAAATTCCTATTGATATTAGCAGTCAGACGCTTAACATGCCTGTTTGACATTCCGTTGTCCGCTATTTTAATGGAGGCATTAACCCCTTTGTTGTAAATGGGCTAAGGCCTCTTTTTTTACATGGAATTTACAGCACAGAAACAGGCCATTCGGCCCAACTGGTCTATGCCGGTGTTTATGCTCCACTCGAGCCTACACCCGCCCCTCTTCATCTCACCCCATCAACATATCCTTCTATTCCTTGAAATACTCAGTAGGTCAGGCAGCATCTGTGGAGAGAGAAACAGAGTTAACGTTTCAGGTCGATGACCCTTCGTCAGAACTGGAAAAAGCTGGAGATGGAACAGGTTTCCCTCCCCGCTTTCCCTGCCCCTACACTTGCTTAAAAACCTGTTCCATCTCCAGCTTTTTCCAGTTCTGACGAAGGGTCTTCGACCTGAAACGTTAACTCTGTTTCTCTCTCCACAGATGCTGCCTGACCTGCTGAGCATTTCCAGCATTTTCTGTTTTTATTTCAGATTTACAGCATCCGCAGTATTTTGCTTTTGTCCTTCTTATTCCTTTCTCCCTCACGTGTTTATCGAGCTTCCCCTTCAATTGCATCTATACTATTCGCCTCAACCACTCCCTGTGGGAGCGAGTTCCACATTCTCAGCACTCTCTGGGTAAAGAAGGTTCTCCTGAATTCCCGATTGGATTTATTAGTGACCATCTTATATTGATGGCCTCGAGTTTTGGTCTCCCCCACAGGACTGGCGTGGCACATTCAAAATACCGCACGGGAGCTGCCGAACGATGCGCGGCGGCTCAGCTTAAAGGGAGCATTGGTCAGGAGTTTCCAGCAAGTGTGTTGTCAAATCAGGGGCTCTTGCACAAATGTCAAACGAGCCGGGTTTAAACTGAAACATTTAAAGGGTGAAATTAGACTTGGGAGGGGACACAAAACAAGCAGAATCACATTTGTCGACCATCACACAACACGCCCGATATTCAGTATAAAAGGCTACCGATGCAACACTGCCTGCTTTGCTTCTCCACTCATATCCAATTGGGACTGTCAAAACGAACGCATTAAGCATTCGCCCATTAATAGTGGAAGCAGATTCAACAATAACTGTCAAAAGGGAATGTGATACAAACTTGAAAAGGAAATCTTTGCAGGGCTATGGGGAAAGAGCAGGGGAGTGGGACTAATTGGAGAGCTCTTTCAAAGAGCCGGCACAGGCACGATGGGCCGAATGGCCTCCTTCTGTGCAGTATGATTTTATAAAAGTACCTTCTCTGATTTATGCCCTTCTACCTTCATGGTGTTAACTGTGGCTCAGTTGGTAGCACTCTTGCCTTCTGAGTCCGAAGATTGTGGGCTCAAGCGCTGCTCGAGGATCATGTAGTGTACAATCTAGACTGGCACTCCCAGTGCAGTGCTGAGGGAGTGCTGCACTGTCAGAGATGCCGTCTTTCAGTTGAGACGTTAAACCGAGACCCCGTCTGCTCTCTCAGGTGGAAGTAAAAGATCCCATGGCACTATTTCGAAGAAGAGCAGGGGGAGTTCTACCTGGTGTCCCGGCCAATATTTATCCCTCAACCAACATCCCTAAAACAGATTATCTGGTCATTATCACATTGCTGTTTGTGGGACCTTGCTGTACGCAAATTGGCTGCCACGTTTCCTACATTACATCAGTGACTACACTTCAAAAAAGCACTTCATTGGCTGTCTAGTGCTTTATGGTGTCCTGAGGTTATTGAAAGGCGCTAGATAAATGCAAGTCTTTCTTTGTCACACTCCATCCTCCCCCTATATACCCAATGGGAAAATCTCCCATTAACCCATTTCTCACTTTTGTATCCTGAACTTTGGCCAGATAGGATTTTGGAAAGGAAATGGAGCTCATTTTCAGCAGCAAGCTGTTTATTTTCTCCCACATGGAAGTTCCCACCAGAGCCACTTAGTTACACCCTGAGCGATCGCAAGAGATATGTAGAATGCGTGACCTGGATTCAGCTTTAATTAAAATAAAACAGAGAAGGGAAGTTGGCTGGGATTCCTGATAGGAATGGCATCGGATCGGGCAGACAGCACTCCGCACAGCACCAAATCCAAAAACAACAATCACGTTAAATAATTCTGTAAGCCTCTCAGTTTATCTCTGCTAAATTAAATGGCTTTTAATCACTCATTGTTACTCAGGTTGCAGAGTGCTCCTGATATATATTTAAAGGGGCCACGCTCTTGCATTTCTGAAGGCTGGATTTTATTCTTTCCGTGTGGGGTGTGAGACAGGGCTCTGTACAGCGTGTGCGCAAGTTATCTTCTGTGAAGGAGACATGGTGCTTCCATCTGCATTCAGTTCATGACCAGAACTTTCCAGCTTCATATACAAAATATAGATACAATGAACTATCATACATAATGCATACATCCTTAAAGGTACATGAGCAATGCTGTGAAGCGATAGCTCGAGCAAATAGGGTGTTGGGGTGTATCCATAGGACAATTGAGTATAAAACGATTTTGTCCTTGTACAAGACCTTGGTCAGGCCGCACTTGGAATACTGTGTCCAGTTTCGGTCTCCTCACATGGTGGCTTTGGAAAGGGTGCAGAGGAGGGCCTCTAGACTAATTCCCAGTCTAAAGCATCTTTGTTATCAAGATAGGCTAAAAGAATTGGGACTCTACACTTTAGAGAAGCGTAGACTGAGGGGTGATCTGACTGAGGTTTATAAGATAACGAAGGGAATAGCTTGTGTTCCAGTTGACAGTTTGTTCCAATTAAACAGGTTAGGGAGGACCAGGGGTCACAAATTTAAGTTGTATAAGGCTAGATCTAGGTTAGATGTCAGGAGGTGGTTCTTTTCCCAGAGAATAGTGGGCCTCTGGAACAGGCTGCCATCCCATGCGGTGGATGCTGATTCGCTGAATTCCTTCAAGCGAGAGCTGGACCTGATTCTGGCTGGGGCGGAGATCACCTCTTACAGAAGATTGGTACTGCAGAGAATTCAGGGCCAGAGTGAGCTCCTGGACTGGCTTTGATCACCTAGATGGGTCGGAGAGGAATTTTCCAGATTTATTTCCCCCTAAATTGGCCTGGGTTTTTGCCTGTCCCAGGATATCGCATGGTTCCGGGTGGGGTGGAGTGTATATGTTGTGATACACAAGGTGTCCCAATTGTGTGGGACAGGCTCAATGGACCAGAGGGTCTTTACCTGTCCATCATTGTTCGTATTCCACACAGAAGAAAACATTCAACTCTCTCAGGCCATGCACTGGTCTGTGCTAAATTAGGCGGCCTCAGCTGGGGTATTGGTAAGAAAGCTCCAATTGGCCTCAGTGTCTGCCAGACTTCTTGCTTCTGATCACAGTCTACTGACCCCTGCTGGAAAGTGCGTGTATGTGGCTGTCACTGCATTAAAGGCGCTACATAAGTGCAAGTTGAAGGCAGGAGTGGGCTCAGCCGTGATGGCCCCATGCGGAATAACCTGCCAACACTCACTCATCGATGAAGAATGGCCACTTGAGTGAGGTATCAGGGCCCATGACACTGTGTGCCAGCATGAGCCAACTCCTGCAGGAGAGAAGAGGGGAAGTTGTGTGTGTGTGTGTGTGTGTGTGTGTGTGTGTGTGTATAGAGAGGGGGAGGAGAAGTGCCTCATGTACTCTGTCTGACCTGTGGAGACGTGAAAGGGTTTTCCTTTAACGGATGCAGGTGATCTGGGTAAATGCATAAGCTCTACACCATCATATTAGACTGGTCTCCATATTATAAAAAGCATATAGAGGCACTGGAGAAGGTGCCACAAAGATTCACAAGGATGATACCAGAACTGAGAGGATCTACCTATCAGGAAAGACTGAACAGGCTGGGGTTCTTTTCTCTAGGAAAGAGAAGGCTGAGGGGTGACCTGATAGAGGTCTTTAAGATTATGAAAGGGGTTTGATAGGGTAGACGTAGAGAACACCCAGTATACCCTGTGTCGCAGGTAGTGCCTCCTGCGAGCTGGCCCTCTCTGCTATCCAGTTGCAGGTCTCCTCAACAGCAGGCTGCTGCTGATGGTGTTGGTGCTGGTCATATTGCTCCACGTCCGAGGTCCAATCTAAGGCAGCCAAGGCGCCACCCAACCTGCTGTGATTCAGAAAACCTCCAAAGTGTAGAAAGTAACCTCTCAGCAAAAGTACTGCGAGCAAACCCTTTTCCACGAGCAGGTAAGAAAGCAGCTGCGAGCAATGTTCCCGTTAATTGTTTTTTGGGTGCGCGGCCCCTTTAAGGCCGGCTGCACGGGACGTCTAGGGAGCTGCGCCGCCGCTCAGCTTAAAGGGAGCGTTGGCTGTGAGTACTGAGTATTTATTGTAATATTTCCATGAGGATGATTCAGCCCCTTCAATTGCCGCTGTGCTCTCGCCTTGCTTTCACTGGCGAGTTTCAGGAAGCCCGGGAAAACCGTGGACGCACCGTTAAATTTGAAAGTGTCTTGAAATATCGTTCCAATTGAGCAACTGGCACGTTAATAGGCAGCCTGCCTCTCCCGAGGGGGGTTGCGCGCAACCAGCCTAACGCGCTCGAGTTAAACGGGGAAGTCGACGGGTTAAAGCCGGCTTCACGATGTGCTCGCAATTTTGCCGCTTTTAACCCCCCACCTGTACCCAAACCCACGGGCACCTCTGCCCAGGGCTGGGCTTCCCTCCCCTCCCCCATACCCGCGATCGCACCTGACTTCGTTTTGCCAGGGCGCCTCCCCAAGGGTCCCTTGGTGACGGCCTTCTGCCACACTTGCCCGCTCCCACCCGCCAGCGCCACGTCATTGGCGCTGGATTCGAGCAGGAGTCCGGCCTAATTTGTTTAAGTGAGGCCTAGGAGTAAAAAATGGGCCGGGCCTCACGTCGGCGGGCCGGGGCGAGCCTGACCCTCGTCTCCTTGGCCCTACGCTCGCCCCCCTCACCTCCAGTTAAAATCTGAGTCCAGCACATCATGGTATTTCTGCAAGATTTCTGATTCCTCGTCACAAGGGTCAACCATCCAAATGCGAAGGGCGGGACAATATAAATCCCTTGAAGCGAAAGCTCCAGAGACTAGGGTTGCCAACCCTCCAGGATTGCCCTGGAGTCTCCAGGAATTATCGACTAATCTCTAAATCACTGCTGCGAGCAAGCAAAGGAGAAAAATCATCGGGACATTCAAAAATTTCTTTGAACACTTCTGTTTGTTAGTCATAAAAATATCTGGCACGGGAATAAGGGCTGTTTGACCGGCAGTGAAGAGTCATCCAATCAGGTTCAAGCCCCACTCCAGGGACTTGACCACATAATCCAAGCTGACACTCCAGTGCCAGTATTGAGGGAGTGCTGCACTGTCTTTCTGGATGAGATGTTAAACCGAGGCCCTGTCTGCTCTCTCAGGTGAACATAAAAGATCCCATGGCACTATTTTGAAGAAGAGCAGGGGAGTTCTCCCCGGTGTCCTGGCCAATATTTATCCCTCAACCAACACCTAAAACTATTTGCAGGAGCTTGCTGTGCACAAACTGGCTGCCGCGTTTCCTACATTACAACAGCGACTACACTTCAAAAGTACTTAATTGGCTGTAAATCGCTTTGGGACGTCCTGAGGTCGTGAGGAGCGCTATAGAAATGCAAGTTCTTTCTTTTCTTTCAAATCACAGACTCATTGGCTAAGAGATAATGGGGGGAAAATTCGGTATCGCCCATTTTGGGGCGCTAATATCGGCTGGGCGCAAAGTTTAGCGCCCGGCGCTAATTATCGCCTCCGACTGCAAAATTCGCCTCTATCACCCCTGGAGGTGATTTGAGCGCTAAATCAGGCGCTACACACCTCTCTTAAGGCGCCAACGTCAGGGAGCGAGGCGCTACCTCAGAACGCTACCGAAGCTCAGACGATGTCCGTTACCATGGAAGCCAGACAGACTGGCGCCGTCCGGTTCTTAAAGGGGAGGGGCCATCTTGCTGGCCAGCCACTCCCTGCTCATTGCAGCCTTGAATCTCGGCCTGGAGAGACCTCGAAAGCAATTGTGTTGGAAGCACTAATGGACAGGCCCAGGGAAAGAGCTCGGCACTTAGGAACCTCAAAAGTGGTGCTGAGTGCCAAAACTCCTCAGGACAGCGTTAAAACCAAAAATTTTGCTGACGAGAAAAGGCAGGAAGCGCCCGCCTTTAAATAGCGCTCCCCCAGCCCCTTCCCGGCTTGAAAACGTTCCCCTCTACCTATCGTTCCTAGCGGCAGGCGCTAAGGCAGGGGGCGCGACTCAATATCCGGTCCGGGGCGCTACCGGGACGTTGCACACTTGACTGACGTCACGATCTGCGGGCGCAGGAGATCGTGGCGGTAGTGTTTAGCGCCGCCGCAAAACGACTGGTTAATTTCGCGAGCGGCGCTAAAATCGCCGCGCTCGGGCGCTAACTTCCTAGCGCCCCCCAGAGGCACTAATGGGAGGCGCGAAGCAATCAAATTTCTCGCCCAATAAATTCAAACATAACCGATTCGGCCAGTGTGTGTCTCAATGTAAATGTGTGCGGTGTCCATACACTATGTAACAGTAGAGGATCTGTTACTTCATACTGGGACTTACTGTTTGTTGCTCTGAAGGAGGAACCAGTGTTTGTTTGTTTGTCTGGTATCTCAGCTGAGTACACTTGTCCTACAACTGTCATATACACCATACACGTAATTGTACACATACCAGTGTTTGCTTTGATTCCATGCCATCTTCTTGGCACTGTTTAACTTGCTTCCCTCCGCAGTTTTGACTTGCTTGTCTCCCCATGCCACGCACTATTTCCCTGGCAAGGGCATTCTTGATTCAACTGCTAGGAGGCCTTTGAGAGCGGCCAAAGGTGGTATTTGTAACTCCCTACCTGCGGACAAGCACCTAGCCCGCAAACTGTGCCTCGCTGTAACAGCAAGGTCCCGGGTCAGGATACGTACCATATTGAGAAATCGTTAGGCATAAGAACATGGTAGAGCTGGTACTATTAATGCTGCCAACCTAAACAACGTGAAAGCCAGGCTTTGCTAAAAGAAGCCTGTGAAAATTCTCTGACGGGGTTTTTTAACTGGAAACTGGAAAGAACTTGTGGTTGAGTTCAAACAAGTTAGCTCGTGGCTTTCCAACGAAGAGACAAAATGATTGTTTGCTCTTTGTTTCCACAGCTCTCGGATCCATGTGAAGTGACAGAAGATGTGGGGGAACTTGAGACCACCAGTAGTGAGGGAGTACAGACAGGAGAGAGCGAAGTGGCCAAGAATGACCCAGGAGACACCAAGACTGGCTGGGCCCCACCAGAAGCTGCTGCTGCTGCCCAGGGTCCTCCTCGGAACACAAGTTTCACAAGTAGTGATAGTCTTTCCGAATTCCCCAGGTCGGTTGCAATGGAATGCTCATTCCCATCTGGTGAAGGTAAGGAAAATTGCTTCTACTGCTGTTTATATGTTTCTCAGCCCTCAGATTGGCCACCAGCCTCTTGGTAAAGTCAATGTTTGTGTTGGCATTAAGAACCAACAAGGATTGCAGAACTGGACCAAAATTAGTGTTAATAAAAAAAAGACTTGCAGAAAGCCAAGCTTGTCTTCAGTTGAGGATAAGCCTGTGCCAACCTTCCTGGCCATGGTCCACCTCCACGATGAGCCAGTGATCCTGTGATGGGAACTTTGTGCGCGATAGAACCCGTAACAGGTTACGCCCCAACGCTGAGACAGCAGTCAAATTCTCTGCTCCACTTCTTGCAGTGGAAGTTTGAGCTGACCCAAGGGAAATTGCATTTGGAGCCAAGCAGTAATTGTAATCAGCTAAAAGGTGCCTGTGTTTTATGTGCCTGTGCGTGCATTCATGGCCGTGTGGGTGTCTGTGTGTGCATCAATGCTAAGTGTTTGTTACTTGGGCTTCGGCTGGACGAGGCTGAAGTCTTTATGTCCTTCTGACAAGAAGCCAAATCAACTGGAGACAGTTTGGATTCAGCTTCAACGGAAACCAGTTGGTCCAAATCCAGGTTCCAATCATTGAACCCAGGGCTGAAGTCAAAGTAGATGTCCGGACACTCCGCACTAATGTGCACATGTGTGTTAAATACTGTCTGCATATGTTTTTTGTGGGTAGGAGTCAAAGGGGGCGATTTTGTTAATGGGGGCGCGTTGGAGGCGGGACTGCTGCTTGGCGTGTCGATGTCCCGCCTCCATCGATTTGTGGCCAACCCACGCTATTTTCCCTTGATTGACCTTGTTAAACCTGCCCAGCGGGCTTAGGCCAATTAAGGGAAAAAAATGAGAAGTCGCACAACACCAGGTTATAGTCCAACAGATTTATTTAATTTTACAAGCTTTCGGAGCTTTCGCTCCTTCCTCAGGTAAGTTAGCAGTGAGAGAATCTCCCAGAATTCACAATTTAAACACAGACAAAATCTATTCAAATCTTTCCCTACATCAAAGACACACTAAGAGCACAGCCAAGACAATGAGATGTGTCCCAGGGGGTCCAACGTGTCAAACCACCAGCTGGCGGCATATCCTGTCAATTTGTGTTGGTTCTTGTGTTAGTCTTTTTTTTTAAAAAAACCACCTGGGAAGACCGGCCATGATGTCAAGTCACATTCTGTATCGTGACATGAACCCGATATCGCGATTGAGGCCATCCTCATGAGTGCGGAACTTGGCTATCAGTTTCTGCTCGATGATTTTGCGCTATCGTGTATCCCGAAGGCCGCCTTGGAGAACGCTTACCCGCAGATCCGAGGCTGAATGCCCCTGGCTGCTGAAGTGTTCCCCGACTGGGAGGCAACCCTCCTGCCTGCCGATTGTTGCGCGGTGTCCGTTCATACGTTGTCTCAGTGTCTGCATGGTCTCGCCGATGTACCATGCTCTGGAGCATCCTTTACTGCAACGTATCAGGTAGACAACGTTGGCCGAGTCACATGAGTATGTACCGTGTACCTGGTGGGTAATGTCCTCACGTGTGATGATGGTATCTGTGTCCATGATTTGGCATGTCTTGCAGCGGTTGCCGTGGCAGGGTTGTGTGGTGTCTTGGTTGCTGTTCTCCTGAAAGATGGGTAATCTGCTGCGAACGATGGTACTTTTGAGGTTAGGCGGCTGCTTGAAGGCGAGTAGTGGAGGCGTGGGGATGGCCTTAGCAAGGTGTTCGTCGTCATCGATGACATGTTGAAGGCTGCGAAGAACATGGCGTAGTTTTTCCGCTCCGGTTGCAGAGCACGTCAATGTATGACGTTTCATCTGTCAAAAATTTTTGACAGATGAATTGTCATCGTTTGACAGCTCTGTGAAGCTGTCAAACACTGACATTCTCTGTAGTTTGATGAGTTCTTGGATTCAAGACCTCATCAAACCTCTTTCTTTTACAGAAATGAGATGTTTGTTGCATCTGAGAATGCAACGGCCATCTCTCATTTGCAACGCGGAGGTGCGAGACTCTCCGTATAGACACCGACTGAAGCCTGCAGGAAGAAACAAAGGTAAGTACACTTTTAAAAACACTTGGGACTTGCCTCAGATACTCACCTCTCCACACTTGCACCCATCACTTACCTCCACACCACACTTTTGCACCGACCCCCGCAGATCCAGTACTCGCCTCGCTGAGCTGGCGGGTTTTGGAGCCGTCGGGAAGCCCGCACTTGTGAGGGCAAAAAGGGGATAATCTTATTTTCTGCCTGTTAACTATCTGTTAACAGGCAGTTAACAGGCTTTGATCCCTTCCCGCCTCCAAGGAGACGGGACCTGGTGCGGGACGGCTACCCGCCTCCTGGGAAGATGGCATGGAGGCGGGTTGGGGGCGGGTTGGGCACCCGTCCCCAAATTCTGCCATTTTCCCGGCAGTCTCGCCTCCATACCCGCCTCCCCACCGCTGGCAAAATCGCCCCCAAAGTGTGTATGTTTATAAATGTGCGTATGTTTGGGCCCATCCAATAGAGGGGCAGTGACCTGGGGGAATTCAAATGTTTTCACTTTTCTCCCGAGACCGTGTGCCTAGCACAAGTTTGTAGACAACAACAATTTGCAAACATCAGACTCGTCTCTTCCACGAGCTGCTGCCCCCCAGCTCCTGCTCCCTTGGCCCCCTCCCAACTCAGCTTCCGATCACTCTACCACTTCTAGGCCCAATGCTCGCCAGCATCATCAACTGCTCCCTCCCCTCGGGCAGTGTTCTCCCCTCCCCGCACCCACCCAACCCCGACGTAGATACTTCTTTATACATTAGGCCAGGCCATGTGCTTGTTGAGTAGCCACGTTTTATTAACACGACTAATTAAACTAACAAGAGTTGCAGGAACCAGGGCTGAGTGCTCCAAGAGACCAGTCACGTGTGTGATCATGTGATGGCTACATAGATGACACGCACGTACAGAAAAACGATCACTTCACGTCACAACCCCCACCATTTTAAAGATGGCGGAAACACCCCGCTTCTTAAAAAACTCACCCTTGACCGCTCCATCTATCATCTCATCTCTAACCTCCCTTTCCAGTCGAAGGTTCTGGAATGCGTTGTCACTGCCTGACTCTATGCCCGCCTGTTCAAATCCCTTCAGTCAGGTTTCTGTCCTGTCCACAGCACTGAGGTTGTCCTGGTCGAAGTCATTGACATTGTGCCTGATGTGACCACTCTGTGTTACCCCTCCTTGTCCTCTTTGACCTATGTGGCTTTCAACACTGTCATCCACACTTTCCTTCTCAACTGATTCTCCTCCATGATCCACCTCCTGGCACTAGCTTCTCATGGCTCCACTCCTGCCTGTCTCAGCACAGCCAGTGCATCTCCTGAAATCTCTCTTCCTGTGCCTGTATGGTCACTTCTGGTGTGCTCCAAGGCCCCCTCCTATTCCTCATGTCTATGTTGCCCCTTGGTGACATTATCCATGGGCACTGAGTCAGTTTTCATATGTATGCTGGCAATACAGTACTCAGTTTTCTCTCTCCACTACTACCCTTGATTCTATGACTGTAACCTCGCTCCTCCCTATCTCCATAACCTCCTCCAGCCCTACAACCCTCCGAGATCTCTGCGCTCCTACAATTCTGTAGCGCAGAACAGTCGTTAGTGAATCAGCAGCTCATCTTACACTCCACCCGCTTAAATGGAAATAGGAAATCGGGCAGAGTATGAAAGTGTCTCTTTTAGATAAATTTAACAGAAATGTCACCCTCCATAAAATTGTGCTCATCCAAAACTCGGCTGCCCGTGTCCTAACTCGCACCAAGTCCCGTTCGCCCATCACCCCTGTGCTCACTGACCTACATTGGCTCCCGGTCCAGCAACGCTTTCGATTTCAAAATTCTCATCCTTGTTTTCAAATCCCTCCGTGGCCTCGCCCCTTCCTATCTCTCTAATCTCCTCCAGCCCCACAACCCCCCGAGATATCTGTGTTCCTCTAATTCTGGCCTCTTGCGCATCGCTGATTTTAATCGCTCCACCATTGGCGGCCGTGCCTTCAGCTGCCTAGGCCCCAAGCTCTGGAATTCCCTCCCTAAACCTCTCCGCCTCTCTACCTCTCTCTCCTCCTTTAAGACGCTCCTTAAAACCTACCTCTTTGACCAAGCTTTTGGTCATCTGTCCTAATATCTCCTTATGTGGCTCGGTGTCAAATTTTGTTTGATAACGTTCCTGTGAAGCGCCTTGGGACGTTTTACTACGTTAAAGGTGCTATATAAATACAAGTTGTTGTTGTTGTTGTACGATTGCCTGTCTGACATGCAATGGCAGATTAGCCAGGACTTCTTACAGCTCAGTATTGGCCAGAACAGAGCCCTTCTTTTCAACCCTCAGCAGAAACTTTGCATCCTGCCCCCTTACCTCAGCCCCTGAAGCGCAAACGTCAAGCGCCAACTGGAAGTCCTGTTTGACCGGGAACTGAGCTTCAAACTTGCCCTTCTCCCTATCCTCCTTGGCTCCATTCTACAATAACTCCAACTCAACCGGAACTCTGCTGCCCACATCTTATCCCACACAACATCCACTCCCCTCCTTCATCTAAACTGACTTTCCAACCCTCATCCCATCGATTTCAAAATCCTAGTCCTTAACTTTCAATCCTTCCGTGGCCTCGCCCCTCCCTACATTTGCAAGCTCCTCCAACCCCATGTCCCTGATCACACCCTGCACTCTTCCAACTCTGATCTAGTGCGTATTCGTGCCCCTTTCGCATTGCATCTCTGGTGGCAGAGCCTTCAGTCACCTTGTCGCCACACGCTAAAGCTTTCTTCTTAAACCCTTCCCCCTTGGTACATCTCTCCCGCACCTTCAACAAGCCTCCTTGAAACCAACCCCTTCAACAATGCCGTTGGCCACCTCTTCTACTATCCCTCCTACTCTTGCTCAGGAATGACCCCCCCAAGTGTGAAACACTGTGGAAATATAAGTAGTTATTGGCCCAGAAATTGATCTCGCTCTGTTCCCGCGGGGGTAAGGCTTCCCCGCGATCTCTCACTCCACTTGTGCTTTTTCCGATCCAGCTCGCACGAACTTGATGTTCCAGACATCAGCTGGGCAGTGCTTGCGTATCCCACCGGCGTAGTGAATTCGTGCGAGCTGTGGGATCACGTGACTCAGTTAGAGCCAATGGCAGCACACCATCTTCCATTCATAAGTTTCACATACGTGCTGTGAAATCTATGAATCTTACACCCCCCCAAAATAACAGCTAAACCTCAATTAAATTTAAAAAAAACCATCACATTAATAAAATAAGTATAGTTAAATAAATTAACCATTTTAAATAAAAAATTAAATTTTTGAAAAAATTTAAAATCTTTTAAAAAGTTATAAAAATAAACTTACCTGTCTTTAAAGTCTCTAAAAAAGATATACCTGTTAAAAAAAATTCAAAAAAATACTTAATTCACTACTTACCTTGTTAAAAGTGGGTCTTACTCCTTTTTCCATTTCTAAAATCTTCCGTACTTACCTGCGCGTCCAAAGCATGAAGTGCACAGCGTGCGCGCAACCTGTAGCGCGCACGCGATGCACCGAGGAACCGCCCCCTTTTCCAAAGACCAAGTGCCGGTTTTCAGCGCATGCGCAGGGCATGCAGAAAACCGGCAATTGGAGTGGGAATACGCGAGAGTACGCAGTGCGTACTCTCGCGCAGCGAGATCAATTTTTGGCCCATTGTCTCAGAGGGCGTCACTGTATCTCAACAAGCGTTGACGAATTCAGGGGAGGGAGGACAGCAAATTGAAGGCCAAAACAAAGATGTAAAAGAAAAGCACAAGCCAGATGGCATACCAGAGACATGGAGGTGCTTTATTAAAAGGGGATTGGGGACAAAAAGAGAACTCTTTCATCTCATCTGTAGACCTGCATTAAAGAAAGAAGAAAGACTTGCATTTCTATAGCGTCTTTCATGACCACTGGATGTCCCAAAGCGCTTTACAGACAATTTTGAAGCTTTTTGGAGTGTAGTCACTGTTGTAATGTGGGAAACGCAGCAGGCAATTTGCGCACAGCAAGCTCCCACAAACAGCAATGTGATAATGACCAGATAATCTGGTTTTAGTGATGTTGATTGAGGGCTAAGTATTGGCCAGGACACCGGGGAGAACTCCCCTGCTCTTCAAAATAGTGGCCGTGGGATCTTTTACGTCCACCTGAGAGGGCAGACGGGGCCTCAGTTTAACGTCTCATCTGAAAGACGGCACCTCCGACAGTGCAGCACTCGCTCAGCACTGCACTGGAGTGTCAGCCTGGATTCTTGTGCTCAAGTCTCTGGAGTGGGACTTGAACCTTCTGACCCAGAGACGAGAGTGCTGCCCACTGAGCCACAGCTGACACTGTTAAACCATTAGGGAGTAGAGATTGTTTTAACTCACTATGCCAACATGGCTTCATAGCTTTGGCATTAAAGCTGGCACATATTTGGCTCTAGCTATGCTTCTGTTTGCCCATCAATATCGGCGACACAAGCTATGTTTATGGTGCCCACCTGTACCAGAGACAATCGTTTCAACAAAATCAATCCGTTCAGCTGAACAAATCAAAACATTTTGCACCACGCTGTAATTTAACAGATATGGAGGTGGTTGGCCAGCAGCAGAGGCTGGGGTAGATCACAGCATCTGTCACTTTTCTTTAAACATGCTGATAAGTGATAAATATAAGTGCTAGAGGAGACAGCAGTGTGAACTCAGAAGCCAAAAAAGCTGCTGGATGTTGTGCAAAGTAACAAAGTAGTGTAGCTTTTGAAAGCTCTTTCGAATAATTTGTCCGTGTCTACACAAACCACTCTGGGTCCAGGTATATTGTGTATCAGTAAAACAGGTTTATTAAGCATTAAACATCCAGTATAAAGAAGTAATACTTAACAAGAAGATAGTCACAGTCTGTTCATTGAACCCCGGCATTCCTTCCGAGTGACTGTGGCGCGGTCTCTCTATTCTCTTGCTGTGTTCTGTTGACTGAAGCTTCTCATCCTCTGGTTTCGCACTGCTTTCGGTGTTCAATAGCTGTTCATTTTTTCCTCCGTTTTGCCTTCGTGGCAGTTAGTAAGCAAGCTATCCTTATCTGAGAACAACCTTCACACTAAATTCTCAGATGTCTTTTTGCTTTTTAATCAGTTCATTGTTTAGCCGGTTCTGCATTTTTGAGAAGACAGGGAGTGGTGACTGTCTCCAGCGCCCCATCTTCTTTTGCAATGTTGCTGAATTTCTTGTTCCCCACTATCTCCTTGTTTACTTAACAGACCATTTTACAGAATTACATCAATTCCTAACAGACTTTAGTCAGGTTGGCATAATTCCCATCCTGCTTTGCTTCTCAGCCACTCGCCATTTTATACAGGCGTTTTAGGTTTTTAACACACAATTTCACATATTATAGTTATAGAATCTTAATAATGTTTACTAAATCCTACAGGTGCACTCTATCCTGCAGCAGTGCAGCTGATAGAGTCAGTACAAGTGGAAAGAGAGTGTGTGACTGGAGAGTAATTCTCAAAACCAGTAATCCTTTCAAAAGGGGGAATTTTATCATCAGAATCCCTATTACAAAGAGAGCCTTATTATCAGTACCCCCTTTTAAGCAGGGAGTTTTACAGTCAGGACTCCTTTTAAAGAGGGACTCCCACCATCAAGATCCTGTTTAAAGAGGCGGTCTGTCTCCAACCATACCAGTTTTAAGTAATGAATGTTGCCATCAGTGCCTCTTAATTTCATTATTAATATCTGGTCTCTACTTGGAACAAAGACTTCTCTAATAGTTATCTTAAAACCAACATGGGAGAGGCTTGAGAGTAAAGATGATGACAGTGGCAGTATCTTTAAAAAAGAGCACCAATGGCCAAATTCATTCCTCAATGGATTCAAGGTGGCTCTTCCAGAGAAGACAAGCAAAAGGTGACACCAAAGGAACTGTCTAGTCAACTGCTGGGACAAGTTACTATACATACATGACTCCCTACATTTTAGAATGGTCCAAGCGGATTGGAAGGTAGCAAATGCAACCCCGCTATTCAAGAAAGGAGAGAGAGAGAAAACAGGGAACTACAGTTAGCCTGACATCAGTAGTAGGAAAAATGCTGGAATCTATTATTAAGGACGTGGTAACAAGGCACTTAGAACATAATAATAGGATTGGGCAGAGTCAACACGGATTTATGAAAGGGAAATCATGTTTGACAAATCTATTAGAGTTTTTTGAGGTTGTAACTAGCAGAATAGATAAGGGGGAACCAGTGGATGTGGTGTATTTGGATTTTCAAAAAGCATTCGATAAGGTGCCACACAAGAGGTTATTACACAAAATTAGGGCTCATGGGATTGGGGGTAATATACTAGCATGGATTTAGGATTGGTTAATGGACAGAAAACAGAGAGTAGGAATAAACGGGTCATTTTCGGGTTGGCAGGCTGTAACTAGTGGGGTACCGCAAGGATCAGTGCTCGGGCCTCAGCTATTCACAATCTACATCAATGATTTGGATGAGGGGACCGAGTGTAATGTATCCAAGTTTGCGGACGATACAAAGCTGGGTGGGAAAGTAAGCTGTGAGGAGGATGCAAAGAGTCTGCAAAGGGATATAGACAGGTTAAGTGAGAGGGCAAGATAGAATATAATATGGAGAAATGTGAAGTTATCCACTTTGGTAGGAAGAATAGAAAAACAGAATATTTTTTAACTGGTGAGAAACTATTAAATGTTGGTATTCAGAGAGACCTGGGTGTCCTTGTACATGAATCGCTGAAAGTTAACATGCAGGTACAGCAAGCAATTTGGAAAGCAAATGGTATGTTGGCCTTTATTACAAGATGATTTGAGTATAAGAGTAAAGACGTCTTACTGCAATTATATAGGGCCCTGGTGAGACCACACCTGGAGTATTGTGTACAGATTTGGTCTCCTTACCTAAGGAAGGTACACTTGCTATAGAGGGAGTGCAACGAAGGTTCACTAGACTGGTTCCTGGGATGGGGGGATTGTCCTGTAAGGAGAGATTCAGTAGACTAGACCTATATTCTCTAGGAGGTAAGAAGAATGAGAGGTGATCTCATTGAAACATATACATTTCTTAAGGGGCTTAACAGGGTGGATGCAGGGGTCACAGTCTCAGAATAAGGGGTCGGCCATTTGGGACTGAGAGGAGGAGAGATTTCTTCACTCAGAGGGTGGTGAATCTTTGGAATTCTCTACCCTAGAGAGCTGTGGAGGCTCAATTGCTGAGTATATTCAAGGCTGAGATCGATAGATTTTTGTACACTAAGGGAATCAAGGGATATGGGGATTGGGCAAGAAAGTGGAGATGAGGTAGAAGATCAGCCAGGATCTTATTGAATGGTGGAGCAGGCTCGAAGGGCCAAATGGCCGACTCCTGCTCCTATTTCTTATGTTCTTATGAGCTAAACATTACAACTTATATTGACAGATCTGTGTCAACACCTCATCATTGTCCAGTCTTTTGACACACATCATTGAAAAGGAAAAAGATAACTTGAGGGCAAGGGTATTTAACTGGATAAAAGCAAATTAGAGCAAGATAAAAAGGGATCTTGCCCAGATTAAAGAGAAGTACAAATTGGCAAATAGAACCAATGGGAAATATTTAAACAGGAAATGGAAAAGTTACGAATCAAGTAATGCAAAGAATGGAATTCATCAGCGGCCGAGGCTCCTTGAGGTTTGATCACATTGAAAACTTTAATAAAAAGGAAGCATTTAGTGCTTGCTGCGTAATCCAGAGGCCTGGAATCCAGAGAACATGAGTTCAAATCCCCCCCATAGCAGTTTGAGATTTTTTATTCAGTTTGAATTTAAAAATCTGGTCTCAGTAAAAGTGACCATAAGCTGTCGGATTGTAAAAACCCAACTGGTTCACTAATATCCTTTAGGGAAGGAAACCTGCCGCCCTTACCCAGTCTGGGCCTATATGTAACTCCAGTCCCACACCAACGACTCTTATCTGCCCTCAGAAGTGGCCTAGCAAGTTCCTCAGTAGGGCAATAAATGCCAGCCTTGACAGCAACGCCCACATCCTGAGAATTAATAAAAAAAAGAAAATTAGCAAAAAATATTTCTACAGGCACATTAGTTGTAAGAGGATAGTCAAGGTAGGGTCAGGGCCCTAGGAGATGTGGCTTGTTATGGAGGGTGAAGGAATGGCAGAGATACTAAATAAGTTCTTTGTCTCAGTTTTCACGCGGGAGGTGGATATTGGAACTGCAGAACCACCAGAGGTGGATGTAGAATGGTTTGTGGACATTATTATCCAAACAGAAACAGGACTAAATACGTTACTCCAACTGAAGGTAGGCCAATCACCAGGACTCAAGGTTTTATATCTGAGGATCCCGAGGGAAGGTGGGGAAGAAATAGCAGAGCTTTCTGTAGGAAGGAACATTATGCCAAGAGGACTGGAGGTTGGCATGAGTGGCACCACTCCTCAAAACAAAAAGAGCCCATTATTTTGGTAGCACCTCCATTAAGCAGCAGGTAACTCTCAAGAGTCAATACTGGAATGTTAGGTGCTTACCACAAGAACATAAGAAATAGGAGCAGGAGTAGGCCATTCGGCCCCTTGAGCCTGCTCCACCATTCAATAAGATCACGGCTGATCTTCTACCTCATCTCCACCTTTCCTGCACTATCCCCATATCCCTTGATTCCTCTTAGTGTACAAAAATCTATCGATCTCTGTCTTGAATACACTCAACGACTGAGCCTCCACAGCCCTCTGGGGTAGAGAATTCCAAAGATTCACCACCCTCTGAGTGAAGAAATTTCTCCTCATCTCAGTCCTAAATGGTCGACCCCTTATTCTGAGACTGTGACCCCTGGTTCTAGACTCTCCAGCCAGGGGGAAACATCCTCCCAGCATCTACCCTGTCAAGCCCTCTAAGAATTTTATAAGTTTCAATGAGATCACCTCTCATTCTTCTAAACTCCAGAGAATATAGACCCAATCTTCTCAATCTCTCCTCATAGGACAACCCTCTCATCCCAAGGACAGCCCTCTTATCCCAGGAATCAATCTAGAAAGGCTTCTTGTAAGTTCTAATACAAAAGCAAAATACTGCAGATGCTGGAAATCTGAAAACACTCAGCAGGTCAGGCAGCATCTGGGGAGAGAGAAACAGAGTTAACGGTTCAGGTCGATGACCTTTCGTCAGAACTGGTTCTTATAAGTTCTAATCAGTCAACTTTGGTGGCACAGTGGGCTAGATGCTGTCCTTCCAGCACTAGAAGCCAGATTTGAATCCACCTCAAAAAAATGATGGGCTGCAAGCCTCCTGTATCTGCTGGCTGGAAGGGTCCCACATGAAACGAATGTGGGGAGTTTCCACCCAGTTACTTGTGGGTGCGATTCCACAGCACAAAACTGTCCGTAATTGAAGCATGATATACACAAATTTTTTCCGAGACCACAAGGGTTGGTTGGTGTGGGAAATGAAAAATTCATACTGGTGCAGCAGCGGGGTGGGGTGGGGGTTTTTCTGAGGTTGGGGCCGAGTCATGTTATTCTCCTGTATTGGATGCCAAAAGCTGCCAATGTTCCATTCCGATCCCCACCCCCCCCCCCCCAGTGACATAACCCAGCACGGAACTCTCTTCCAAATATAAATTTGTAAAGAAATCCATACTTTAATAGCTCCTCTGCAGAACATAAAAAAGTTTTTTTCATTGGCCCGAAAATTAAACCTAATACGCGAGAGTACGCACTGTGTACTCTCGCGTATTAGATCCCGAATTGCCGGTTTCCTGCATGCACTGCGCATACGCGGGAAACCGGCACTTCGTGAATTGAAAAGGGGGCGGTTCCTAAGTGAACCGCGTGCGCGACACAGGCTGTGCGCACGCAGTGCACTTAGTTTTTTTTTCAGCTTTGAACGCGCAGGTAAGTGGTGAAGATTTTACACACAAAGAAAGCAGGCGTAGGACCCCCTTTTAACAAGGTAAGTAGTTAATTAAGTGTTATTTAAAAAAATTTCAACAGGTTTATCTTTTTTAGAGACTTTAAAGAAAGGTAAGTTTATTTTTATAACTTTTAAAAAGATTTTAAATTTTTTCAAAAATTTAATTTTTTGTTTAAAGTGGTTAATTTATTTAACTATACTTATTTTATTAATGTGATGGCTTTTTTTTAAATTTAATTGAGGTTTAGCTGTTCTTTTGGGGGGGTGTAGTATTCATAGCTTTGACAGCTCTTGCCGTCAAAACTATGAATGAAAGATGGTGTGCTGCCATTGGCTCTAACTGAATCACGTGATCCCAGAGCTTGCACGAACGAATTGCGTCTCTGGGTCACGCAAGCACTGCACGGTTCCAACAGAGAGAGCCTTTGAAACTAAAGTTCGTGTGGGCCCGGAGCAAAAAGGTAGGCGCGGAGTGCGATATCGCGGGGAATCCTTACCCCCGCGGGAACCATCCATGTTTAATTTCTGGGCCAGTATCTTTGAACACTTTCAATATTAATTATAAAAAGTATTGGGAGTTACTTAGAAAAGGCTGTTCGACCGAGCGGGGCGGTCGGTCATGTGACGAAACCTCTAGGAATATGTCCAACCAGAGTTGGCAACCCTACCTCTGAGGAGTCGGAGGCGACACCAAAGCTGTAGTATTCTCAGAACTTTCTCTCTCCCTCATCCCTCCTGAGGAGAGCATGGCCGGTGATAGAACCTGGGCCCTTCCTGCAACAGGAAATACCTTCACAATGCCTGATTGTGGCTTTGTACCCAAAGCTGTGCGCTGATTGGTTGTTTTACTGGTGTTTTAACGGACCCCCATGTCATTTTCTGGGATGAGACCCGCGCCCCCGCCCCCCCCCCCCCCCCCAGAAAGCCAAACCACTGGATCTGTCCATGGACTTATGGTTCCTCCCCACAGTCTCTCTCTCCCCGCCAGTCTCTTTGTTTTCTTTATGAGCCAGAATCCAGCAGAAAGTTCTCGACATATTTCTTAAAGAAATATTTGCAAACCTTGGCAGCCACATTGAGCTGTGTTCAAGAGATAAGAGACATTCTAGGGATCTGAGAAGTAACATAGGTAAATATTTTATTAATCAGACATCTGTACCAAACTCCTCAGTGTTGATGTGAAATCACACTTGAAACACCAAGTACCTCAGCACTCATTCCGATAAATATTTTTCTTGTAAAAAGCCGTCTAAATTTTTACTAAGCGTTAGCTTGGCTCAGTTGGTAGTACTTGTTTCTCGGAGACCAGAAGGTTGTGGGTTTAAGCCCACTCTAAGACATGAACACCTATTCTAGGCCGATACTGCAGTAGTGCTGCGTTGTCATGGCTACCGTCCTTTGGATGAGACAATAAACCAAGGCCCGGTCTGCTCATTCAGGTGCTGGTTAAAGACTTAGTGCTACTATTCAAAGACGGGCAAGGGGGCTGTCCTAGACAACCTTCCTCCCTTTACCAACACCACCAAGAATAGATTAACTGGACATTCAGCTCATTGCTGTGTCTGGGAGACCTGGCTGTGAACAAAATGGCGGCTGCAATTGCCTACATAACAGTGACTACAGTTCAAATTCATTCATTGTATGTGAAGCACTTTGGGATGTTTCTGAGCGACGTGATGAGGCGTCAGACAAGTGAAACTTCCTTCGTCCTTTAACCACTAAAATGAACGCAGGCTACCATGTGACAGACTGAATATTGTATTGCCAGTATGTCACCCAAGTGCCCATTCTTTGTGAGCCTAGAGGGAGAGTCTGAGGCTACTTGGTAGCTCCTGATCTAGTTCCACACACGCTCACGCCAGCAGAGAACACTGGATAATGAGCAGGAGTACTGGGAACCCTGGCTGATTATTGTCTACTTAGATCAGGATGGCAGAGATCACTTTTAGCATTGCTAAAGCTCCCCCCAGCACAGGACAGTAAATCATTATCTGTATTCTGCCGAAATATTTCATTTGAAGTTTTGAATTGCTGCAATGCTTAGGACTTAACACACCTTTAATCTTGCGCATTGTCCGCACAACGATTCCTCTTGTGTATTTTTACAATGTATCGATTTTACGACTGGTCGATCTCCTGTGGTATTGCACAGTTAAGACCACATGCAGGCTTTAGGTGAAGTGGGGTTAGAGGGCAGGGGATAATTGCCCCGGGGTGCGCCGTGTAATTCGGCCGCCATTTTAAAATCATGCATTCTGTCCTTATCTTTACAGTTCCGTGATGAATGCCTGTATCCCCCTTTCTCAGATACTGAAGTGAACGTGTCACTCTGCAATCACACGCTTCCAGCACCTCCACTGGTGGGAGGGTGTAATTACAGCGCGACAAGTTTCCATGGGCACTGATGTAAGAAAACTACTAGGCACTTGGTCTAAGCGTTAAACAAAGCTTTAATCAACTGTTTTACAACATGGAGGTCTAGTTGTGTCCTTCTCTAGTTCCTGTTAAGAATGTCCTGAACAAGCTGGGCCCGTGCCCGAATATTTATACTCTCCTTGGACAGCGCCACCAGCAGGCCGCCCAGTATTATTTCATAAGTCATTTTCCATGAATGACAAGATTCATGTCAGGCACCTTCCATTGAAATGATGGAGAACGTTCACAGGAAGCGCACACAGATTGTTAATATAGTATAGATATTATTTTTTACTTGTTAAATTAATCTTTTTAAATAGCGTATCCGTGTTGATATTCTTCCCATCACTCTCGGATCAGAGGCTTCGTTCTACCACCACCGACAACAACTTGTATTTATATAGCACCTTTAACGTAGTAAAACTTCCCAAGGCGCTGCACAGGAGTATTTTAAGACAAAAAATTTGACACCGATCCACATAAGGATAAATTAGGGCAGGTGACCAAAAGCTTGGTCAAAGAGGTAGGTTTTAAGGAGCGTCTTAAAGGAGGAAAGAGAGGTAGAGAGGCGGAGAGGTTTAGGGAGAGAATTCCAGAGCTTAGGGCCTAGGCAACAGAAGGCACGGCCGCCAATGGTGGAGCGATTATAATCAGGGATGCTTAAGAGGCCAGAATTGGAGGAGCGCAGATATCTCGGAGCGTTGTAGGACTGGAGGAGGTTTCAGAGATGGGGAGGGGCGAGGAGGCCATAGAAGGGATTTGAAAATCAGCATGAGAATCCCCAGACCGGGAGCCAATGTAGGTCAGTGAGCACAGGGGTGATGGGTGATGGGTGAACGGGCCTTGGTTTCAGTTATATTATATCATATACATAAAATGGTGGTGGTTGGGGGTGGAGGAGCACATTTTAATGGCATTCAGTCTGTTCTATTAAGAGTATTGAGGTTGCATATCAGATAAAGAGAATGAGAGGCATGTGAGACAGTGACGGTATCTAAGATGTTTTATGGCGGTCTCTGTAAAATGGGTTTTAGAGGGACTGAGCGATGCAGTGGGTTAAATCACTGTTGTTTCACCTTGGGGATGGGAGCAAGATAGAAAATAACAGATTATTGGAAGTGATTAAATAGCAATGAAGCAACAGAGATTCAGATTAACAGATTCATAACTCTCATTTGGATTAAACAGATTAGATTACAGGATTCAAATAAATTGGAGGGGTTTTGGTACAGTAGATAAGGAGAAATTGTTTCCACTGCCAGAGGACACAGATTTTAGATAAATCGGTAAAAATTCCAGAGGGGGAGATGAGGAGAATTTTTTTTACGCAGTGAGTTGTTGTGATCTGGAACGCGCTGCCTGAAAGGGCGGTGGAAGCAGATTCAATCGTAACTTTCAAAAAGGGAATTGGATAAAGCCTTGAAAAGGAAAAATTTGCAGGGCTATGGGGAAAGAGCAGAGGAGTGGGTCGAATTGTAGAGCTCTTTCAAAGAGCCGGTACAGGCACAATGGGCCAAATGGCCTCCCTCTGTGCTCTCTGATTCTATGAACAATTCACTAATGGTTTGTGATGTTGGTCGTGCCCACCAATTCCCAGAGGCTGCCTCCAGTAATTGCTGGTCTAGTCTGGGAGGATTTGCCTAGGTTTCCTCAGGGCCCAGGGAGTCCGTACGCTGGCCTACAGCAGATATCAGGAGGGAGTTTGGGAGCGTCTTCACAAACGTCGCAAATGAAGGAGCTCGCAATCTGAAACCTCAGCGTCGCTCCCCAGATGGAATCCTCCTCTCTGAATTAGCGGGAGGGACATGCAGCCCCGAGACTCAAACTCAGGGTCTTCTGGCTCAGAGTCAAATGTACCTGCAGCAAGAGCACCCTCCGGCTTATAGAGCTAGATTATAGAGGTGAAAGTGTGTGATCGGAGTGAGCAGTTAGTCTCATGAGCCTCACCATCGGTACTCCTCGAGAGATCATCGCCGTGCAGAGAGGTAATGGGGTCAATTCTGGTTTTTAACCCCCTGGACATTAAGCCTCACCTGGGCCGAGTGCAGAGAAAAAAAAAAAAATCAGATAGGGAGGGAGGGTCGCATGCTGGCGACAAAGCCCGCCCGACGTTCCTTCCATTGAAATTAATGGTTGTTAATCTCCGTGCCATTTGTGGGATCTTGCTGTGCGCAAATTGGCTGCCAACATAACAACAGGTGACCACTTCAAAAGTAATTCATTGGCTGTGACGTCCTGTGGACGTGAAAAGGCACTATATAAAAGACAATTTTTTTTCTATCTTTTAAGACTGAGCCACACCATCGGTAGCTCTTTGAGAGAGTCTTACCTTCAAAACTCTGTCATAAGAGTCTCACCATCATTATTGCTTTTCTCAGTACAACTACTCACTTTGAAGATGGAATCCCACCATCAGTAACTCGAACAGAATCTCTCCATCTGCACTCTCTAAGAGAGTATCACCATTACTACTGCTTATTAAGGCAGAGTCTTGCCATCAGTAACCCTTAAGAGGGAGCGCCACCATCACTATTCCTTTAAGAGGGAGTTTCACCGTCCCTTTAAGAGAGTGTTGCCCCTGGTGTGCCTTTTAAGGAGGCCTCATCATCATCTTTTAAGAAGGTATCTCCTGATTGAGATCTTTTTTGAAGAACATTTCCGTCTGTGGCCTGTTGAAAATGAATAGGAAAGGATTAAGATTAACATTCACACTTATTTAATTATATCTGCCTGTTCCTGCTGGGGTTTTTTTGGGACAATTCTTAGTTTAAACAGTGTTGGCTGATAACAACATCTGGGGAACTGGCCTGTAGGAGTTATTGAGCGGCAGCGTGAGGGAAAAACATGGTCACTGATGCACCCGGGGTTAGTGATTGCATCTCTGTTGATGTTAATTCAGTTGCCTCTTACTCCCAGTGACCGTGCCAAGACTCTGAGCCAAATGACCTCATCGGCAATCACTGTTCAGATTTTTTTTTAAAGCTTAGCAGAGTGAAAGGCCCAGTCCGCATTCGCTGTGAGGAGCTGTGCTCGCAGGGACGGTGCATCAGGCCTGCAGTAGGCCCCATGCCTGGCCTTCAGGCACAGCATCCCACTGAATTTGCCCTAGAATCTACAGGAATACGTGAGTTCAAATCCCACCACGGCAGCTGGGGAATTTAAATTCAGTTAATTAAATAAATCTGGAATTAAAAAGCTAGTGACCATGAAACTATCGGATTGTCGTAAAAACCCATTTTGGTTCACTAATGTCCTTTAGGGAAGGAAATCTGCCGTCCTTACCCGGTCTGGCCTATATGTGACTCCAGACCCACAGCAATGTGGTTGACTCTTAACTGCCCTCTGAAATGGCCTAGCGGTTGGAACGAACCGCTCACCACACGGACTGCAGTGGTTCAAGAAGGCGGCTCACCACCACCTTCTCAAGGGCAACTAGGGATGGGCAATAAATGCTGGCCTTGCCAGCGATGCCCAGATCCCATAAGCAAATAAAAAAAAAAATAGGAACAAGAACATGGGAACAGGAGGAGGCCATTCAGCCCCTCGAGCTTGTTCAGCCATTCAATCAGATCATGGCTGATCTGTATCTTAACTCCATCAACCCGTCTTGGTTCCGGAACCCTTAATACCCTCAGAAATCTATCAATCTCAGTCTTTAAATTTGCAATATTAACAAAAGCAAATAAATTTCATATTCTTTGTAAATTTACAGGATCGTTATGATAGACCATGTCCTTAAAAGGAGTCCTAATAACGTGATTGATGGTAAAACTCCCCTTTAAAGTGTCCCAAACAGTGAGGTCCCTCTTTAAAAGAACTTCCACTCCCTTCACAGTTTTTTTTAAATATATATATATGTGTTGTTCAGTTGACACCAGTGCTGTGTGGGCAGTTGTTTCATGTCTGAAAGAGCCTTGACGAATTAAAGTGGAAATGTGCAAAAGCTGGATTGACGTACAATTCTTAACATCTCTGCAAAATATATTTACTCCCCTTCCTTGTTCTATCCCTCGGCCTCCACCGATGCTGTTCTGACACCATGCGCTAGGCGGTGCACAAGAGTGAACCTTTCTCTGAGTTTTCTCTGTCAGCTGTGGCTCAGTGGGTAGCACACTCGCCTCTGAGTCAGAAGGTCGTGGGTTCAAATCCCACTCCAGAGACTTGAGCACATAAAGCTAGGCTGACACTCCAGTGCAGTGCTGAGGGAGCGCTGCACTGTCGGAGGTGCCGTCTTTCGGATGAGACGTTAAACCGAGGCCCCGTCTGCTCTCTCAGGTGGATGTAAAAGATTCCATGGCACTATTTCGAAGAAGAGCAGGGGAGTTCTCCCCGGTGTCCTGGGGCCAATATTTATCCCTCAATCAACATCACTAAAACAGATGATCTGGTCATTATCACATTGCTGTTTGTGGGAGCTTGCTGTGCGCAAATTGGCTGCCGTGTTTCCCACATTACAACAGTGACTACACTTCAAAAGTACTTCAGTGGCTGTAAAGCGCTTTGAGACGTCCGGTGGTCGTGAAAGGCGCTATAGAAATGCGAGTCTTTCTTTCCCTGCTGGGAGGTGCCTGGCCTCCACTCAGTGCATCCCCATGGCAACGTGGATGCAGCTCAGGAATTCAGTGCAGAGGATCATGGGTGGGAACCCACGTTCTAACCCTCCGCAGTGTATTAGGGCTCCAACGCGCCATGCTGTTGCGTCATTCTGATCCAACCCTAGCGTTCCAGTGTAGCAACATCGATCCTATTCGCTGCCGTTAATGCAGACTAAATTGAGAGGTCGCACAACACCAGGTTATAGTCCAACAGTTTTATTTGAAATCACAAGCTTTCGGAGCTATCGATCGCCCCTTCCTCAGGTGAAGTAAATAGATACAGAATCGCCAAAGCATATATAGATAGAGAACAAAGCATGTGTACCTTACAATTGCAGACCACTAAATTAAATCATCCTGACTATCTGCCGAGGTGTGATAAAGTTAATCAGGTCAGCCAGGAAGGTACCACATCAAAGACATAGCAAGACTGCCAGATCGAAGCCTGACACTTCAAGTACGATTATGGAACGGTTCTAATTCCAGGTTTCTCCAGATTTGCCTCTGGACTGGGCATTCCTGCTTCCTGCGAATTGCAAAAAGGTACCAGTGTTGATTCCCTCTGTCGTTTAACATCTTCTTATGGTCAACTCTCCCCCGCCCCCCCCCCCGCCCCCCCCCCCCAACTGGTACCTATAGAGCAGTACTGACATTGCACGCTGTAGACCATAGTCGCATATTTGGCCTCCCGTTCCATAGGCTCCACCCCCCCCCCCCCCCCCGTCTCTGGAATCTCAAAGCTGAACGTTGGATTTGCACGGCTAACGTTCTTGAGACACTGATCTCAGTGGTGGGAGGAAGCTGAATTAATGTCAACAGACACACTCATTAACTGCGGCAATCTCCTCACTTCAGCTGTTTGTGGCAGTTCATTTCTCTTCTCTTTGCAGCCGGTTCTTCCAGTGCTGCCAACACTACTCAACGTTCAAACAAAAACAGTTAAAAGGCTGACAGAAATGCCGGGGGGTGGGGGGGGGGGAAATAAAGCATTTAACGTTCGACAGAATGCTTCGTAATTTTTTTTTTTTGGAAAAGCAACAGATGGCAAGGCTCCTCTTTAACTTCTAGTTGGCTAATCTGCGACAGCAACTCGACAAGGCTGTCAACAGCATTGGACCCCGCCCTGATGTCCAGCTCGGTTTCTGTAGGGCTCTACCAGGCCAGGGGGCCATTCTAACTATTAACAGACTCCTCATCTGCTTAAAAAGCACACACACGACATTCAGAGTTAACCCAGCACGTTTCCAAAATACCAGTTGCAGCGCTCGCCGCTCGGTAATGCAGATTTGCCGGTCATGATATAATTAAAGGGGAAGTGTATTTGTCTGAATTACTGCAGAATCCCGAGTGTTATAAATGGAGATACCTGGGCACATAGTACTAGCCCTCAGTCTTCCTTTCCTCTTATATTCCATGCTTTACAATGAACGGGGGAACTTTGTCCATTATCCCCAGTGTTGTCCAGTATGTCTCGCGGTGTCCTGACCAAAAGGGCGGTGGACAGCAATTTCAATTCTTTCTTCTTCTTCTCCTTCTAAGGCAGTCCCTCGGAACCGAGGATGACTTGCTTCCACACTAAAAATGAGTTCTCAGGTGACTGACGAGTCCAATGCGGGACCTACAGTCTCTGTCACAGGTGGGGCAGACGGTGGTTGAAGGGGGTGGGTGGGGTGCTTGGGTTGACGTGTGCTCCTTGCGTTTGGCTTCCGCTTGCTCCCGGCGAAGAGGCTCGAGGTGTTCAGTGCCTTCCCGGATGCTTCTCCTCCACTTTGTGCGGTCTTGGGCCAGGGATTCCCAGGTGTCAGTGGGGATGTTGCACTTTTTCAAGGAGGCTTTGAGGGTGTTCTTGAGGCGTTTCCTCTGCCCACCTGGGGCGCTCTTGCCGTGTCGGAGCTCCGAGTAGAGTGCTTGTTCTGGGAGTCTCGTATCGGGCATGCGGACGATGCGACCCGTCCATCGGAATTTCAATTCACAATGATGCAGTCAACCTTCATAATGCACCTCCAGAAGGGATTAAGGAAATAGGGAAGAACTGAATGAAAATAAGGCCACTTGGCCCATTGGGCCCATTCCTTTCACAGACCATGTTCAATCTACTCTATGGCTGGCTCTCCCTAATCAATTGAATCTCCTGAGGGCAGCTTTGACAAAATGTCTCCTTGGCCACAAAGTTAAGCCAAGTTAAACCCCTGAATAACCATCTAGTCTTCATCCTATATTATTCACTCTTCATGGTGCCTTCCTTGGAGTGTTATTGCCATGGTCCCAACAGCCCAGGAACCCTTCATGTGTCACACAGTACCCGATCATCTCCACCTGTATTTATCTTTATAACCCTCATTCCTGCCACTAACCAGATCTTCATCCAGCTTCCTTTAATGAGTGTTAATCAACTCAACATTAACTGATTTCGCTGAGACTCTGTTCCACACACCAACTGCATTGGAGGCAGTTCAGAGACGATTCACTGGGTTAATTCCAGAGATGAGGTGGTTGACTTATGAAGAAAGGTTGAGCAGGTTGGACCTACACTCATTGGAGTTTAGAAGAATGAGAGGTGATCTTATTGAAACATAAGATACTGAGGGGGCTCGACAAGGTAGATGCAGAGAGGATGTTTCCCCTCCTGGGGAAATCTAGAACTCGGGGGCATAGTTTCAGAATAAAGGGGTCGCCCTTTTAGAACTGAGATGAGGAGGAATTTCTTCTCTCAGAGGGTCGTAAATCTGTGGAATTCTCTGCCCCAGAGAGCCATGGAGGCTGGGTCATTAAATACATTTAAGGTGGAGATAGACAGATTTTTGCAAGATAAGGGAGTGAAGAGTTATGGGGAGCGGGCTGGGAAGTGGCTTTGAGCCCGAGATTAGCCATGATCTTATTGAATGGCGGAGCAGGCTCGAGGGGCCAAGTGGCCTATTCCTGCTCCTATTTCTTATGTTCTTATGTAACTGCCCTGTGGGGTATAGATTCTTTGACTCGCTGGCCTTGCTTTAAACGTGTTAAATTTAGAATAACATTCTTTGATTCTATGCTCACAATCTAAGATTAATAATCTGAAAGTGGAGTTGAGGTCGAGGATCAGCCATGATCTTATTGAATGGCGGAGCAGGCTCGAGGGGCCGAATGGCCGACTCCTGCTCCTAATTCTTATGTTCTTGCATTCACATTAAGCATGCCTCTCATCACTTCAAAGATCTGGATTATTTCCCCTTTGAATCTGTTCCATAATGACAATAAGTTCACGCCTGTAAGTTTATCTTCATCGTTTAGGGCCCTAAGTCCCAGAATCATTCATGTCCGTGTTCCCTGAACAATGCATCAATGAAAAAGAGCGCGTATGACAGATTTCAGGTTGAGAATACAAGTGAGAACCAGGCTGAATATAGAAAGTTCAGAGGGGAAGTGAAAAAGAAAATAAGAGGGGCAAAAAGAGTGTATGAGAATAGATTGGCAACTAACATAAAAGGGAATCCAAAAGTCTTCTATAGGCATATAAATAGTAAACGGGTAGTAAGAGGAGGGGTGGGGCCGATTAGGGGCCAAAATGGAGACCTATGCATGGAGGCAGAGGGTACGGCTGAGGTACTAAATGAGTACTTTGCATCTGTCTTCACCAAGGAAGAGGATGCTGCCATAGACATAGTAAAGGAGGAGGTAGTGGAGATACTTGATAGTATAAAAATTGATAAAGAAGAGGTATTAGACAGGCTGGCTGTACTTAAAGTAGATAAGTCACCAGGAGCGGATGGGATGCATCCTAGGATGCTGAGGGAATTGAGGGAGGAAATCGCGGAGGTACTGGCCATAATATTCCAATCCTCCTTAGATATGGGGGTGGTGCCAGAGGACTGGAGAATTGCAAATGTTACACCATTGTTCAAAAAAGGGTGTAAAGATAAACCCAGCAACTACAGGCCAGACAGTTTAACCTCGGTAGTGGGGAAGCTTTTAGAAACAGTAATCAGGGACAAAATTAACAGTCACTTGGACAAGTGTGGATTAATTAAGGAAAGCCAGCACGGATTTGTTAAAGGCAAATCGTGTTTAACTAACTTGATTGAGTTCTTTGATGAGGTAACAGAGAGGGTTGACGAGGGTAATGCAGTTGACGTAGTGTACATGGATTTCCAAAAGGCGTTCGACAAAGTGCCAGATAATAGGCTTGCCAGCAACGTTGAAGCCCATGTAATAAAAGGGACAGTGGCAGCATGGATACAGAATTGGCTAAGTGATAGGAAACAGAGAGTAGTGGTGAATGGTTGTTTTTCGGACTGGAAGAAGGTATACAGTGGTCCCCAGGTTCTAGGACCACTGCTTTTCTTGATATATATTAATGACTTGGACGTGGGTGTACAGGGCACAATTTCAAAATTTGCAGATGACACAAAACTTGGAAGTATAGTGAACAGTGGGGAGGAGAGTGATAGACTTCAGGAAGACATAGACAGGCTGGTGAAATGGGCGGACACGTGGCAGATGAAATTTAACGCAGAAAAGTGTGAAGTGATACATTTTGGTAGAAAGAATGAGGAGAGGAAATATAAACTAAATGGTACAATCCTGAAGGGGCTGCACGAACAGAGAGACCTGGGGGTATGTATTCACAAATCGTTGAAGGTGGCAGGGCAGGTTGAGAAAGCAGTTAAAAAGGCTTACAGGATCCTGGGCTTCGTAAATAGAGGTACAGAGTACAAAAGTGTGGAAATTATGATGAACCTTTATAAAACACTGGTTCGGCCCCAACTGGAGTACTGTGTCCAATTCTGGGCACCACACTTTAGGAAGGATGTGAAGTCCTTAGAGAGGGTGCAGAAAAGATTTACGAGAATGGTTCCAGGAATGAGGGACTTCAGTTATGTTGATAGACTGGAGAAGCTGGGGTTGTTCTCCTTGGAGCAGAGAAGATTGAGAGGAGATTTGATAGAGGTGTTCAAAATCATGAGGGGTCTGGACAGGGTAGATAGAGAGAAACTGTTCCCATTGGCGGAAGGGTCGAGAACCAGAGGACACAGATTTAAGGTGATTGGCAAAAGAACCAAAGGCGAAGTAAGAAAAAACTTTTTTACGCAGCGAGTGGTTAGGATCTGGAATGCACTGCCTGAGAGGGTGGTGGAGGCAGATTCAATCACGGCTTTCAAAAGGGAGTTGGATAAATATCTGAAGGAAAGAAATTTGCAGGGCTACGGGGAAAGGGCGGGGGAGTGGGACTAGCTGAAGTGCTCTTGCAGAGAGCCGGCCCGGGCTCGACGGGCCGAATGGCCTTCTTCCGTGCTGTAACCGTTCTGTGATTCTATTCTATGACCCCCCCCCCGCTAGAAAATGTGGACACTGGGTGAGGGCATGATCAGGCTCATCTGCGACAGTCCCTGTCCTCCCACGGTGAAATAGCCCAATCCTGTCCGCACCGGACATGTGGGCCCGATTGAAGGAGGTACTGATGGCAGCACAAGGAGGAAATTGGAAAGAAAAAATACTATTACACTTAACTCCGAATAAAATTTGCTCAACTGCTAACTGGCACTAAACTGTAGTTCGCGTGCTATGTTGAGCAGAGTAATGGGAGTGGCAGTTTGGTTCATTTGACAGCACTCTTGCTTCTGGGTTCAGAAGGTTGTGGGTTCAAGCCCCACTCCAGAACCTCGGCATCGAATCTAGCAGTGCTGAAGGTATGCTGCATTGCTGGAGGTACCAGCTGTGGTTGAAAGGTTAAACCAAAGCTCCAGCTGCCTGTTGAGGTGGCTATTAATGATCTCATGACACGATTTGAAGAACAAAGTTCTTCTGGTGTCTGATTTCCTTCCTTCGACCAACGCAGGTTAACAAGGCCAAAGAAAATGCAAACAAAGCACTCGGGTTCATTTTTAGAGGTATGAAGTTCAAAAGCCGAGAAGTTCTGCTCAATTTATATCGAACCTTGGTTAGACCACACTTGGAGACCAGAACTGTGCACCGTACTCTATGTTAGGAACAGGATGTACATAACCAGAATACCAGAACTGAAAGGTTATAACTATCAGGAAAGGTTGAACAGGCTGGGTCTTGTTTCTCTGGAAAAGAGAAAGCTGAGGGGTGACCGGATAGTGGGCTTTAAGATTATGAAGGGGTTCAGTAGGATAGATGTAGAGAAGATGTTTCCACTTGTGGGGGAGACCAGAACTAGGGGTCATCAATATAAGATGGTCACTAATAAATCCGATAAGTAATTCAGGAGAAAGGCAATTAGAACAGAATAGTACAGCACAGAAGGAGGCCATTCGGCCCATTGAGTCTGCGCTGGCTCTTTCGAAGAGCAATCCAGTTAGTCCCGCTCTTTCCCCACATCCCTGCAATTTTTTTCTTCAAGTATTTATCCAATTCCCTTTTGAAGGCTACTACTGAATCTGTTTCCACCGGCCAAATCAGGCATTATGAAGCTACCTGTCACCTCCCACCAGTTGGAACACCAGAAGCTGCAGATCCCCATACCTGTGCTTACAGCAGCACTACTCAAACAGCCTCACCGCTCCAGCGCACCACCAATATTCCAAACCTCCCTCCAGCCCAACAGCAGGTTCGGAACAACTCCTCACCATTTTCCTTCTCCTGCTTCAGTTTCCCCTCTTTCTATGTTTAAGTGTTTTATCTCGGAGACTGATTCTGCGGGCTGTTCCCGCCACTACCCCCTACATATTTCTGTCCGTTTAGAGTAACTCCAGTCGCAAGCACAGTCACAGTGTTCAGCGCCATTCGCAACTCCACAGATAATGAAGCAGTCCATGCCCGCATGCAACAAGACCTGGACGACGTTCAGGCTTGGGCTGATAAGTGGCAGGTAACATTCGCGCCACAGAAGTGCCAGGCAATGACTATCTCCAACAAGCGAGAGTCTAACCATCGCCCCGAGATATTCAACGGCATTACCATCGCCGAATCCCCCACCATCAACATCCTGGGGGTCACCATTGACCAGAAACTTAACTGGACCAGCCACATAAATACTGTGGCAACAAGAGCAGGTCAGAGGCTAGGTATTCTGCGGCGAGTGTCTCACCTCCTGACTCCCCAAAGCCTTTCCACCATCTACAAGGCACAAGTCAGGAGTGTGATGGAATACTCTCCACTTGCCTGGATGAGTTGCAGCTCCAACAACACTCAAGAAGCTCGACACCATCCAGGACAAAGCAGCCCGCTTGATTGGCACCCCATCCACCACCTTAAACATTCACTCCCTCCACCACCGGCGCACCGTGGCTGCAGTGTGTACCATCTACAAGATGCACTGCAGCAACTCGCCAAGGCTTCTTCGGCAGCACCTCCCAAACCCGCGACCTCTTCCACCGAGAAGGACAAGGGCAGCAGGCGCATGGGAACACCACCACCTCCAAGTTCCCCTCCAAGTCACACACCATCCTGACTTGGAAGTATATCACTGATCCTTCATCGTCGCTGGGTCAAAATCCTGGAACTCCCTCCCTCACAGCACTGTGGGAGTACCTTCACCACACGGACTGCAGCGGTTCCAGAAGGTGGCTCACCACCACCTTCTCAAGGGCAATTAGGGATGGGCAATAAATGCTGGCCTTGCCAGCGACGCCCACATCCCATAAACGAATAAAAAAAAAGCATGTTCTCCACACACGCACACACACAATTAACAGGGTCCATTTTCCCCTGCCCATAGCTTCCAGCCATTTTGCTTTTCTGACCGTTTTTGGCTCCTGCTTTTGCCAGGTTTTTCCTCTCCAGGGATCGATCCTGCAGGCTCTTCCCACCACCCGCTTTCCTTTCTCCAGGCCGTCCTGCTACCTCTGACTGGGTGCCTAAATAGTTCCCATCCGAATGGTTCATTCGGCTACAGGTCCTGGGTTCACTGCTTTGCGGTTTCAAGCGTCGCTTGGCGCTGCTGGGCTTCTTTCCCAGCCAGGGAGCTCCACTACTGCCCTCCAAACCGGTTGGCTTTTCGGGTACAATTGTCAGTTGTTACCCAGAGAGTGGTTAGAATGGGGAACTCGCTACCACGGGGAGTGGTTGAGGTGAATAGTATAGATGCCTTTAAGGGGAAGCTCGATAAACACATGAGGGAGAAAGGAATAGAAGGTTGTGTTGATGGGGTTAGATGAAGAGGGGTGGGAGGAGGCTCGTGTGGGGCATAAACACCAGCATGGACCAGTTGGGCCGAATGGCCTGTTTCTGTGCTGTAGATTCTACGTAATTCTATGTAAAACAGCACCAAAGGTCATTAATCATATCATGGGATCTTGCTCTGTGGAAAATGACTGCCATATTTGCCACTTAACAACAGTTACTGCACTTCAATTGTATTGGAGACATTTTGAGGCACTTCTGAGACAAGTGATGAGGTGTTTTATAAAAGCAAGTCTTTCTTTCACTTTTTATCTAACCCATGCTAAATCCAACCTGAAAGTCCTCAATACTGCATCAAAAATGTACTTGCACAATGGAAATGATGCTTTCTTCCACAAGATGGCACCCTTTAGCCCTTCAACAGTGTTCCAGTCTTGAGCTGGATTGGCCACTTGCTGCCATGACAACTGTTACTGCTCTTCATATCTTCCTTCAATTAATTCAAATGATCTCTGATTTCATCTGCTGCTTTTCATTGGAGTTTTGTGGCAGCCCAAATTTGGTACACATCACATTCAAAAAAACCCTCAGGAACAAGGGCTCCTCCTCCGACCAATCCGAACTCCCGACAGAGCAACAAAAATCGGATGTTCCTGAACTTCACATCCTTCTTCCCATGTAGAGAGTTTGGCTTGTTTTACAGCAGGTTCAACGTGGATTAGGGGGGTGTCGAAAAATAATTGGAAAGAAGAGTATTGAGCTGCCTGGAGCGACTGGTTAAATTGGGAATCATAGAATCGTACAGCACTGAAGGAGGCCATTCGGCCCATCGAGTCTGCGCCGGCTCTTTCGAAGAGCAATCCAGTCAGTCCCACTCCCCCGCTCTTTCCCCATATCCCTGCCATTGTTTCTCCTTCAAGTATTTATCCAATTCCCTTTTGAAGGCTACGATTGAATCTGTGTCCACCGCCCTATCAGGCAGCGCATTCCAAATCCTAACCACTCGTTGCGTAAAAAAGTTTTCCCTCATGTCGCCTCTGGTTCATTTGCCGATCACGTTAAATCTGTGCCCTCTGGTTCTCGACCCTTCATCTATTGGAAACAGTTTCTCTTTATTTACTCTATCTAAACCCTTCATGATTTTAAACACCTCTATCAAATCTCCTCTTAGCCTTCTCTGCTCGAAGGAGAACAACCCCAGCTTCTCCAGTCTATCCACATAACTGTAATCCCTCATCCCTGGAACCATTCCAGTAAATCTCTTCTGCACCCTCTCCAAAGCCTTCACGTCCTTCCTAAAGTGCGGTGCCCAAAATTGGACCCAATCTTCCAGCTGGGGCTGAACTAGTGTTTGATATCGGTTTATCATAACTTCCTGGTTTTTGTACTCTATACCTCTATTTATAAAGCCCAGGATCCCATATGCTTTATTAACTGTTTTGCTAACCTGTCCTGCCACCTTCAAAGATTTGAGCACAACTCCCCCAGGTCTCTCTCTTCTTGCACCCCCTTTAAAATTGTAACATTTAGTGTGTATTGTCTCTCCTCATTTTTCCTACCAAAATGTATCGCCTCACACTTCTCTGTGGGAAGCAAGATACGAATGGACGATTTAGGAGCCAGCAACACTTGATAACTGTCTTTGCTTTCAACATGTCTTGCATTCATTGATGTTCCACTTCCCCCTCATTTCAAGGTTGATAAGCTCATTCTGAATAATCAGCTACATTTTTTTTTTAAATATACTTACACTTAACTCGTACTGGTTTATTTTGTACCAAGCCGAATAAATTAAGGGTTTGTGACAACCCAAAGCTTCCGGGGGGCCTAAAGCAGCTTGAAAGGGCTCGATTTTACAAACTAGCGTTTCCGGCACGGAGCTTGACGTGCTGGGAGCGCATAGCGGGAATTCTGACGCGGAGGTCAAAGCACCTGGGCCTGACTTTCTATCCGTTCATTTGAAGATCGTGTGGGGCGTGGGCGACCTCGACACCTGAAATCCCAGTACGGGCTCCTTTGCACGATATCCTGTGCTCAGACTGGCTAACCTGCTCCTCAAAAAGGAAGGCCGAGAGGCATATGTAGTTATAGCGGAGAATCGGCGCCTTGGTGGAAATGACAGACGGCCATTTTTAGCCATTGACGCTGGTTCTCCAGGGCTCTGCTGAAGTTGCAGTGGGAGATCGGGAAAAATCCCCATAGAAATTCCAGGCCGTAACATCTGGGACAACGTGCCAATAATCAAGGCACTTGCCCTTTAAATTAATACCACGGTATAAAAACCCTTTAAGCGTTTTCTTCATATGTGAGTTGACAGGGTAAATATTTCGAGAATCACTTTGATTTATGGCTCTGTGTAAATATTTTAAAGATATTTTTGGGCAACTAAATAGTGCAAAATAGAAATAGGTCTTTTTCCAAGTTCCTTTTTAATACAGTGAGCTCTGTCCCCAGAATATGCCGTGAAACCTTTTGCTGCATTTATGTCTGTCGCTGTTGAGCGGAGTTTGATTGAGCGTATTAGTGCCACACAACTTTTTCTTTTATCAAAAAAATGGGAGGAATGCCCATTTTCCATTGCAATTTATGACCCGCTAACAAAATCATGGGAACAGATGGTTTAAGAGCATGAACTTCCGGAGCATTTGATTTTCATTCGTTCAGTCAATCACAACGGGCCTGCAGTCGTGATTGTTTCATGGCTCTCTGCTTTAATGAGTCACTTAAACCAGAATAAATTCCGAAAAGTTCATTAATTGAACTGTAATATTTGTGGCCGATAGCTCAACAGAATTGGAGAAAAGCCCGATTCAGTGACCAGACTCTTCATGTAGTAGCAACCTCCGGAATGGAGAATTGCAATCAGATTTTTGGTGGGGAAGGATTTCGGGCATCCCTGATTTCCATCGCTCCACCATTGGCGGCCGCGCCTTCAGCTGCCTGGGCCCTGAGCTCTGGCATTCCCTCCCTAAACCTCTCCGCCTCTCTCTCCTAAGATGTCCCTTAAAACCTACCTCTTTGACCGAGCTTCCTGTCCTAATATCTCCTTATGTGGCTCGGTGTCAAATTTTGTTTGATAACGCTCCTGTGAAGCACCTTGGGACGTTTTACTACATTAAAGGCGCCATATAAATACAAGTTGTTGTAAGGAGGCAAGAAGTGTGACAATTTGTCACTCAGAGTAAACTTTGTGCCAACTACTCAAAAGGACCTCACAGAAGGCCCAGAAGAAGTTGCATGACGCAAAGAAAAAAACTTGCATTTATGTAGCGACTTTCACCACCTCAGGACTTCACAGCCAATGGAGTACTTTTGGAGTGTTGTAATCAAAGGAAACGCGGCAGGTAATTTGCGCACAGCAAGCTCCCACAAACAGCAATGTGATAATAACCAGATAATCTGTTTTTTTAGTGCTGTTGGTTGAGGGATAAATATTGTCCAGGACACTGGGGAGAACTCCCCCCTGCTCTTCTTCAATAGTGGCCGTGGGATTTTTTACATCCACCTGAGAGGGCAGACGGGGCCTCGGTTTAACATCTCAGCCGAAAGACGGCTCCTCCGACAGTGCGGCACTCCCTCGGTACCGCCCCTCCGACAGTGCGGCACTCCCTCGGTACCGCCCCTCCGACAGTGCGGCGCTCCCTCAGTACTGTCCCTCCGACAGTGCGGCGCTCCCTCAGTACTGACCCTCCGACAGTGGGGCGCTCCCTCAGTACTGCCCCTCCGACAGTGGGGCGCTCCCTCAGCACTGACCCTCCAACAGTGCGCCGCTCCCTCAGTACCGCCCCTCCGACAGTGCGGCGCTCCCTCAGTGCTGCCCCTCCAACAGTGCGGCGCTCCCTCAGTGCGGCGCTCCCTCAGTGCTGCCCCTCCAACAGTGCGGCGCTCCCTCAGTACTGCCCCCTCCGACAGTGCGGTGCTCCCTCAGTACTGCCCCTCCGACAGTGCGGCGCTCCCTCAGTACTGCCCTCCGACAGTGCAGCACTCCCTCAGTACTGCCCCTCCGACAGTGCGGCGCTCCCTCAGTACTGCCCCCTCCGACAGTGCGGCGCTCCCTCAGTACTGCCCCTCCGACAGTGCGGCGCTCCCTCAGTACTGCCCCTCCGACAGTGCGGCGCTCCCTCAGTACTACCCCTCCGACAGTGCGGCGCTCCCTCAGTACCGCCCCTCCGACAGTGCAGCGCTCCCTCAGTACTGCCCCTCCGACAGTGCGGCGCTCCCTCAGTACTGCCCCTCCGACAGTGCAGCGCTCCCTCAGTACTGCCCCTCCGACAGTGCGGCACTCTCTCAGTACTGCCCCCTCCGACAGTGCAGCGCTCCCTCAGTACCTGCCCCTCCGACAGTGTGGCGCTCCCTCAGTACTGCCCCTCCGACAGTGCGGCGCTCCCTCAGTACTGCCCCTCCGACAGTGTGGCGCTCCCTCAGTACTGCCCCTCCGACAGTGCGGCACTCTCTCAGTACTGCCCCCTCCGACAGTGCAGCGCTCCCTCAGTACTGCCCCTCCGACAGTGCAGCGCTCCCTCAGTACTGCCCCCTCCGACAGTGCAGCGCTCCCTCAGTACTGCCCCTCCGACAGTGCAGCGCTCCCTCAGTACTGCCCCTCCGACAGTGCAGCGCTCCCTCAGTACTGCCCCTCCGACAGTGCGGCACTCCCTCAGTACCGCCCCTCCGACAGTGCGGCGCTCCCTCAGTACTGCCCCCTCCGACAGTGCGGCGCTCCCTCAGTACCGCCCCTCCGACAGTGCGGCGCTCCCTCAGTACTGCCCCCTCCGACAGTGCGGCGCTCCCTCGGTACTGCACTGGGAGTGTCAGCCTAGATTTTGAATCCCAGAAACCTCTGACTCAGGAGGCGAGAGTGTTACCCACTGAGGCACAGCTGATAGCTAGGTAAGACACAAAGCTACGGCATGAATATAGCTGTGAAGTTAAAGAACCGAGCATAAATGAACATGAAGCAACTTGGTAATTAGCGATAGACGTAAAAAAAGAGACACTCGCCGTTGCTATGGTCACTTGGGAGTCCAAACTCCAACATGCAGCCACAGACAGCTTCAACTTGCTTAGAGAGCAGTTACAGGCAACCATGAAGAGATTGCGAGACCAATTGGTGGGCATGATGAATTCGAATGAGTTGAACAGCACCGAAGCAGCCAGTTGCCACCCATGTCAGCTGTGGCTCAGTGGGCAGCACTCTCACCTCTGAGTCATGATGGTTGTGGGTTCAAGTCCCACTCCAGAGACTGGAGCACGTAATCCAGATTGATACTCTAGTACAGTGCTGAGAGAGTGCTGCACTGTCGGAGGTGCGGTCCTTCAGATGAGACGTTAAACCGTGGCTCTGACTCTCCGGTGGACGTAAAAGATCCCACGGCACCATTTCGAAGAAGAGTCAGGGGGGAGTTCTCCGCGGTGTCCCGGCCAATATTTATCTCTCAACCAACATCACTGAAACAGGTTGTCCGTTTGTTATCACATTGCTGTTTGTGGGATCTTGCTGTGCGCAAATTGGCTGCCGCGTTTCCCACATTACAGTAGTGACAACACCTCAACAGTACTTCATTGGCTGAGCGCTTTGGGACGTCTGAAAGGCGCTGTAGAAAGGCAAGTCTGTCTTTCTTCCGATGTCAGCAGCATCACGTAACCCTGCACAAGTGACTGTGGCAGCCTCGGAAAGCAAAGAGTCCACAGTGATGCCAGCAAAGACGACCCCTGGTAGTGATACAGGTCCATTAGGGTTAGTAACCAATGAAAACGTTCTTAACACCAAAATACAATAGATTAATGGTTTCATTATCTCATAATGGAGGCAATTATTTTAGATGGGCAGAGAGAAGCTCAGACAAGGGACTAAGCCATACAGACCAGAAGATCTCTGGTTGTGGAGAATTAGCTGATCTTAGTTGCGGCAGTAACAGTGGCCCTACAATTGACCCCAGTGCCACTGGACCAAGAAGAAGAAAATCAAGCAAAATCAATCCTGATCACCATGTAGTGACCCCTGCTGAGAGATGTCCATGTGTGGCCACCCCAGCTGGGGCCTCTGCCAAAGCATGTGGATGTCCCAGTTGCCCAAAGTGCTGGTCATGCCAACACTTTACCGAGAAGAGTTTCCACAGCTTCCAGCTGGAGCTGGGAGACGGAAACCTTCCGTTCCAAGAAGCTCAGAAACATTGACGGAAAGATATGGAGCACATACATGGGACCAGCGGTGAGTGAGTCTGCAGTTCACGAAACATGGGTACAATTTCGTAATATTGGGCTCTGAAGTTTCGATCGCGTGACAAAAGAACTGGCAGGCACTGGAGAGAATGTAGGGAAGAACAGCTAAACTTCTTCCATAATGTAAAGGGAATGACCTATTGGGAAAGATTAGTGAAGCTGAAGGTCTACAGACTAGAGAGAAGGTTAAAGGAGGACCACACTGAGATGTACAAAGTATTAAATAGGATAGATAAATTGAACCCAAAATATTACTTCAAAGCAAGTTAGGCTGAGGACCTTGATAAGTAAAAAGTAAATTTAAAAATATATATTGGAAATAATTTCTTTACTCAATGGGTGATGTTTGGAATAATATGCCAGATAAGATGACACTTGTACATGAATCGCTGAAAGTTAACATGCAGGTACAGCAAGCAATTAGGAAAGCAAATGGTATGTTGGCCTTTATTACAAGAGGATTTGAGTATAAGAGTAAAGACGTCTTACTGCAATTATATCGGGCCCTGGTGAGACCACACCTGGAGTATTGTGTACAGTTTTGGTCTCCTTACCTAAGGAAGGATATACTTGCCATAGAGGGAGTGCAACGAAGGTTCACCAGACTGGTTCCTGGGATGGGAGGATTGTCCTATGAGGAGAGATTGAGTAGACTAGGCCTATATTCTCTCGAGTTTAGAAGAATGAGAGGTGATCTCATTGAAACATATAAAATTCTTAAGGGGATTGATAGGGTAGATGCTGGGAGATGTTTCCCCTGGCTGGAGAGTCTAGAACCAGGGGTCACAGTCTCAGAATAAGGGGTCGGCCATTTAGGACTGAGATGAGGAGAAATTTCTTCTCTCAGAGGGCTGTGAATCTTTGGAATTCTCTACCCCAGAGGGCTGTGAAGGCTCAGTCGTTGAGTATATTCAAGGCTGAGATCGATAGATTTTGGGCTATTAAGGAATCAAGGGATACGGGGATAGTGCAGGAAAGTTGAGATGAGCTAGAAGATCAGCCATGATCTCATTGAATGGCGGAGTAGGCTCGAGGGGCCGAATAGCCGACTCCTGCTCCTATTTCTTATATTCTTATGATAAAGACAATCTAGTAGGGGAATTCAAAATGTAGCTTGATGCTAGACTGGCAGCGGTAGGGTACTAGAAGAATGAGCTTCAATGGCCCGAGAGGCCTAGGCTCACCCTTGGCGGTTTCTTTATCTCATTGCTTTCAGGTGCTGTGTTTATATTTTCCTCTTTCCTTGTTTGGTCTGCCTGTGATGTGACTCATTTGACGAGGTGTGGGAGAACTAGCAAGCCCACTCCCAGGCTCCCGCTGATGCTGCTCTATAAGCAGCCACTAGAACAGTCCGAGGGCCAAGGCAGGCAAACTTTCCCTTCAATTATTCCCTCCTCCCTTGCGACGAAGCAATTGAGATCCCTCAGCACTTCCCCACGGCAGCCCGGCTAAGATCGGAAACTCGTTCTAGCACTCCATGGCACACAAACAAGTGCATCATTAACTTTGAACGTCAAAAAAAAAATCTGTCAAGTAAACAGACTACAAGAAGAAGAATTTAAGGGAAAATTCAATGTCTGGTATACATTCAGGCTGTAATCCAATTGAAGGCTTGAGCTGACAAATGGAAGGTTCCCCCCCTCAGGGTTTCTGATGGTATCTGAACCTCATGATTGAGTTGCTGGCTTTAATTGAGTTAAAGGTGCCCATTATCGATTTTATATTTTGTTTTCAGGGACTTAACTCCTGGACCTAAGTTAAATAAGTTTAAATTTTAGTAATAAAGTAACATAAGGGTTAAGTCATGATAGGAAGTCTCGGACCCGTTTCATGCTCCTCCTGTGCCATGTGGGAAACCAGGGACACTTCCAGTGTCCCTGACAACTACGTGTGCGGGAAGTGTGTCCAGCTGCAGCTCCTGACAGCCCACATGGCGGTGCTGGAGCTGCGGGTGGACTCACTCTGGAGCATGCACAATGCCGAGAACTCGGTGAATCGCTCATTTAGTGAGTTGTCCACACCGCAGGTAAAGGCTAGGACAGACAGTGAATGGGTGACCAAGAAGCAGGGCAATATCAGGAAGGTAGTGCAGGAGTCCCCTGTGGTCATCTCCCTCCAAAACAGGTATGCCGCTTTGGATACTGTTGGGGGAGATGCCCTACCAGGGGAAGGCACTAGCAGCCAGGTTCATGGCACCATGGCTGGCTCTGCTGCACAGCAGGGCGGGAAAAAGAGTGGTAGGGCTATAGTGATAGGGGACTCAATTGTAAGGGGAATAGACAGGAGTTTCTGTGGCCGCAAACGAGATTCCAGGATGGTATGTTGCCTCCCTGGTGCAAGGGTCAAGGATGTCTCGGAGCGGCTGCAGAACATTCTGAAGAGGGAGGGTGAACAGCCAGCTGTCGTGGTGCATGTAGGTACCAACGATATTGGTAAAAAGCGGGAAGAGGTCCTACAAGCAGAATTTAGGGAGCTAGGAGCTAAATTAAAAAGTAGGACCTCTAAGGTAGTAATCTCTGGATTGCTACCAGGGCCACGTGCTAATCAGAATAGAGAGAACAGGATAGTGAGATTGAATACGTGGCTTGAGCAGTGGTGCAGGAGGGAGAGATTCAAATTCCTGAGGCATTGGAACCAGTTCTGGGGGAAGTGGGACCTGTACAAAAGGGACGGTCTGCACTTGGGCAGGACTGGAACCGATGTCCTCGGGGTAATATTTGCTAAAGCAGTTCGGGAGGATTTAAACTAATATGGCAGGGGAATGGGAACCTATGTAGCGAAACAGGGGGAAGTAATATGCAGTCAGAAACAAATGTTAGAAGGGTGAGAAACAATAGGGGAAGGCCGAGTAAACAAAGGCAAGAAACACAAAGGGCCATACTAAATCATAAGTCTAAAAGGACAAAGGATGTTAATAAAACAAGCCTAAAGGCTCTGTGTCTTAATGCAAGGAGTATCCGTAATAAGGTGGATGAATTGACTGTGCAAATAGATGTTAACGGATACGATGTGATTGGGATTACAGAGACGTGGCTCCAGAACAATCAAGGCTGGGAACTGAACATCCAGGGGTATTCAACATTCAGAAAGGATAGAATAAAAGGAAAAGGGGGTGGGGTAGCATTGCTGGTTAAAGAGGAGATTAATGCAATAGCTAGGAAGGACATCAGCTTGGAGGATGTGGAATCAATATGGGTTGAGCTGCAGAACACCAAAGGGCAGAAAACGTTAGTGGGAGTTGTGTACAGACCTCCAAACAGCAGTAGTGAGGTGGGGGAGGGTATGAAACAGGAAATCAGAGGTGCGTGCAAAAAAGGCACGGCAGTTATCATGGGTGACTTTAATATGCATATAGATTGGGCTACTCAAACTGGAAGCAATACGGTGGAGGAGGATTTCCTGGAGTGTTTAAGGGATGGTTTCCTAAACCAATATGTTGAGGAACCAACTCGAGGGGAGGCCATCCTGGACTGGGTGTTGTGTAATGAGGAGGGACTAATCAGCAATCTTGTGGTACGAGGCCCCCTGGGGAAGAGTGACCATAGTATGGTGGAGTTCTACATTAGGATGGAGAAGGAAACAGTTAAGTCAGAGACCATGGTCCAGAACTTAAATAAGGGCAACTTTGAGGGTATGAGGCGTGAATTGGCGAGGTTAAATTGGCAAGCGATATTTAAGGGGCTATCAGTGGAAGGGCAATGGCAGACATTTAGAGATCGCATGGATGAACTACAACAATTGTACATCCCGGTCTGGCGTAAAAATAAAAAAGGGAAGGTGGCTCAACCATGGCTAACAAGGGAAATCAGGGATAGTATTAAAACCAAGGAAGTTGCATACAAATTGGCCAGAAGTAGCAGCAAACCCGGGGACTGGGAGAACTTCAAAACTCAGCAGAGGAGGACGAAGGGTTTGATTAGGGCAGGGAAAATAAAATATGAAAGGAAGCTTGCAGAGAACATTAAAATGGACTGCAAAAGCTTCTATAAATATGTAAAAAGAAAGAGGTTAGTAAAAACAAACGTAGGTCCCCTGCAGTCGGAAACAGGGGAAGTCGTAATGGGGAACAAGGAAATGGCAGATCAATTGAACAAGTACTTTGGTTCGGTGTTTACTGTGGAGGACACACACAACCTGCCGGAAATAAAAGGGGTCAGAGGATCTGGTAAGAGGGAGGAGCTGAGGGAAATCCTTATTAGTCGGGAAAAGGTATTGGGGAAATTGATGGGACTGAAGGCTGAAAAATCCCCGGGGCCTGATGGTCTGCATCCCAGAATACTTAAGGAGGTGGCCTTGGAAATAGTGGATGCATTGACGATCATTTTCCAACATTCCTTAGACTCTGGATCAGTTCCGATGGAGTGGAGGGTGGCCAATGTAACCCCTCTTTTTAAAAAAGGAGGGAGGGAGAAAGCAGGGAATTATAGACCGGTCAGCCTGACATCGGTCGTGGGTAAAATGATGGAAGCAATTATTAAAGATGTCATAACAGACCATTTGGAAAGTGGCGACATGATAGGTCCAAGTCAGCATGGATTTGTGAAAGGGAAATCATGCTTGACAAATCTTCTGGAATTTTTTGAGGATGTTTCCAATAGGGTGGACAGGGGGGAACCAGTAGATGTGGTGTATTTGGACTTTCAGAAGGCCTTCGACAAGGTCCCACACAAGAGATTGGTGAGCAAAGTTAAAGCACATGGGATTGGGGGTAATGTGTTGACGTGGATTGAGAACTGGTTGGCACACAGGAAACAAAGAGTAGGAGTAAATGGGTACTTTTCAGAATGGCAGGCAGTGACCAGCGGGGTACCGCAGGGTTCGGTGCTGGGACCCCAGCTGTTTACATTATATATTAATGATTTGGACGAAGGGATTAAATGTAATATCTCCAAATTTGCAGATGACACTAAATTGGGAGGCAGTGTGAACAATGAGGAGGATGCTAGGAGGCTACAGAGTGACTTGGACAGGTTGGGTGAATGGGCAAATGTATGGCAGATGAAGTACAATGTGGATAAATGTGAGGTTATCCACTTTGGTGGTAAAAATAGAGAGGCGGACTATTACCTGAATGGTGGCAGATTAGGGAAAGGGGACGTGCAACGAGACCTGGGCGTCATGGTACATCAGTCACTGAAGGTGGGAATGCAAGTGCAGCAGGCAGTCAAGAAAGCAAACGGAATGATGGCCTTCATAGCAAGGGGATTTGAGTACAGGAGTAGGGAGGTGATGCTACAGTTGTACAGGGCCTTGGTGAGGCCACACCTGGAGTATTGTGCGCAGTTTTGGTCTCCTAACTTAAGGAAGGACATTCTTGCTATTGAGGGAGTGCAGCGAAGGTTCACTAGATTGATTCCTGGGATGGCCGGACTGACATATCAAGAAAGATTGGGTCAACTGAACTTGTATCCTCTGGAGTTCAGAAGAATGAGGGGGGATCTTATAGAGACATTTAAAATCCTGACTGGTTTAGACAAATTAGATGCGGGCAGAATGTTCCCAATGGTAGGGAAAACTAGAACCAGGGGTCACAGTCTAAGGATTAAGGGGAAGCCATTTAGGACTGAGCTGAGGAGGAACTTCTTCACCCAGAGAGTGGTGAATCTATGGAATTCTCTTCCACAGAAGGTTGTTGAGGCCAGTTCGCTAAATATATTCAAAAGGGAGTTAGATATAACACTCACAACTAAGGGGATCAAGGGGTATGGCGAGAAAGCAGGAATGGGGTACTGAGGTAGCATGTTCAGCCATGAACGCATTGAATGGCGGTGCAGGCTCGAAGGACCGAATGGTCTACTCCTGTACCTATTTTCTATGTTTCTATGTTTCTATTATCCTCTGGTAATACCCCAACGCTCTGCTCTGCCTAATCCTGACAGTAAACATGTAATCTTGGATTATATTGCTTGTTTTTAACAGCACCTCGTTTAATGCCACAAAATTACTTTAAGCAGAAATCTTTGTTGTTTTTATTAAAATATCTCTGATGGACACTCAACAAGCAACCTATCACCCACTATAGTGGTTCTGAAGTGAACAATGACTGACTATTGCAGTAGGTTATAGACTCCTGCTCTGAATGGTCCTCAGCTCCCCGCCCCTGCACGTGCTCACTATGTTGCAAACAAGACTCAGCAGTCTCCTACCATCACCCATTCTGTCCCAAGATCTCAAAACCACGGAGCAAACCTCTTACCTTCCTCAATCTTCTCTTCCTCCACCATTTTCAAGCTCAGCATCTTCTAATCTTCTTCACTGATGTCATCTTCTCTCGTACACTTTTCAACAGTGGTGGCGTTCTGCGCAATGGGCCTGGCCCTTCACCTGGATTCGTTTTTAGTTTCAAACCCTGGTGGATTTTCATGCCACATCCAAGATGGCAGAGTGCAGCTCCCTGCTCCTTTTTGGAAGGACCTGATCAGATACCAATTAGCCTGTGATTTCAGTTGTAATTATATCATCGAGTTAGGTTGAACAGGAGTCCCGCACAATACTATTCAATGTAAACATTCTTTCTGCCTCTCTCCTCCCCTCCCTCCACATGCGCCAGTTCAGTTCATTCACATCATCAGCCTACTAAGTAAAGTAGGAAATAAAATGACACTTTGGAAAGCCTGTTCCCCGTAGACGTTCCAATTTTTAATTTAGTTTCACCAATCCGCAAACATCTCCATCCTCAACAATGACGGAACCCAGCATGTGAGTGCAAGAGACAAGGCTGAAGCATTGGCACTCATCTTCAACCAGAAGAGTAACCTTTGCGGCACGCAAGTGCCAGGCATTGACCATCTCTAACAGGAGAGAGCCTAACCACATCCCATTAACATTCAATGGCATTACCATCGCCAAGTCCCCCACCGTCAACATCCTGGGGGGGGGGGTCACCATTGACCAGAAACTCAACTGGACCAGCCACATAAATCCTGTGGATACTAGACCAGATGAGAGACTGGGTATTCTGCAACGAGTGGCTCACCTCCTGATTCTAAGGTTGTCAAATCTGGTTTGAGGTATTCCTGGCGGTCTGATCACGTGACGTCCGATCATGTGACATCCAGTCACGTGACATCCGATCTCATGGCATCTGCCTGCAGTTTGCAAATGTTATTCCATTATTGTCCCCACAGTTATTAATGTAACCTACACAAGTAGCATACAATTTGTAAAACTTGGATTGCAGTTCAATCTTCGTTTCTGCTTTCAAAACTCAGATGTCAGTTTGACATGAGTGTCAGTACTGGGGGTGCAGCACTTGAGATAATAAAATTGTCTTTCAAAAATCAGACAAAGTGCTGTCAGTTAATCAGGCAGTGCAATTTCAATGTTATGCTCAACTTATTTCCTGCTATTCTGAGCAGGATTGATTAACAGTCTTGGCCATTATTTTAATAGTTAACTGGCCATCAAAACACTGCCTTTGTGTTGTCAGACTGCTTGTCCGACATCCAGTCCTGGTGAGCCACAATTTCCTCCAGTTAAACATTGGGACGACTAAAGCCATCGTCTTCGGTCCCTGCCTCAAGCTCTGTTCCCTCGCCACCTGTTCCATCCCCCGCCATGACCACTGTCTCAGGCCGAATCAGACTGTTCGCAACCTCGACGTCCCATTGACCCTGAGCGGAGCATCCGACCCCATATCCTCTCCATTACTAAGACCTCCTAACTGCGCCTCTGTAACATCACCTGTCTCCGCCCCTGCCTCAGCTCGTCTGCTGTTGAAACCCTCATCCATGGTTTCTTTACCTCCAGACTCGACTATTCCGATGCTCTCCTAGCCGGCCTCCCATCCTCCCCCTTCCATCCTCCATGAATTTGAGCTCATCCAAAACTCGGCTGCCCATGTCCTAACTCGCACCAAGTCCCGTTCACCCATCACCCCTGTGCTCGCTGACCTACATTGGCTCCCGGTCCACAAACAGCTCGACTTTAAAATTCTCATCTTCGTGTTCAAATCCCTCCACAGCCTCGCCCCTCCCTATCTCTGTAACCTCTTCCAGCCCTACAACACTCCAAGATCTCTGCGTTCCTCCAACTCTGGCTTCTTGAACATCTCCCACTTTCTTCACTCCACCATTGGTGGCCGTGCCTTCAGCTGCCTGGGCCCCAAGCTCTGAAATTCCTTCCCTAAACCTCTTCGCCTCTCTACCTCTCTCTCCTCCTTTAAGACCCTCTTTAAAACTTAGCTCTTTGACCAAGCACCTGTCCTAACATCGCCTTCTTTGGCTTGGTGTCAGTTTTTGTCTGATTACGCTCCTGTGAAGCACCTTGAGACATTTTCCTGCGTTAAATGTGCTATATAAATGCAAGTTGTTGTTGAGGCACTGAATGAAAAATAATTGGTACATAGACTAATGGGAATGAATGGAAAGTGATTGGTACATTGAGGTCAATGGGAATGAATAGAAAGTGATTGGTACATTGAGGTCAATGGGAATGAATGGAAAGTGATTGGTACATAGACTCATGGGAATGAATGGAAAGTGATTGGTACATAGACTAATGGGAATGAATGGAAGTGATTGGTACATTGAGGTCAATGGGAATGAATGGAAAGTGATTGGTACATAGACTAATGGGAATGAATGGAAAGTGATTGGTACATTGAGGTCAATGGGAATGAATGGAAAGTGATTGGTACATAGACTAATGGGAATGAATGGAAAGTGATTGGTACATTGAGGTCAATGGGAAGGAATGGAAAGTGATTGGTACATAGACTAATGGGAATGAATGGAAAGTGATTGGTACATTGAGGTCAATGGGGAATGAATGGAAAGTGATTGGTACATAGACTAATGGGAACGAATGGAAGGTCATTGATATATTGAGGATCAATGGGAATGAATGAAAAGTGATTGGTAAATACATGGTCCATGGGAGTGAATGGAAAGTGATTGATACATTGAGGGTCCATGGAAATGAATGGAAATTGATTGCTGTGGTGTAATTCTATAGTAATTCTATAGTAGTGAATAGGTAGTAATGAGTACATCGGGATTCTCTCTTTGAATAAGGAATGCATTATCTAGATTCAGTTGTGCTATGTTTTATTCATAACATTGTAAACAGCCAGAACAATAACCAAAAGAATTGTGTAGTCCACGTTGCTGAAAGAAACAGAAGGTTTTATGGATGAATATTGATTTCTTCCACTTGAAAGATTACATGTAAACTGTGATAAGATGCCACAACACAAAGTATGCAACTTATAACTGTTTTCTGCAGTCACATCGAAAGGAATGTAACCAACACAGCACCCCAACCTTTTCATTTTTCACCTGTATCCGTGGCTGCAGTGTTTTTTTTGTTAACTTAGCATAAAGCCTTGAAAATGTTTCAGTACACACACAAGAGAAAGCCTGAGTGATCTCTGAATGAGTCCCTTGTGAGAGTACAGTCCGTCAGTCGAAAAGCTCCCCCCACCCTGATAGGTCAATCAGTAAAGACACTGCCCAGTGTGGTACTGAGCCGTACAGACCAGAAGGTTCGAGGTTTGATTGCTCTGAAAGCCGCAGCATTCTCGCCTCTGAGTCAGAAGGTTGTGGGTTCAAGACCCGCTCCAGAGACTTGAGCACAAAAATCTAGGCTGGCACTCCAGTGCAGTGCTGAGGGAGTGCCGCACTGTCGGAGGTGCCGTCTTTTGGATGAGACGTTAAACCGAGGCCCCGTCTGCTCTCTCAGGTGAGCGCTAAAGATCCGATGGCACTATTCGAAAAAGAGCAGGGGAGTGTCCTGGGGCCAATATTTATCCCTCAACCAACATCACTAAAACAGATTATCTGGTCATTATCACATTGCTGTTTGTGGGAGCTTGCTGTGCGCAAATTGACTGCCGCGTTGCCTGCATTACAACAGTGACCACACTTCAAAAGTATTTAATTGGCTGTAAAGTGCTTTGGGACATCCTGAGGTCGTGAAAGGCGCTATAGAAATGCAAGTCGTTCTTTGGTCTGTGCTGTTCGGTGATCTCAGCTGGCTCAGAATTCAGGGTGCTACAATCAGTCTCAGGCACCCCTGGCCTAGGGACTGAAAAAGACCAGCAAAAGGTCCTCACTCCTGCTTGCTATCAAGTGGCCACTATTGCAAAGAGTGCCTGGCTGGATTCTGGGCAAGGACAGACTTGGGTGAGATGCTCAGCACACTTGAGTGACCTGCCAGCATTCAGTGCCCGGGCTCACGTATGAAGAATGTCCACTTGGCCGAGGTATCCAGCGGCCATGGAACTGTACCCCAGCAAGCGTCAGTCCCCTCAGGAGAGGAGGGGAGAAAAGTCAGGGGGGAAACCCTCTTGAGTGCTGACAGTCCTCCACTGCTTTATGAAAAACACACATTTTACATCAATGCAGTCTTGATAAATGGATAACCAATTTGTCCTGAATTATTATGACTGGACCCAGATTGCTGTACACAGTCTGCTCCTCGTTATACCCATTAAGCTTATATGGGATATGGGATAGCAGATGACTGGCAGTAACTCAAAGCAGTAACTAAAGGCAAGGTAATAACGCAAATTCAGGGATTCGGATGACCTCATAAACTATTAGAGTGAAGCTTTAATGATTTATGAGGCGAAGTGCAGCCATGCGACTTAACTATTATGTTGACCTTTCTGCCAGGTATTTGTAATAAGGACACAGAAGCACAAGAAATTATGGGTTGAGCCAAGGTCATTGGGCCCTCTTCTTCCAACAGGCCATTTACGATTTGGACCATTAATGAGAACTGATTTAATCACCCAAGGGAGATATCTCCCAGGACAAGAGTTGACTCACTAATTCATTCACAGCACCTCTGGCAAGGCAGCATTCCCTCAGTACTGCACGGGAGCACCAGCCTAGATCATGGAGCGGGAATCCCCCTGCACTGGCGACTTGCCACGCCTGACCCTGGCAGAATTCCCCGGGTCAGGAAACTTTGGATAAAGGGAGCGAGGCACCCGCGCCACTATTGGCACAGCTGGGGGCTGTCTGCCAGGTGGCGAGGGGGGAGGAATTTTGCGGTGTTGGCGAAGCCCTTGGGCCCTGGTGCTGGGAGGCCCAGCCCAAGAGAAAACAACTACACAACAACAACTTGCATTTATATAGCGCCTTTAAAGTAGTAAAACATCCCAAGGTGCTTCACAGGAGCGTTATCAAACAAAATTTGACACCGAGCCACGTAAGAGATATTACGACAGGTGACCAAAAGCTTGGTCAAAGAGGTAGGTTTTAAGAAGCATCTTAAAGGAGAGAGAGGTAGCGAGGCGGAGAGGTTTAGGGAGGGAATTCCAGAGCTTAGGGCCCAGGCAGCTGAAGGCACGGCCGCCAATGGTGGAGCGATGGAAATCGGGGATGCTCAAGAGGCCAGAATTGGAGGAGCGCAGAGATCTCGGAGGGTTGCAGGACTGGACGAGGTTACAGCGATAGGGAGGGGTGAGGCCATGGAGGGATTTGAACATAAGGATGAGAATTTTAAGTTCAAGGCATTGCCGACCGGGAGCCTGCGTAGGCCATCGGGCACAGCACTGGTCCGTTTCCAAAAAGGGCCACTTTCCTTGTGACTGGCTGCCATTAGGAAACCAGCCTTTGCAAAGTTGGTGGACCTCATTTGCGCCACTGGTCACACGAAATGCCAGCTTTATGCATACGTTCAGTGTGCTGGAGGCAGGGGTGGTACCAACGACAGGACTAGCGGGAATTACGGCTGGTGACACCATCTCGACGGTCCTGCCTCTTTTTGTCTTTTGACGCAAGGTTCAAAGAGGGTGGTGCCAGGACCACCCAACCCTCCTCCTTCCCACCCCACTGCCCCCCCCCCGCCACCACCCCCATCACCCCCCAGGAAACCGCACCGCTGCCCAAACAGAGCGGAGGACCAACATAACTGGGCCGTGCCCTGAAATCCGTTCCCGCCCATGCCAATTGCACCCCAAATCAACCCTAATTTCCAACTAACCACTGGATTGTAAAACTGGCAGTCTGGGGCTGTGCCCGTCACGGAAACTGCCTCATTTTCGTGTGGTTTCTAAAATGGACGCCTGTCCCGCACTGCCGGTTGTGCACTCCAGCAGTGAGCTGAAAACTAACCCTTGTGGGGTTTTGGTGCCTCTGTGCGTACGTTCTGGTGTATTCTTGAGCCCACAACCTTCTGACTCAGAGGCAAGAGTGCTACCCACCGAGCCTCAGAACGGTCCATTGCCGGCACTATATTCGCAGCGTTAGTCAGGCAGTCTGCAAGGATACCTGGTGCGGGAAGTAGAATTGTCACCCTGGCACTATAATTGGGGGGGGGCGGGGGGCGGTCACACTTCTGAGGCTGGATTTAAGCAACATTTCAAAATAGAATAGATGTATTCTCAATGTTAACCAAAATAAAACTCACGCTTGAACTCCAGAGGTTGAGTGACCAGTTCAAAGGTTGGACTGCATGTGTTATTTGTATCATCGTGGGGACAAACATTTTGGGCGACGTGAGCTAATTTCGACCTGGACAAGGGCTTAGCTCAGTCCTGACACCAGTGCCATCTTCAACTCCTGGATGCGATAATAGCCTTTCACCCCTGCTGAGACCCTGCTTGAGCCAGCCTATTGTGTGAGATTTAGCTCGCCTGACGTACGTTCACCAGATGACAGGAAAGAATGACCAATAGGATTCCAAAAGGGAGCGTAAAAAGGGGGCGCTTGTACACAAATCTTTGAAGGTGGCAGGACAGGTTAACAAAGCAGTTAATAAAGCATATAGGATCCTGGGCTTCATAAATAGAGGTATAGAGTACAAAAGTCAGGAAGTTAGGCTAAACCGCTATCAAACACTAGTTCAGCCCCAGCTGGAGTATTGGGTCCAATTCTGGGCACCGCACTTTAGGAAGGACGTGAAGGCTTTGGAGAGGGTGCAGAAGAGATTTACTGGAATGGTTCCAGGATTGAGGGATTACAGTTATGTGGATAGACTGGAGAAGCTGGGGTTGTTCTCCTTAGAGCAGAGAAGGCTAAGAGGAGATTTGATGGAGGTGTTTAAAATCATGAAGGGTTCAGATCCGGCAAACGAGCACGGCACTCAAGAGGAGTGCTGGGCTCACGGAGAGCAACCGGCACCCCGCGGGCTTCACGGGGACCGGGGACAGCAACGGGGGCAGGTGCTGGCAGGCGGCCAGCAACAAAAATGGCCGCCCGCCACCTCCCCTTTAACTAGCGCCGCCCCGGCCGCAGGTAGGCCCCCCTGACCCCGGCGGACATAGCGTCTGGCGGTAAGTCGGGGGAGTGCCACCCAATATTACAGCCGGGGCGCGAGCGGGGCGCTGCGCATGGCGATGACGTCACCGCCGGCGGCGCAGCGCTGCGCCACGCTAACGGTTAGCGCCGCCGCTAACCTCCCGCTGAATTTTGCGGGAGGCGTTAGCGGCGCCGCGCCCAGCTGCCCCTTCTCCCTCTTAGGGCGCTAACGGGAGGCACAAATCAACCGAATTTAGCCCCCTAAGAGGCAAAAGGGATGATGGTACAAGGCAAAAGGAGATGGTAATGGGACAAGTTAAGAAACAAAAGATGGCTCTAGAAGTGTAAATGGCACTGGCAGAATGAAAGACAGCTGTCATGTGAGAGAGAGAAACAAAAATAATGGAAAAAAAAAGATTGGGGCAGAGGTTATGGTCTGAAATTGTTGAACTCTATGTTGAGTCCAGAAGGCTATAAAGTGCCTAATCGACCATGGTCAGAACCCACTTTGTTACACAGGAGTGAACAGGCCAGCCTGACTCTTGGATATATTTATCAAACAGCGTGGCTGGCGCGGGCCTATCATCAGTTTACACTGGAGGTCACATTGTCAGAGTGTTGCCATTCTGAGCCTTATCTCTTTACTGATTGTGGTTAGCGGCTTTTAATCAGTCTGTATATTTTGCTAATCTCAACCGTTTACTCTTCGATAGAAACCGTGAGCATGCCAAGCCTGCCAGGATTTTCGTTGCTCACTTATTGGATGGTCTCACTGCGCAATATCCTGGAGCTTTGATTTGTTTGCTGCGTGTCAGACGCTGTTAAAGGAGCAGTGCTGTTGAAAGGCTCCGATTTTAGAGGATTCGTTAGGCCTTGGGTCGGGTGGGGGTGGGGGGGCGGGAGGGGGAAGGGTCTGCTGACCAGCAGTCTCGTTGGCTGGGGTTGTTCTGCCCCTCGTGGTCAGTGGGTGGGCTGCTGTGCGGGTGGCAGGGTGGGGGTTTGTGCTGAGCGAGTCTGCGAGCACGGACCCCAGACTGCTTGGCATCTCTCAAGTGCCATACGGAGCCCAGACCAGGCGGGCTGCCTCGACCCTTGACCTTTACCGCGCCCAGCGCAAGTGCAGACATGCTGAGAAACCTGGATGTATCAACACACTCGTCCTGTGATCAAAATGTACAATAACTTCACAAAATCTATATGGGAATGAACTCTTCGTGAGATGAAAAATAAAGCAATTAAAAGAAAGACTTGCATTTCTATAGCGCCTTTCACAACCTCTGGACGTCCCAAAGCGCTTTACAGCCAATGACGTACTTTTGAAGTGTAGTCACTGTTGTAATGTGGGAAATGTGGCAGCCAATTTGCGCACAGCAAGCTCCCACAAACAGCAATGTGATAATGACCAGCTCATCTGTTTTTAGTGATGTTGGTTGAGGGATAAATATTGGCCGCAGGACACCGGGGAGAACTCCCCCTGCTCTTCTTCGAAATAGTGCCATGGGATCTTTTACGTCCACCTGAGAGAGCAGACGGGGCCTCGGTTTAACATCTCATCCGAAAGACGGCACCTCCGACAGTGCCGCACTCCCTCAGCACTGCACTGGGAGTGTCAGCCTAGATTTATGTGCTCAAGTCTCTGGAGTGGGACTTGAACCCATGACCTTCTGACTCAGAGGCGCGCGTGCTGCCCACTGAGCCTCCTGTGCAGCGCCTTGGGACATTTTATTACGTTAAAGGTGCTTCTCCAATACAAGTTGTTGTTGTTGTTGTTGCGCCATGGCTGACACCTATTGTTTTAAAGAAAAGGTTCTCTGATTTCATGTCGCTTCTCCTCAAGTTAAGGAGGTGAAAATCTGCTCGGATTTGTATTGTTGATTTACAGCCCAATGATCCATTATGGAATGTGGATGTCTGGTGAGGCTAGGTTTGCCCCCCTCAGCTGTGAATGTGGTAAAACAGCTGAATAAGGGTCACTGTCTAAGGTCACACAAGAAGGATGGCCACTTGGTTAAGGTATCATAGGGCTACCTGGGCCTGAGGAACGATATGTCTGGGCCTATAAAGGGTAGGATTGCCAACCCTCCAGGATTGCCCTGGAGTCTCCAGGGATTGAAGATTAATCTCCAGGACACTGCTAACAGCAACACCAGGAGAAAACTTATTGGGGCACTCGAAAAAATAGTGTGTTGTTTTCATTTTCTTTGAACGCTTCTGTTTATTAGTCATAAAAATTTGGAGATGGGGCGGGGGGGGCGGGAAAGGCTGTTTGACCGAGAGTGAAGAGTCATCCAATCGGATAACGAAGAGTCGGCTCGCTTTCCAGTTGGCCGTGGGGAGGCGGGAAGCTGGGAGGATGGACGTGTCGGGCGACCAATGGCGGGAGTGCGGGGGCGGGGCAGTTGCAGGCAGGAGGTCATGTGATGACACCTCCAGGCATACGTCCAACCAGAGTTGGCGACCCCAGTGAGGGGGCGAGGGGAGGCACACCTGGCCCCTTTCTGGAGGTGGTTCACGTTTAATACTTTGTGGAAACGTTTAGGATGTGATTTATATCCCGTGAGCAAGCTGCCCTGACAACTAACAAGTGACAGAGAGGAAATTTGACGGTAAGCTGTTGTATATGGAATTTATCCCGTGAATGAGATTAATGAACCATGCATAGGTTCAAGTCATGACAGAATTGCAGAGGAAGGGCAAAGCTTAGAGATTATGGGGAGGTTTAAGGGTAAGTATTGTGAAGAGGAAAAGCAGTCTAATTAGTAGTAGAGGGGGACAATTGAGTGCTGTGCCTTCGAGCAGAGAGGCTGAGGAGATGGATAGTGAAAAGAAGAATAAAAAAAAATAGAAGTTAACATAAATTGGAATAGCAAGGGCTTTTCACAGAATCCCCACAGTGCAGATAGAGGCCATTTCGGCCCATCGAGCCTGCACCGACACATATCCCACCCTATCCCCGTAACCCCACGTATTTAATCCCCCTAGCACTAAGGGTCAATTTATCATAGCCAAATCAACCTAACCCGCACATCTTTGGACTGTGGGAGGAAACCCACGCAGACACGGGGAGAATGTGCAAATTCCACACAGACAGTCACCCGGGGCCGGATTCGAACCCGGGTCCCTGGCGCTGTGAGGCAACAGTGCTAACCACTATGCCACCGTGTTGCCCTTCTTAGCCACCTTCTTAGCACATCTGAAGTCAAAGGATAGTCAAAAACAAGAGGTGGGACATACGAACATAAGAAATAGGAGCAGGAATAGGCCACTTGGCCCCTCGAGCCTGCTCCCCCATTCAATAAGGTCATGGCTGATCTTGGGCTCAAAGCCACTTCGCTGCCCGCTCCCCATAACCCTTCACTCCCTTATCTTGCAAAAATCTGTCTATCTCCACCTTAAATGTATTTAATGACCCAGCCTCCACGGCTCTCTGGGGCAGAGAATTCCACAGATTTATGACCCTCTGAGAGAAGAAATTTCTCTTCATCTCAGTTCTAAAAGGGCGACCCTTTATTCTGAAACTATGCCCCCGAGTTCTAGATTTCCCCACGAGGGGAAACATCCTCTCTGCATCTACCTTGCCAAGCCCCCTCAGTATCTTATATGTTTCAATAAGATCACCTCTCATTCTTCTAAATTCCAATGTGTATAGGCCCAACCTGCTCCATTTATGATAAAGGAGCCACCTTCCATGAACAGGTACAGAAAATAATCAATAATGCTAATGGAATGCTGGCCTTTATATCTAGAGGACTAGAATACAAGGGGGTAGAAGTTATGCTGCAGCTGTACAAAGCCCTGGTTAGACCACACCTGGAGCACTGGGAGCAGTTCTGGGCACCGCACCTTAGGAAGGATATATTGGCCTTGGAGGGAGTGCAGCGTAGGTTTACCAGAATGATACCCGGACTTCAAGGGTTAAGTTACGAGGAGAGATTAAACAAACTAGGGTTGTATTCCCTATAACTTAAAAGGTTAAGGGGTGATCTGATCAAAGTTTTCAAGATATTAAGGGGAACAGATAGGGTAGATAGAGAGAAACTATTTCCACTGGTTGGGGAGTCTAGAACTAGGGGGAAGTGTCTAAAAATTAGAGCCAGACCTTTCAGGAGTGAAATTAAGAAACACTTCTACACACAAAGGGTGGTAGAAGTTTGGAACTCTCTTCCGCAAATGGCAATTGATGCTGGGGGTCGATTGTTAATTTTAAATTGGAGATTGATTTTGTTAACCAAAGGTATTAAGGGATATGGGCCAAAGGCGGGTATATGAAGTTAGGCCACAGATCAGCTGTGATCTCATTGAATGGCGGAACAGGCTCGAGGGGCTGAATGGTCTACTCCTGTTCCTATGTTCCTTCCACTTGAATGGTGGAGATGCTTCATAAGAGGTTAGTGTGCAAAATTAAAGCACATGGGATTGGTGGTAATATACTGGCATGGATTGAAAATTGGTTAACAGACTGGAAACAGAGAGCAGGAATAAATGGGTCTTTTTCGGGGTGGCAGGCAGTGACTAGTGGGGGACCGCAGGGATCAGTGCTTGGGCCCCAGCTATTCACAATATATATCAATGATTTGGATGAGGGAACCAAATGTAATATTTCCAAGTTTGTTGACGACACGAAACTAGGTGGGATTGTGAGTTGTGAGGAGGATGCAAAGAGGCTTCAAGGCGATTTAGACAAGTTGAGTGAGTGGGCAAATACATGGCAGATGCAGTATAACGTGGATAAATGTGAAGTTATCCACTTCGGTAGGAAAAACAGAAAGGCAGAGTATTATTTAAATGGTGATAGATTGGGAAATGTTGATGTACAAAGGGACCTGGGTGTCCTTGTACACCAGTCACTGAAAGCAAACATGCAGGTGCAGCAAGCAGTTAGGAAAGCAAATGGTATGTTGGCCTTCATTGCAAGAGGATTTGAGTACAGGAGCAAGGATGTCTTACTACAGTTGTACAGGGCCTTGGTGAGACCACACCTGGAGTACTGTGTGCAGTTTTGGTCTCCTTACCTAAGAAAGGATATACTTGCCATAGAGCGAGTGCAGCGAAGGTTCACCAGACTGATTCCTGGGATGGCAGGACTGTCGTATGAGGAGAGATTGGGTCGACTAGGCCTGTATTCACGAGAGTTTAGAAGAATGAGAGGGGATCTCATTGAAACGTATAAAATTCTGACAGGGCTAGACAGACTGGATGCAGGGAGGATGTTTCCCCTGGCTGGGGGGGTCTAGAACGACGGGTCACAGTCTCAAGATACGGGGTAGGACATTTAGGACTGAGATGAGGAGAAATTTCTTCACTCAGAAGGTGGTGAACCTGTGGAATTCTCTACCACAGAAGGCTGTGGAGGCCAAGTCACTGAATATATTTAAGAAGGAGATAGATAGATTTCTAGACACAAAGGCGTCAAGGGGTATGGGGAGAGAGTGGGAATATGGTATTGAGATAGAGGATCAGCCATGATCATATTGAATGGCGGAGCAGGCTCGAAGGGCCGAATGGCCTACTCCTGCTCCTATTTTTCTTTTTTTCAATGTTTCTTTGCTTCGTATTTTGTCTAAGTTTTTACAGAGGAAGGTGAAACTAGGGCTGTCGTACCTGAAGAGGAAGGCTAGAAGGCTTCCAATGCTAAACTCTGGTCTGATGTCCCTGTAAAAAACAAAAAGGGGACATATCTTTGCTCCTTCGGCACTGTAAGTTCTGTCACAAGGCCTACGGCCCATTCTTCTGGGAACCCCTTAAAATTGGCAATTCTAGAACAACTAGCCTTAATCTGTGCTAATTGTAGGTGCAAGCACTCCGACTCCCTTGGAGGGAGACCCAGAAATCCCAGAACAACGTAAAGGTGGTGTGAAAACTGGTGTCACAAATCTCCGTCCCTTGTTCATGTGCTTTGCACCTGGGGAATAAGCATTACCCAGGCCCAACCCACAGGAAAACCGGCTCTCTAGTGTCTATAATACAGGTTTAAATTAGTGAACAGAACGGGTTAATCGGGAACATGGAGTCAGCATGGATCTGTGAAGGGCAGGTTGTGTTTGCTTAAGTTAATTGAATATTTTGAGGAAATCACAAAGGGGTCATTTTACCATTTATCGCCATTGACGTCAATCGAACAAGAAAACTGGACGAGGAGTAAAATGGACAGCCGATTCCCTATCAGCCATTTTACGCACAACAATAGAAGTTAAAATTACCCCCACAAAGTGTACGGATAGACGGAACCTGGTGGATGTTGTATATATGTTATTTACAGAAGACATTGGATAAGGTGCCTTACAAGAGGCTTGTTGTGATACTTAAGGGATAGGGTATTAAAGGGAGTTTAACTGTATGGATAGAGAGATGGCTAGAGAACAGAAAGCAAAAGGTAGGAGCTAATGGATGTTTAAACAGGTTAATGATTGGAATGTAGAATTCACTGATTAGACTTTCTACCATCAATACTGCGACATTCCAATATCTTGTTATAGAATCATAGAATGGTTACAGCACAGAAGGCGGCCATTCGGCCTGTCGAGCCCGTGCCGGCTCTCTGCAAGAGCACTTCAGCTAGTCCTGCTCCCCCGCCCTTTCCCCGTAGCCCTGCATTTTTATTTCATTCAGGTACTTATCCGACTCCCTTTTGAAAGCCATGATTAAGTCTGCCTCCACCACCCTCTCAGGCAGTGCATTCCAGATCCTAACCACTCGCTGAGTAAAAAAAGTTTTTCCTCATGTCGCCTTTGGTTCTTCCGCCAATCACCTTAAATCTGTGTCCTCTGGTTCTCGACCCTTCTGCCAGTGGGAACAGTTTCTCTCGATCAACTCTGTCCAGACCCCTCATGATTTTGATCATCTCGATCAAATCTCCTCTCAACCTTCTCTGCTCTAAGGAGAACAACCCCAGCTTCTCCAGTCTCTCCACGTAACTGAAGTCCTTCATCCCTGGAACCATTCTTGTAAATCTTTTCTGCACCCTCTCTGAGGCCTTCACATCCTTCCTAAAGTGCGGTGCCCAGAATTGGACCCAATACTCCAGTTGAGGCCGAACCAGTGTTTTATAAAGGTTCATCATAACTTCCTTGCTTTTGTACTCTATGCCTCTATTTATGAAGCCCAGGACCCCATATGCTTTTCTAACCGCTTTCTCAACCTGCCCTGCCACCTTCAACGATTTGTGTGCACATACCCCCAGGTCTCTCTGTTCCTGCACTCCCTTTAGAATTGTACCCTTTAGCTTATATTGCCTCTCCTCGTTCTTCCTACCAAAATGTATCACTTCACACTTTTCTGCGTTAAATTTCATCTGCCACGTGTCCGCCCATTTCACCAGCCTGTCTATGTCTTCCTGAAGTCTATCACTATCCTCCTTGCTGTTCACTATACTTCCAAGTTTTGTGTCATCTTCAAATTTTGAAATAGTGCCCTGTACACCCAAGTCCAAGTTATTAATATATATCAAGAAAAGCAGTGGTCCTAGAACCGACCCCTGGGGAACCCCACTGTGTACCTTCCTTCAGTCCGAAAAACAACCGTTCACCACTACTCTCTGTTTCCTGTCACTTAGCCAATTCTGTATCCATGCTGCCACTGTCCCTTTGATTCCATGGGCTTCAACTTTGCTGGCAAGCCTATTATGTGGAGCCTGTTATGGAGTTAATTTAAATCCCCAGTTCCCTGCTCTTTGTTTTTAAAATTCATTTCGATCCATTTGTCTTTGCACTGACTGACAGGAACAGGGGCAGCTTTCTGCTTTCCGTCCCTTCCCTGACCGTGAGTCCTAAAATGCGTTTCGAGTTCCAGCATCCGTGTGCCACAGAGCTCGATTAGTACTGAGAGAAACTGTCACAGGAGATGCACTGGTCAGCACAAGAACTGAGATGCTTTTCTGAGCAGGAAATTACTCCCAGTCCCCAAGCCAAGTAAATGATAGCTGAATAGCAGGCATGTATTCACAGTTGGTATCCTGCTAAGAGATGAGTAACTTGATTCAATTCGGAGGAGAGCTCTGAAAAATCGTTCTCTCTCACTGTACTGATCAGCTAGTACGACGGTGTTACTGCCCTGGTCTCTTGTTTTCCAACGGGAATTGTACTTTTCACTAATCCCCGATTTCCATCGCTCCACCATTGGCGGCCGTGCCTTCAGCTGCCTGGGCCCTAAGCTCTGGAATTCCCTCCCTAAACCTCTCCGCCTTGCTCTCCTCCTTAAAGGCACTTCTTAAAACCTACCTCTTTGACCAAGCCTGTACTAATATCTAGCTCGGTGTCAAATTTTGTCTGATAACGCTCCTGTGAAGCGCCTTGGGACTTTTGAGTACGTTAAAGGCGCTATCTAAATGTTGTTGTTGTTGTTGTAACCCGCCTGTGCTGCTGTGACCAAGGGCGGCGACCAGCCAGGTTGAACAGCTCCCACAAACAGCAATGAGATAATGACCAGATCGTCTGTTTTAGTGATGTTGGTTGAGGGATAAATATTGGCCCCAGGACACCGGGGAGAACTCCCCCCTTGCTCTTCTTCGAAATAGTGGCTGTGGGATCTTTTACGTGAGAGGGCAGACGGGGCCTCGGTTTAACATCTCATTCGAAGGGCAGTACTTCCGACAGTGCAGCACTGGGAGTAGTTCGCCTGGATTATGTGCTCAGGTCTTTGGAGTGGGGCTTGAACCCATGACCTTCTGACAGAGGTGAGAGTGCTCCCCACTGAACCACGGCTGACACAAGAGATAGTCTTGAGCTTTGCTTGATTACCTTTGAGGGGGATCATGAGTGAATGTTCTGTAACTGTCCCTATGAAATGGGACAGGATGGAGTCAGAAGATCACATGATAGATATGATGGAGGAAGGTCATTAACGCAGCTGCCCAGGAAGAGCCGACAGTCCCTGCCACCCTCTTCCCCCCACCCCCATTCACAGCATCCAATTGTTTCTTATGTGATTCCAGGGTATCACCTCCGCTACACTACCTGGGAGTCTGTTCCACGTGTTGATCACTCTGAAGAAGAACTTCCTGAGATTGGTCCTAATCTTACCTTTCACCAGTTGTACTCCCCTGTCTTGCTGAAATGGATTTACCTTTCTATGTTAGTGCAGATTGTCCCATGTCTGTGGAAGGAGTGGGTTTGTTGGACAGAATGGCCTCTTCTCATTTAATGCTTTATTTTCATATTCCATCATACAATACAGGGTACAATGTCGCCCTGGATGAGCAGGCTAATTCTTTTTTTTAAATTCGTTTATGGGATGTGGGCGTCGCTGGCAAGGCCAGCATTTATTGCCCATCCCTAGTTGCCCTTGAGAAGGTGGTGGTGAGCCGCCTTCTTGAACCGCTGCAGTCCGTGTGGTGATGGTACTCCCACAGTGCTGTTAGGGAGGGAGTTCTAGGATTTTGACCCAGCGACGATGAGGGAACGGTGATATACTTCTAAGTCATCTGTGCAGTCATCAGCGAAAATCCCCATTTCTGACCTTATGTTGGAGGGGAGGTCATTGATGAAGCAGCTGAAGAAGGTTGGGCCTAGGACACTGCCCTGACTGAGCATTTTGCCCCTGATTCCCATTGATCTGAGGATGACCATGTGTCATTTTAAGCGTTAAGATAATGTAGTGATGATGGTGTGTGACTTGGAGGGGAACTTGGAGGTGGTGATGTTCCCATGCGCCTGCTGCCCTTGTCCTTCTAGGTGGAAGAGGTCGCGGGTTTGGGAGGTGCTGCCAAAGAAGCCTTGGTGAGTTGCTGCAGTGCATCTTGTAGATGGTACACACTGCAGCCACGGTACGCCGATGGTGGAGGGAGTGAATGTTTAATGTGGTGGATGGGGTGCCAATCAAGCGGGCTGCTTTGTCCTGGATGGTGTCGAGCTTCTTGAATGTTGTTGGAGCTGCACTCATCCAGGCAAGTGGAGAGTATTCCGTCACACTCCTTACTTGTGCCTTGTAGATGGTGGAAAGGCTTTGGGGAGTCAGGAGGCGAGACACTCGCTGCAGAATACCCAGCCTCTGAACTGCTCTTGTTGCCACAGTGTTTATGTGGCTGGTGCAGTTAAGTTTCTGGTCAATGGTGACCCCCAGGATGTTGATGGTGGGGGATTCGGCGATGGTAATGCCGTTGAATGTCAAGGGGAGGTGGTTAGACTCTCGCTTGTTGGAGATAGTCATTGCCTGGCGTGAATGTTACCTGCCACTTATCAGCCCAAGCCTAAACGTTGTCCAGGTCTTGTTGCGTGCGGGCATGGACTGCTTCATTATCTGAGGAGTTGTGAATGTCACTGAACACTGTGCAGTCATCAGCGAACATCCCCATTTCTGACCTTATGTTGGAGGGGAGGTCATTGATGAAGCAGCTGAAGAAGGTTGGGCCTAGGACACTGCCCTGAGGAACTCCTGCAGTGATGTCCTTGGGGCTGTGATGATTGACCTTCAATCACCACAACCATCTTCCTTTGTGCTAGGTATGACTCTAGCCAGTGGAGCATTTTGCCCCTGATTCCCATTGATCTGAGGATGACCATGTGTCATTTTAAGCGTTAAGATAATGTAGTGATGATTCAGTCGGGTTTTGATTCTGTTTTCCATTTTTTCAGATGTTTTGTTGGCCTCAATCACGATAAACAAAAGAAAAACAAATCAAAATTCTGACTCCTGATTATACGTCCTCTAAAAGCCCTTTTATGCATGTCCTCCGGTTATTGTCCCTGGTTAGAGAGAGGGCATCGCTCTCCCCTTTTACTTGTACTGATCGCACTGGGCTGCACTGAAGCATGTGGAGACCCAGTTGCTTGTTCAGCAGAAGCAAGTGGATCAAGAATCTGCACTTAGGTGTCAGCCGTGGCTCAGTGGGTAGCACCCTCGCCTCGGAGTCAGAAGGTTGTGGGTTCAAGCCCCACTCCAGGGACTTGAGCACAAGAATCTAGGCTGACACTGCAATGCAGTACTGAGGGAGTGCTGCACTGTTGGAGGTGCTGTCTTTCAGATGAGACATTAAACCGAGGCCCCGTCTGCTCTCTCAGGTGGACGTAAAAGATCCCACGGCACTATTTCGAAGAGCAGGGGAGTTCTCCCCGGTGTCCTGGCCAATATTTATCCCTCAAACCAAATCCCTAAAACACAGATTATCTGGTAATTATCACATTGGGAGCTTGCTGTGCGCAAATTGGCTGCCACGTTTCCTACACTTCAAATTGGTTGTAAAGCGCTTTGGGACATCCTGAGGCCGTGAAAGGCGCTATAGAAATGCAAGTCTTTTTACTTACCTCAAACTGGCGTCCTTCTACCGATAGCAGAATTGCTGAGGCACACCACCACAGGCCCCCGATGCCATCGGAGTTTTTCCGCGTGCAGCAATTTTTGTGCTTTGGGGGGCCCGGTCTCACAACGGGAGCTCCTGGCCCTCACCCGCCAGCCCCAGGCCTGCACCATGACGGGGACTGCCCGAACCGCCTTCGCAGTCCTGGAGTCATCTGCACTCCATGTCCTTGTAGCCCCCTGCAAAATGGCTGCACCCTAATCCGTATTGCCCCTTCCTCACTTCCCCTGGCAGTGCGAATCTTTGGAATTCTCTGCCCCAGAGAGCTGTGGAGGCTGGGTCATTGAATATATTTAAGGTGGAGATAGACAGATTTTTGAATGGTAAGGGAGTCAAGGGTTATGGGGAGCAGGCAGGGAAGTGGAGTTGAGGCCAAGATCAGATCAGCCATGATCTTATTGAATGGCGGAGCAGGCTCGAGGGGCCGAATGGCCTACTCCTGCTCCTAATCCTTATGTTCTTATGTTCTTAGGACAGACGAGGGGAGCCAAACAAACATGGTGTGTGCAGTTGGGTTCGGACGAAAGCAGAGTGAGTTAATTCAGGTGCACACAGCTGCTGTTGATACAGCAGTGAATGTACAAGCAATTCAAAGGTAATATATTGATGTTGCGCTGGTCATTTTCTAATGGAGTTTTTAATGTTATTTGTTTTCCCTTTCTCACACCGCCCCCCCCGCCTCCCCCCCCCCCGCCCCCCGCCACCACCGCCCATAAGTCAGTTTCATTACAATTTCATTTCAAGCCTGGAGCTCCTCATTGGAAGGGATTTAATGGGTTTGAGTGTCGTATTATTGAGCGGATGTTTATTGAGCAGAAACATTTGAATCACTAGTAAGTGCAGGGCTTTGGCTTCATGCTGAGGCTTTGCGCACTTACTGCCTTATCCCTGAAGAACTACCGTCTGCTAATGCACAGAGCTCAATCCAACTGAAGGCAGATTCTGAAGAAGCTTGGAAGAAACGCGCGCACGCACACACACACAGGAACATTCAAACACACACACACAGCACGATACAAGCACGGAAACACAGTGGCCGAGAAATTTGGCCGCGTGGCGCCCTGCTTTGTTCACAATATGGCGGGCAGGAAGTGCGTGCGCGCGCCACACCTCCGGCTGGAAGTACGCCACCCGCCATATTGGTAGCGGAGGTCGCGCTGGCGGCTGGACCAATGCTCCATTTTGGACCGCCCCAGCGCTTCACTCACTGTGTTGCCCTCGCTCAGCACAACGTGACGCTAACCGGCATGAAGGCCCCCTCGCCAGCGCTATTGAAAGGCATCATGCAATACATTAAATACTGTGGCAACAAGAGCAGGTCAGAGGCTGGGTATTCTGCAGCAAGTGTTTCACCTCCTGACTCCCCAAAGCCTTTCCACCATCTACAAGGCACAAGTTAGGAGTGTGATGGAATACTCTCCACTTACCTGGATGAGTGCAGCTCCAACAACACTCAAGAAGCTCAGCACCATCCAGGACAAAGCAGCCCGCTTGAATGGCACCCCATCCACCACCTTAAACATTCACTCCCTCCACCACCAGCGTACCGTGGCTGCAGTGTGTACCATCTACAAGATGCACTGCAGCAACTCGCCAAGGCTTCTTCGGCAGCACCTCCCAAACCCGCGACCTCTACCACCTAGGAGGACAAGGGCAGCAGGCGCATGGGAACACCACCACCTCCAAGTTCCCCTCCAAGGCACACACCATCCTGACTTGGAAATATATCGCCGTTCCTTCATCGTCGCTGGGTCAAAATCCTGGAGCTCCCTCCCTAACAGCACTGTGGGAGCACCCTCACCACACGGACTGCAGCGGTTCAAGAAGGCAGCTCACCACCACCTTCTCAAGGGCAATTAGGGATGGGCAATAAATGCTGTCCTTGCCAGCGACGCCCACATCCCACAAACGAATAAAAAAAAAACTTGCAGGTTAGTGGCTGGTTTAGTATTTCTGGCTACTGCTTGACTTCCAGGCATTATTTGACATGTTCTATCACACTGGAAACTTCACTTTGTCTGCACAGAGAGAGGTCTGGCTGCTCTTGCACTGTTGTTGCTCGTCACCTCACAAACCCTCTGGCTACAAACATGGGTGGTCCAGTAGGGCTGCCTTTGGGAATAGAGGACCAGGGGGAGCAACAAGGCAGACACCACAGGGCAGTAGTAGCTGGCAGAAGAGGGAGGAGGAGAAGGAGGAGGAGGAGGAGAGGTAGCAGCAGTGACCACCAGAGCCCCTATCTGCCCGAGCTCTTCAACTAAATCAGCCCTCCCATTCCTCATTCACCAACAGTCCTACAATCTTTACCTCTCGTCTCACAAGCACCATCTGATTGCCTTGCTTCAGTCCAGCCTGATGGGTCTTGCCCTCACTTCACTACCAAGACAAATGCCAACACCAAATCCAGAACTAAAAAACAATTTATCAAACAACTCAATTCCATCTGTGTCTAATAGTTAACTGAAATAATTATCAATCACAAAAAGAAAATACTGCAGATGCTGGAAATCTGAAATAAAACCAGAAAATGCTGGAGATACTCAGCAGGTCAGGCAGCATCTGTGAAGAGAGAAACAGAGTCAACGTTTCAGGTCGGTGACCCTTCGTCAGAACTCCTGTTCTGACGAAAGGTCACAGACCTGAAACGTTAACTCTGTTTCTCTCTTCACAGATGCTGCCTGACCTGCTGAGTATCTCCAGCATTTTCTGTAATTATCAATCACCCTTGTGCAAGCCCTCGGTGCCTGTCTTGCGTGCTTCTTTCCTTCTCCTGGTGCTCCTACAAAGTGTTTCCCCAGTGCCTACAGCTTGGGAGGTGAAAGGCTGCTGAGCTTCCATTGAGGACACTGCCGATGGCCGTGGTGGGCGGCCTCGAGCAGCTCTGGGCCTTGAGGGCCCGGCTGTAGACTGTAGCATCTCAGTCTGGGCTGCAGCAGTCTGGTCTGGCTGGCTGATTGGCACCAGCAAGGGCACTGCCAGAGTGTCTGTCAGGGGAGCAGGCATGCTGCCATCCTGAGAGAGGACAGTAGGTACCTCTCCCATGGAGTCAAGGCCCTTTTCCTGGGGGGAGGCACCACAGCACTCCTAGGGCTTTGCTATTGAACAGAGTGCAGGAGTGATGTGTTGCCCTGGAAGCCCCTTTCAAGAGTGCCTCCGAAGGCCAAGATGGCAGCCGCCTGAGCTTCCATTCCAGCAGTATGTGTTGCCATGGAATCAGCCAGAGTTGTCACATGACACTCCACCACGGTGGGTTCCACAGTGTTGCTGATGGAGCTAACCACTCAGTCCATGTTGGTCAGAATGGTCTCCATGCTCTGCGGGAAGCCTTGAGACAAGTTGGAGCGGGACTCCTCCATGCTCTGCGACATTGTGGGCAAGCTCTCTGGCAGACTGTCCAGTGCACCAAGCATGTCCCAGTGTTTGATGGGACAGTGTAGAGGGAGCTTTACTCTGTATCTAACCCGTGCTGTACCTGCCCTGGGAGTGTTTGATGGGGACAGTGTAGAGGGAGCTTTACTCTGTATCTAACCCCGTGCTGTACCTGCCCTGGGAGTGTTTGATGGGACAGTGTAGAGGGAGCTCTACTCTGTATCTAACCCCGTGCTGTACCTGCCCTGGGAGTGTTTGATGGGACAGTGTAGAGGGAGCTTTACTCTGTATCTAACCCGTGCTGTACCTGCCCTGGGAGTGTTTGATGGGACAGTGTACAGGGAGCTTTACTCTGTATCTAACCCGTGCTGTACCTGCCCTGGGAGTGTTTGATGGGACAGTGTAGAGGGAGCTTTACTCTGTATCTAACCCGTGCTGTACCTGCACTGCGAGTGTTTGATGGGACAGTGTAGAGGGAGCTTTACTCTGTATCTAACCCGTGCTGTACCTGCCCTGGGAGTGTTTGATGGGACAGTGTAGAGGGAGCTTTACTCTGTATCTAACCCGTGCTGTACCTGCCCTGGGAGTGTTTGATGGGACAGTGTAGAGGGAGCTTTACTCTGTATCTAACCCCGTGCTGTACCTGCCCTGGGAGTGTTTGATGGGACAGTGTAGAGGGAGCTTTACTCTGTATCTAACCCGTGCTGTACCTGCCCTGGGAGTGTTTGATGGGACAGTGCAGAGGGAGCTTTACTCTGTATCTAACCCCGTGCTGTACCTGCCCTGGGAGTGTTTGATGGGACAGTGTACAGGGAGCTTTACTCTGTATCTAACCCGTGCTGTACCTGCCCTGGGAGTGTTTGATGGGACAGTGTAGAGGGAGCTTTACTCTGTATCTAACCCGTGCTGTACCTGCCCTGCGAGTGTTTGATGGGGACAGTGCAGAGGGAGCTTTACTCTGTGTCTAACCCCGTGCTGTACCTGCCCTGGGAGTGTTTGATGGGGACAGTGTAGAGGGAGCTTTACTCTGTATCTAACCCGTGCTGTACCTGCCCTGAGAGTGTTTGATGGGACAGTGTAGAGGGAGCTTTACTCTGTATCTAACCCCGTGCTGTACCTGCCCTGGGAGTGTTTGATGGGATGATGAGGCAAAATTATATTACAAGCAGCAAGACATCAGCAGAGAATCTATATTGCCAAAGACTATCTAAGAATTCTTGAGTTTTTTAATTTAATGTCAATTGAAAGTTTTCTTCTCATGAAGGCTCTGGCTGTTGCTAGGATTCGGTCCCACAGGCGTCTCACCCAAGTGGCTGTCCGCCGTCTGTTGGTCCAGGCGCGGAATGTCACTGGGCTCTTCAACCACTGGCGGCATCGTAGGCAAAACTCAGTCCACCACAGTCCCACCCAATTCTGTCCTCGCCTGATTGCCACACTCTCCAGCAGGTGTCACTGGTGATCAGGCATCCTCAAGGTCAAAAAATACCCCAAGCGAACCTGTCCCACTTCTCTTTTCGAGACGATTTAGTCGTGATCTGTCGGCATTAGGTAGACAGTGTGACAGACGCATCCCAATTAATGCTTTCACCAGCAGCAACGTGCAGGCTCCCGTGGCAGGACAGGCACTTCTTAAGACAGCCATCTCCTGCTTTTTGATCACCTGCACTACAAAGGGGGCCTTGTGCTGCCAATCAGGTGACACGCGAGGCCTTTTCCCAGTTGTGCACATTGGCAGCCAGGACTTGCTGAGAATCAAAGAACAGGGCCGGGGGGGGGGCGGGGAAAACCTCTGGAAATAGCATTTGCAGCTGTAGTCATGCGGTTATGGAAAAAACAACCTTTTATTGAAGCAGCCAGGACAAGCTACACGTGGCAGCAGTGTTTCTTTAAATAGAATTTATGCTTCATTTAATGCAACGGAGTTGGCCTATCATCACGCCCAGTTGACCAGCCAAATTTATGACTCTGTGAAATCCTGACAGGCTCAGTCTGCCTGATGCTGTCGGTAGTATTGATGCATGATGTGCGGGAGCGTTTTTTTTTACCTTCCCGGAAACCAGGGAACGCAAGTCTCACTAGTGGGACCCCTTTAATGGAGAGTCTTGCTGTGACAGCCTCTTAAATCAGTAAAAGGCGGGCTATATAGCATTTTGTCACGTCATGTCTCTCGGAATATATCCTAAAGCACTTCACGGATCATGAATTACTTTTGAAGTGCGCTCACTGTTGTTGTGTAGGTGAGCTCAGCAGCCATTTTGTGCATAGCAAGATCCCACACACAAAAAACCAAAGCCACGAGCCAAATGGCCAACAATCTGATTTTGCTGGTGTGCCTTGAGGACCCCAGGCGAACTCCCCTGCTTTTCGTCGTGGGCCTGGAGTTTCTGATCTTAAAATTGATTGTCATAAAGTAAATAGTAACACCGATTGGAAAATCCAGGGTGGGCCCCCGTCCAAATCAACAGGCAGGGACTTGGGCTATCAGGCTATCTAAAGGGCAGCAACTCCAACAGTGCCGCACTGAAGTGTCCGCCTAGTTTATTGTGGGCAAGATTCGAGAGTGGGGCTTGAACCCACGACCTTCTGACGCAGAGTCACGTGGCCCGCCAAACGAGCCCAATTGCTGCTCGTTAACGTCCCGCCTTCCTGCACCCTCCAGCCTTCAGCCCCTCAATCGAAACCGATCCTAATAACCGCCAACCCAACTCACAAGCAGACTGGAACCCGAACTGCAGCCACTGGTCTCAGTCCACAGTCAGCTCGCCTCAGTGTCCCTTTAAAGACTCCATCGAAGAAGCTCCTGCTGTTTTTGTTTAGATTGAGTTCTTGAATTAATAGTTAAACTGGCAGCTGACTAAAGACTTACACTTAAAGGAGCTGCTTGTGGTCCAAAAATAACGCTCCACGGGTGACGTGTGTTAGCGAACGAGATCCACATATATCAGGATATGACTGTACTTACCGTCAACTGGAAGCGTGGATGAATCCATTCATGAGACAACTGTTGAAGGAGAGGGGGGGACAGAGGCCATCACATTTATTTTTCTACATTGTTTTCTATGTTCCTACCCTTCCCCTATTCATGTACATAGTCAATGCGGGCAAGCCAGCTGCTCTCAGACTGCTGCCAGTGCAGCTGTTCATGTGACTGGGTGGGCGCACGAGAGCTTTCTGGGCAAGGCAGTGAATCGCGCTTTGCTTTTCCTCCCTTCCCTGCGATGGAAATACGTTGTCTTTCAGTTCGCTCGTCTCCCTTTGGCAGTACTCTGTAACCTCTCCAGCCCCGACAACCCTCCGAGATCTCTGCGCTCCTCCAATTCTGGCCTCTTGCGCATCCCCCGATTTTAATCGCTCCACCATTGGCGGCCGTGCCTTCAGCCGCCTGGGCCCCAGGCTCTGGAATTCCCTCCCGAAACCTCTCCGCCTCTCTATCTCTTCTAAGACGTTCCTTAAAACCGACCTCTTTGACCAAGCGTTTGGTTGCCGGTCCTTAGATCTCCTTATGTGGCTCGGGGTGAAATTTAGTTTGATAATCGCTCCTGTGACGTGGGACGTTTAACGATGTTAAAGGCGCTATGTAAATGCAAGTTGCTGTTGTTGTACAGCTGGGTTTGGGAGCAGGGCTGATGGTGCAGGACCAAGGTTGAACATCGTCAAAAAGAAGATGAGGTAAATCAGGAAATAGTGATCAGGCGATGCCAAACGAGATCTTTAAATGCCTGAGGATTGTACGAGGAAGACTGAGAGAGCTGAGAAGTTCTCCAATTTGAGATTCTGAGAAAGAATGAAGTAGAGGAGAAGATGGCCCAATGAGCTTTGATATTCAATAAAGTGAGGATGCGGGGAGGAGGAAGAAGATCGGAATGGACAATGTGTTTGTAGCTTTGGAGGAACAAGAGAGGAAAGTTCAGAGGGCCGCCTATATGGTGAATGGGGGGGGGGCGGGGGGAGCGGAACCCATATCATGCCAACTTGTGGCATAACAGACAGATGTTCCAGTGCCCCTTGCCACCATGCCATCCTCCATGCTTATAGTTTTAGTACCAAGTACTGTCATTTTGTTTTGAGTAACATGAATCCTTATCAAATAATCCTGGTTCAGTTTTAGACAATCTACACTTGGCTCCAAACAAAGCTTGTCTGGGACTTCATCCTGCAGAGTAGAAAAGTGTCGGCGGTGTTTTGAGAACATCGCTGTCAAAATGTGGAGAGTAATGTAAGTGAGGAAGCGGGGCGGGGGGAGGGGTGGGCGACCGCGAAGGGTGACCAGACCGGGAAAGGGGTGATGGGGTTGTGAGGTAGTGATGCCGGGGCCGGAGTGGGGGCGCAGGGTGGGGCTGTTGAGCGGCCCGCTTTCAATATAGGGTCAGGAGGTGCACACCTGCTCCTCCCAGCTCCATATTCAGGTAAGTATATTTTAAACACTTTACCTTGTTGGTTGCGCCCTGGAACGGCCCCTTTAGGGACAGCCTGTTAGGCCGCATGTAGGCCTGGTTTTCCTGAGGGCAGCTTGCACGGGCTGCCTCAGGGAAAACCAATCTTGCAGTGGGGCCTCAAGGCGTGGGCACTGCAGGCCGATTTTTTGGCCTTTAACAATATGGCGGGTGGTGCACATCCGGCTTGTAACAAGCCTGCACTTCCCGCCTGTGCTGGGCGCTGTGCGGCCGAATTTCCAGACCCTAAAATTGAAACACTTCCTCTATCTTAGGGAAGCGTAGACGTCAGGCTAGCCTCCATCATTTCTTCAGAAGATGCACATAATTGGTGCTCACAGCAAATTAAAAATCAATCTGCTCGTTAAGTGCGTGAGTTGAACAACATTTGCTTTGGGGGCCGGGGTTCTGCTGCAGGGTGACTGCGACTCTAATTCTGTTCAAACATACACCTTTCATTTGGACCCGGGGCTAATTGGCTATTTTACAATTAATTGAGGTGTAAATTGGAAGACAGGTTTTGTTCGTTTGTGATATTAGAGGTCGTAAGAGTCAAGTAATTGGGACATGGTGATCAGAAGCTGATCTGGATTAAGCAATATCCCTGAAATATATTTTCCATGCCATTAAATATATTGCATTGCAGATTTATGGACCCTAAAGGCTTTTTCTAAAAAAGAATTTTTATTTACAATTTTACAATATATAACACAGTAAACAGTGATAATGCACAGTAATTAAACAGTGTGTTCTGATGCAATAAAAAGTTAATATTCATGTGATTGTCAGCAGTCATCTGAGTCATCCCTACATTATTAAAATTAATTAGAAAGCAGAAGGTGTTGACACAAAGACCGCGGCGGGCCTACAAAGGGAGCAGAGCTGCAGATGTCTGGCGCATCCCTTGGTTGACGGGGAGAGCAGAGAACGAAACATGGAGGGTATAGAGTCATTAAATCTGTACCTCGACAGCAGACCACATGGAAGGATTAATAAAGTGAAAGGAGTAGGACAAAAACAAGAAAAGGCTTACAATCGAAGTAAGAGACAGTTCTGGTCTCTATATTACAAAAAAAAGGATACAGAGGCACAGGTGAAGGTGCAAGAAAGATTTACTGGGATGATAACAGAACTGAGAGGTTATAACTATCAGGAAATGCTGAACAGGCTGAGGGGGTGACCTGATAGAGGTCTTTAAGATTATGAAGGGGTTCGATAGGGTAGATGAAGAGAAGATGTTTCCACTGGTGGGGGAAACCCGAACTAGGGGCCATCAATATCAGATAGCCACTAATAAAAAGGAAGGACATTCTTGCTATTGAGGGAGTGCAGCGAAGGTTCACTAGATTGATTCCTGGGATGGCCGGACTGACATATCAAGAAAGATTGGGTCAACTGAACTTGTATCCTCTGGAGTTCAGAAGAATGAGGGGGGATCTTATAGAGACATTTAAAATCCTGACTGGTTTAGACAAATTAGATGCGGGCAGAATGTTCCCAATGGTAGGGAAAACTAGAACCAGGGGTCACAGTCTAAGGATTAAGGGGAAGCCATTTAGGACTGAGCTGAGGAGGAACTTCTTCACCCAGAGAGTGGTGAATCTATGGAATTCTCTTCCACAGAAGGTTGTTGAGGCCAGTTCGCTAAATATATTCAAAAGGGAGTTAGATATAACACTCACAACTAAGGGGATCAAGGGGTATGGCGAGAAAGCAGGAATGGGGTACTGAGGTAGCATGTTCAGCCATGAACGCATTGAATGGCGGTGCAGGCTCGAAGGACCGAATGGTCTACTCCTGTACCTATTTTCTATGTTTCTATGTTTCTAAATCCAATAAGGAATTCAGGAGAAACTTCTTTACCCAGAGAGTGGTGAGAATGTGGAACTCGCTACCACAGGGAGTGGTTGAGGCGAATAGCACAGATACATTTAAGGGGGAAGCTGGATAAACACATGAGGGAGAAAGGAATAGAAGGATATGTTGATGGGGTGAGATGAAGAGGGGTGGGAGGAGGCTCGTGTGGAGCATAAACACCGGTTGGGCCGAATGGCCTGTTTCTTTGCTGTCCATTCGATGTGTTGAGGGAGAAACGACCACTGAGCACACCACGGCCACTCTTTCTGCAGACTGTTTGGGGGAGAAATTCGGTATCGCCCATTTTGGGGCGCTAATATCGGCCGGGCGCAAAGTTTAGCGCCCGGCGCTAATTATCGCCTCCGACTGCAAAATTCGCCTCTATCGCCCCTGGAGGTGATTGGAGCGCTAAATCAGGCGCTACACACCTCTCTTAAGGCGCAAACGTCGGGGAGCGAGGCGCTACCTCAGAACGCTACCGAAGCTCAGGCGATGGCAGTTACCATGGAAACCAGACAGACTGGCGCCGTCCAGTTCTTAAAGGGGAGGGGCCATCTTGCTGGCCAGCCACTCCCTGCTCATTGCAGCCTTCAATCTCGGCCTGGAGAGACCTCGAAAGCAATTGTGTTGGAAGCACTAATGGATAGGCCCGGGGAAAGAGCTCGGCACTTAGGAACCTCAAAAGTGGTGCTGAGTGCCAAAACTCCTTAGGACAGCGTTAAAACCAAAAATGTTGCCGACAAGAAAAGGCAGGAAGTACCCGCCTTTAAATAGCGCTCCCCCAGCCCCTTCCCGGCTTGAAAACGTTCCCCTCTACCTGTCGTTCCTAGCGGCAGGCGCTAAGGCAGGGGGCGCGACTCAATATCCGGTCTGGGGCGCTACTGGGGCGTTGCACGCTCGACTGACGTCACGATCTGTGGGCGCAGGAGATCGTGGCGGTAGTGTTTAGCGTCGCCGCAAAACGACTGGTCAATTTCGCGAGCGGCGCTAAAACCACCGCGCTCGGGCGCTAAGTTCCTAGCGCCCCAGGAGGCGCTAACGGGAGGCGCTAACCAGCCGAACTTTTCCCCCTTAGACTCCCTTCCTCATCATTTATCCTAAAGAGCTGTTGTTTGCACGTCAGCTCGGCTCAGTCACCGGATAAGTCAGAAGGCTGCAGATTCAAGCCCAGTTCCAGGACTTGTAATCTAGGCTGACGGTGAAGAGATGCTCTCGTCTGGGTGAAGCTTTGGTGACCAGCTCTTCCCCTATTAGCACAGTTTTGAAAAAAAGAGCCGGAAATTGTCCCAGCATTCTGCTCTCAGCCAGCACTACCAACTGAACTGAGTGGTCATCTCTCTTTTTTTGCTGTTGGCGGGACATTGTGAGCACAGAATGGCTGCTGTGTTTCTCTACATAGCAAAAGTCACTGCACTTTGAAGACATGATAAGACACTCTTTCTTTCCATTAAATTATGAGGACAGGTTGCATAAAGTTGGCTTGTATTCCCTTGAGTTTAAGAGATTGAGGGGTGATCTGATCGAGGTGTTAAAAGGAGTTGACAGGGTAGATAGAGAGAAACTATTTCCTCTGGCGGGGGGAGTCTAGAATGAGCAGACACAATCTTAAAATTAGAGCCAGGCCGTTCAGGAGCGAGATCAAGAAGCACTCCTTCGCACAAAGGGTAGGGGGCATCTGGAACTCTCTCCCCCCCAAAAGGCTGTGGATACTGGGGGACAATTGGAGCTTTCAAGACTGAGATCCAAAATGTATAAGGGTTATGGAGCAATGGTGAGAAATTGGATTTGAGGTGCAGATCATCCATGATCTACTTGAATGGCAGAACAGGCCCGAGTGGCTGAATGGCCTCCTCCTGTTCCTAATGTAACAGGCTCGAGGGGCTGAATGGCCTCCTCCTGTTCCTAATGTAACAGGCCCGAGGGGCTGAATGGCCTCCTCCTGTTCCTAATGTAACAGGCCCGAGGGGCTGAATGGCCTCCTCCTGTTCCTAATGTAACAGGCTCGAGGGGCTGAATGGCCTCCTCCTGTTCCTAATGTAACAGGCCCGAGGGGCTGAATGGCCTCCTCCTGTTCCTAATGTAACAGGCCCGAGGGGCTGAATGGCCTCCTCCTGTTCCTAATGTAACAGGCCCGAGGGGCTGAATGGCCTCCTCCTGTTCCTAATGTAACAGGCTCGAGGGGCTGAATGGCCTCCTCCTGTTCCTAATGTAACAGGCTCGAGGGGGCTGAATGGCCTCCTCCTGTTCCTAATGTAACAGGCTCGAGGGGGCTGAATGGCCTCCTCCTGTTCCTAATGTAACAGACTCGAGGGGCTGAATGGACTCCTCCTGTTCCTAATGGTACCGTTTTTTCCAATCAGTGCTGGGGGAAATTCCTCCTTTGAAACACATGATGAGCTTCTTTGGCTGCTGCATGTCTATGCTGAAATATGCTATATGTTTTATAATGGCTGATTCCCTTCACTGGATGGCACTGTTTGGAAGCCAGGAACCGTAATGTACAGTTTGCTCAGTTTCTGCGCAGCGGCATTTGATGGTTGCATCTGAGCTGGACAACTGTACACAGTATACTTCAATCTAGAAATACAACCACCTGCGTGCAGGACTCCAGTACAAGACTGAAACGCACCTCGCTTAGACAATTGAGCGTATTCTTTGGTTCAAGTTGAAAAGAGGATTAAGTAACCAAAGAAAAGGGGATAAAGAAGAAATGGACAGAGCGAAAGGAAAAATAGGTGAAAGAAAAACCAGAAGGCTCAAAACAGGAAAGGACAGAACAAAAGGCTCCTCCTAAACCATCCCTCCTCCCATTAACAGTCAGTGCTTTAGATACTTGTCTATTGTGACCAAAGCTTTCAGGGCAATCTGATCTTGTACCAACAAACGCCTCCCAACCCACTGACCACACAAGACAACAAGCAAGGGCCCCAATAATCTCAATATAAGGGCCAGTGATGCCTGGGTGCACTGTGCTTCTTTCATTCATTCTAGGGATGTGGGCGTCGCTGGCTGACGTAAGAAAACTACTAGGCACTTGGTCTGAGCGTTAAACAAAGCTTTAATCAACTGTTTTACAACATGGAGGTCTAGTTGTGTCCTTCCCTAGTTCCTGTCAAAGAATGTCCTGAGCAAGCTGGGCCCATGCCCGAGTATTTATACTCTCCCTGGACAGCGCCACCAGCAGGCCGCCCAGTATTATTTCATAAGTCATTTCCACATGAATGACAAGATTCATGTCACTGGCAAGGCCAGCATTTATTGCCCATCCCTAGTTGGCCTTGAGAAGGTAGTGGTGGGCCGCCTTCTTCCTGAACCGCTGCAGTCCAGGTGCTCCAGCAATGCTATCCACCCCCCTCCCCCCTCCCATCAGGTGCGCGCACCGACCCGAACATCGGCACGACTGTCTTCAAGGTAGGAGCGGAGTAAAGTGCCAGTGAGAACAAACTTTGACCTCCTTTGAGACATCGTCGTGTTTAGTTGTGGAAAAACAAAAGGTTCGGCTGCTCAACCAGTTGAGGCTACGGGCACCTTTTTAGATGCTTAAGGTCATGCCGTACTTTCACAACCAGAAGACTGGCAGGAGAGAGTTATCTGTACAGCAAACAGTAGCACATTTAGAAAGTCCTCGACTTTTCAGGAGGTCGGCAATCTGGATTTTGGACTCTGGAACCAATTTATTCTTTACTGCTTTCAATGTTAACTTTTGATTCTATTTGCGTAAAATTGGCGTCTTGGAAAGCAATTAAACAAGACCAGGGTTTAGCTGACGTCAGCTTGGGAAAAATTCAAATTTTTTTTTAAGAATGGCGTGGATCTGATGTGTGCAGTGGGGAGATGCTTCCGCTGCTTTTAGCGCTGGGACAGGAGGAGATTCTAGAACATTTGAGGCCCAGAATCAATGCTTCGGGCTCTTGGAAGTGCTGGGTTTCTTGGGAAACTATTCCGGTGACAAAGTAACACGATTGAGACGTCTGATTTGATCAGTTCAGCGACGGGCATTAGGATGGATGCAATGAGTGACCGTTACGCCACGGGTGTTTTGTTTTTGCTGATTCTCTAGTTGATTACATACTGTTGAGCAGAAGAACGTACTGTATGGTGATGTGGGTCAGACAACACAAGACGCAAATTAACAAGAAGCTCAGTAAGTATCAGTTTGTCTTTGAGTTCAGACTTACTATTTTGTTGAGCCCATCCATCCATCTATACATAAATGTTTTTGGTGCGTCACACTTCAGATGTCACGCTTCAAAGTGTCACACTTTGTTGCATTGGCAAAACTGCCTCGAACTGACCTCAGGACGTGCTTATAGATGGGCATTTCGAACTTGTGACCCCAGAAGGGACTCCCATTCTTAGCAGCGGAATTATACATTGTCACATGGTATAATGCCCCTGTCTTCAGAAAGTCGTGCATCCTCTCGAGTGCCGGGCTCTTTTGCCGGCACCCCGCTCCCCGGTGATCCAGCAGGGCCCCCGGTGCGCACTGTGCTAGGCCCCGCCCCTTTAACCTGCTATGTGCCGGCGCGCGTGGCTCTGCTGCATGCAGCGCCGCGGTATTCAATGGGAGCGCCCCAAGAGGGAGGGGGAGCGCTTCCAGTAGCGCCCCGCCTCCTGCTTGGGACGCTACCATTCAATTTCGGGTGTGGGGGCGCTAACTTTTTTGGGGCGCTGGTTGGACATGTTCCTGGAGGTTTCATCACATGACCTTGTTGAGGCTGCCGCGAAACACGAATTAAGGCTGAATCCATGTGTGGAAAACAAGAGACTTTTTTAATACAACTGCATGGTACAAAATGGCTGAACAGACTGCTCCCAGAATTCTCTGGAAAAATCCTGAGGCCCCGCCTACTCCTGCCTTAAAGGTAAGGTGCCTTAAAGGGAAGGTGCTCGATATATTGTCCACGGACGGAAAAGTGGATAATGCCCGTTTAGGTGGCGATCCGCCACAACCTCCTGCTTCCAACTGTCCCGCCCTCACGCTCCTGCCATTGGTCGCCCAACAGGCCCATCCTCGCGAGACACTGTCTTTCCACACCAACCAGAAAGCGAAAAAACTCTTTGCAATTTATAAAGTGGCTGATATTCCAGTCTGGAAGGGGTCAGTTTAGTCAATATAACTGAGAGCAGTATCAACACAGCCATCATTTGCTTCATGCCCGCGACCACATGGTGATTCAACATGCTGGCTCTTTGCGGGTGCCAACAAACGCCAACTCACCTCTTCCAAGAAAAAAGTGGGTTACCAGCCAGTTGGCACATCCTGTGTGTGCTTTGCATCAAGGCGACTCATCATAAACAGCCATAAATGGAGAGATTTTACAATTTCCCATTCAGCCGACGTACAGCAACCCGAAGTGTTTTGCGTGTTATCTTCCAGCGTGGCCCAATGATACGTTAACTAGGGTCAAAGTAAGGCAGTGTGGCTCTAAAAAACAAGCATTGAAGACTTCCGCAAAACCAGAGGAGCAAGGTAGCGGTGAAGCAAACTAGCAACACTACCGGTTGCTTAGGAACATGAAGCCTGAAGGTTGATGGGACTTGCTCCCATTTCTTTTTATCTATGTTTAATTTACTATTACCATAGTTGATACCAGTACGCCTCCCATTGTATTGGCACCGCACCTCAGGAAGAATATATTGGCCTTGGAGGGGGAGCAGTGCAGATTCACCAGAATGATACAGGGGCTAAAAGGGTTAAATTATGAGGACAGGTTGCATAGACTGGGCTTGTATTCCCTTAACTATAGAAGATTGATTAAGGAGTGATCTAATTGAGGTGTTTAAGATGATTAAAGGAGTTGATAGGGTAGATCGAGAGAAACTATTTCCTCTGGTGGGGGGAGTCCAGAACAAGGGGGGCATAACCTTAAAATTAGAGCCAGGCCATTCAGGGTGAAATCAGGAAGCACTTCTTCACACAAAGGGTGGTGGAAATCTGGAACTCTCTCCCCCAAAAAAGATGTTGAGGCCGGGGGTCAATTGGAAATTTCAAAACTGAGATTGATAGATTTTTGTTGGGTAAGGGTACCAAGGATTACGGAACCAAGGAGGGTAGATGGGGTTAAGATCCAGATCAGCCGTGATCTGATTGAATGGGGGAACAGGCTTGAGGGGCTGAATGGCCTCCTCCTGTTCCTATGCTCCATTGCTCATGGGCCAAGGATAAAGCAAGGCAAATTGCGATGGATGTGGAAGTCGGGGGAGTGAGCTGGAAGGCAGGTCTGAGGCAGAGCAGGGAGAAAGTGAGGCCCAGCGCCTGTCAGGGACCAAGAGGCACATGGGACGAGTGGCAGGGGAGACTGAAGCTGGTAGTGGGGGGCTTGGGGAGCGAGCGGTGGGGACCCTGCTGGCTGGCGTTGTGGAGGTAAGTAAGGCAAGTCCTGCCGCTCTGATTTTTGTATCGCTGCTGGGGAAAAAATGTGACTAATTCTTTCCCCCAACCCCCCCTCAACAATTCCCCCCCTCCCCCCCTGCCCCTCCTCTCCTGAAGGTGGAGAGGTTGGGATCCACTGGGGCTGTGGCCATATTTCAGATGTGACCCGAGACAGTGAGGCTATTGGACTATGGAGGGCATCACAGCCAATCTCATCCTTACCCGGTGCCCACACACTCATACATCCAGTCGGGGAGAGGCGGATTTTTCAATTGTATCGGCACTACTGTTGCCATGGTGATCAGCTGACTCGGTTTTACTTCAGTTCAGGATTCAGCCTGGCTTTTCCTTCAAAGTTTTGGAATTTTCCCTCAATGATGTTGGGTAAAGGGGATCAGGTTGTCAATAAGAAGTTCCCCAGTACAGTCAGAAGAGCAGAGACCAGTGTAAACAACATTGGTTTGCGTCTGTGGACAATATTAGGATTTTCTCCTCTCTCGTGTGAGGGGGGAAGTTGATTTTCAGTACCCTTTGAGCTTAAAATATAAATGACAAATAAATGTAATCTAAATAATTTGATTTCGAACGTACAGCCCTGGAATAGCAGAATACCTGTTTTATTTGACATGTGAAGATAATCTTCAGAAAAGTGTAAAAATGTATGGGGAAAGCGCAGGGGAATGAGACTAAAGGGAAAGCTCCTTCAGAGAGCCAGCACTGTTAAAGTAGGCTGAATAGTTAAATGGGGAAAAATTCCGAGTGTGTCGGGATGCCGGCTACAACCCGTCGACTTCTGGGTTTTGCTGAGACGGGTTAAGAGGCGGGCAGACAATCCACTCCCAGAAGACTGGTTGGCATTTTAAATATGTTAATGAGGCTGGTAGCCTCGGATTTAACCTGCTTTGCCAGTTTTACAGTGGGTGGCCGGGTTTCCCAGGCCTCGGGAAACCCGGCAGCTGAAGCAAGGTGAGGACAGCTTCGGGGAGAAGGTACGTACGCTTACAGCGCTAGTTGTGGGCCAGGAGGAGTAGGAGTGATTCCACCACCCCCTCCCGGCCCCCCACGCTCCCCCCATCAGAGCCCCCGCCACCCCCCCCCCCCCCATAAAAAGACCCCGGAGTCGGGGATTGGACACCCAGACTTCTGGGTTTCCCGTCCGAAACTCCGACCCCTGCCTATGATTCTATGGCTCTGTTTATGGGATGTGGGCGTCGCTGGCAAGGCCAGCATTTATTGCCCATCCCTAATTGCCCTTGAGAAGGTGGTGGTGAGCTGCCTTCTTGAACCGCTGCAGTCCGTGTGGTGAAGGTGCTCCCACAGTGCTGTTAGGGAGGGAGTTCCAGGATTTTGACCCAGCGACGATGAAGGAACGGCCGATATATTTCCAAGTCAGGGTGGTGTGTGACTTGAAGGGGAACTTGGAGGTGGTGGTGTTCCCATGCGCCTGCTGCCCTTGTCCTTCTAGGTGGTAGAGGTCGCGGATTTGGGAGGTGCTGCCGAAGAAGCCTTGGCGAGTTGCTGCAGTGCATCTTGTAGATGGTGCACACTGCTGCCACGGTGCGCCGGTGGTGGAGGGAGTGAATGTTTAAGGTGGTGGATGGGGTGCCAATCAAGTGGGCTGCTTTGCCCTGGATAGTGTCGAGCTTCTTGAGTGTTGTTGGAGCTGCACTCATCCAGGGGAGTGGAGCGTATTCTATCACACTCCTGACTTGTGCCTGGTAGATGGTGGAAAGGCTTTGGGGAGCAAAGGTATTCTCTTTTCCATTCCTAGACATTCCATTAACTGGCTGGATGGAATTTCTAACAATGGAAAAGAGACTTTGGCCAGGAAATTGGGCCTTGGCCTCATCTACATAATACCGGCGAGCTTTGAGCGCCAATCAGGCGTCCCGGTTGGGGCCTTCTCAAAATCAGTTGGCTTGGACACGAAGCTAGCCCACAGGTAGGTCCTAGCAGGGGTGGGGGGGGGGGGGGGAGTGGGAGCAGTGGTCCCTTTAAGGGCCGCTGGTTAGGCTGCTGTCGGCCTGGAAAAACTGAGTCCAGTCTCTGCTGAATTTGGGAAAGGGGTCCTAAAACAGGCATTGTGTCCTTCATTAGCATATTCAAGGGGCCGAACGGCTGTTTTAAGCGGGTGCCCCGGGCACGCAGGAGTTGGCAGCTGCCAGTTTGGCAGCTGGCGTTCTTCTGGGCAGATTCAGGCACATCTGGAAATTGGTCGCCCAACTCCTATTTTCCGCTCAGAAATCAGGTGCGATGGGGACCAATTCTTTTCCTTTTTGTCTGTCGACACCAGTAATGTACAACATACGGCCCGGGTTATGCTTCGTATCAGAGCATGCCGCAGAGTAAGTGAGAGTGAGAATGTGTGAGAGCGCGTGAGTGAGACTTCATGAATGTGTGTATTTTTGTTAGGTAAGGGTATTAAGTGTTACAGAACCAAGGTGGGTAAATGGAGTTAAGCTGCAGATCAGCCATGATCTAATTGAATGGCGGAACAGGCTCGAGGGGCTGAATGGCCTCCTCCTGTTCCTAATGTAACAGGCTCGAGGGGGCTGAATGGCCTCCTCCTGTTCCTAATGTAACAGGCTCGAGGGGCTGAATGGCCTCCTCCTGTTCCTAATGTAACAGGCTTGAGGGGCTGAATGGCCTCCTCCTGCTCCTATGTTTCAACGAGCGTCTGAAAGACCTTTTACTTAGTATTTCTGTAGCCAGTAACAGGTTGCAAATGCGTCCTGCTATTGCAGAGGGATTAAATAGTTTGTAGTTTTTAGCTGCCGGAGCTGTTAGTGTGTAGTTAGTGTTACTTTTTGCCATATCATATTTCCAAATCATCTTATATTCCTTATTTTTCCAGTACAGAGTAGAAGAAATAACTGACCAAAGCAATCGTAATGACTTCCAGATGTAAATCTGCCAATGCATACGGTGGAAATATCTGGATCTTATGATGTGGGCACTATGGCGCAGGTGGCTTTGGGAGCTGGCAGTGGTGTTGGCAGGATGGTACCAGAATCTCTTCTGAGTGTGGCACCTGGGCACTCAATCGAAGAATGCCTACCAAGCCCTATTGGGAAAGCAGAGCAGGTCGGAGGCAACTTACAGGAGGGAGCGTGAGACCCAGACAATGGCCCCAAAATTCGGCCTAATACGGGAGAGTACGCACTGTGTACTCACCCGTATTAGGTCCCGAAGTGCCGGTTTCCTGCATGCACTGCGCATGCGCGGGAAACCGGAACTTCCGGTATGGTGAAGGGGGCGGTTCCTAGGTGAACCGCGTGCGTGGTAGAGGCTGTGCGCACGCAGCACACTTAGGTTTTTTTTCAGGTTTCAACACGAGGGTAAGTATGGAAGATTATACACATGTAAAAAGGAGGCGTAAGACCCCTTTTGAACAAGGTAAGTAGTTAATTAAGTATAATTTTTAATTTTTTTCAACAGGTTTATCTTCTTTAGAGACTTTAAAGAAAGGTAAAAAAAAAAAATAATTTTAAAAAAAAAATTAATTTTTGTTTAAAGTGGTTAATTTATTTAACTATAGTTATTTTATTAATGTAATGGTTTTTTTTAAAAATTTATTTGAGGTTTAGCTGTTCTTTTGGGGCCGATTTCAATTCACAGATTTGACAGGTCTCCTGTCAAATCTATGAATGAAAGATGGTCTGCTGCCATTGGCTCTCCATGGCCCACGTGATCCCAGAGGTCGCATCGCACTAACTGCGCCCCTGGGACATGCACACACTGCGCGCCGGCACTAGGGAGAGGCCCAAGACCCGAAGTTCCTGTGGGCCCAAAACACAACGGCCGGCGCGGAGTGTGATATCGCGCGCGATCCTTACCCCCGCAGCAAGCCTCGGAGTCAAATTTCTGGGCCCAAGTAGCACAAGTCAAACAGGACTGTACCGGAGCAAAGCCCAGGGGAGACTTTGGAGGTAGGAAATGGATGGCACCTGTGTCGGCTCAGGAAAAGCAGACAGGGAGGGAGGAACGAGGATGCAGAAAGCCAGTAAGATGTGGGAAAGAGAAGGTGAACTCAGGGATCAGGCAACCAGGAGGGTTCAGGTCAGGAAAAAAGAAAAGGCACATGAAGGTGTGGGTAATGTGGGGGGAAATAGAGGATGATCAAATAGAGCATTAGCATTTAAAACAGGACAGAAAGAAGGTCAGCCTGGAAACTGTAACCATATTGGTCTAATTAACCGATAGATGGTCACCCAGGGAACGGACTGATATAGCTCCTGAAGTTATGTAGCTGGGGTGAACAATGGTCAGCCCTGTACTTGAAGTAAACCGAGACCCGGCCTGCCTGTTCCCGGTGGATCTCATCCCATTACACATCCCGATTCGAACAAGAGCAGGGAGTTCTCCCTGTGTCCTGGTCAACATTCCTCCCTCAATTGAAAGTAGCAAAAAAACAACAAAAAATCAGCCTGGTCATCAGCTCTTCGTTGCTCGTGGGATGTTACTGGTGCAAAATGGCTGCCACGGTAACCAAAATAACTACAGCACTGCACTCCAAAGGTAATTCACTGTGTGAAGCAATTTGAGATATTGTGAACACGATAAGATGCTGTATAAATGCAAATGCTATTATTTATTATTATTTATGTGAGACTGTATTGAAGTATTGAGCTATCACAAGTCTATTTGTAAGAAGGGGCCAGGTGACTGATAGATATAGAAAGCCCTCGTCATGTTTAAGGCTCTCCAAACCAAGCTACTGAGATATCCACACAAGTAGAGTTTCTGTTTGCCTGATATGGAGGGCGCACTCTCTCCCTGTAGGGACACACTCCAACTACCTAAGTCCGGAGAGCTTAGGTACAAGGTCTTGGGCTTCATAAATAGAGGTATTGAGTACAAAAGTAGAGAAGTTATGCTGAACCTTTATAAAGCGCTGGTTAGGCCACAACTGGAATATTGCGTCCAGTTCTGGTCACCACACTTTAGGAAGGATGTGAAGGCCCTTGAGAGGGTGCAGAGGAGATTTGCCAGAATGGTTCCGGGGATGGGGGATCTTAGCTACAAGGTACAGGTTGGAGAAGCTGGATTTGTTTTCATTAGAGCAAAGGAGGTTGAGGGGTGATTTGATAGAGGTGTACAAGATTATGACAGGTTTGGATAGGCTAGACGAGGAAAGGCTGTTCCCACTGGTTGATGGTACAAGGACTAGGGGACACAGATTTAAGGTTTTGGGCAAGAGATACAGGGGGGACGTGAGGAAAAACTTTTTTACGCAGCGAGTGGTGAGGACCTGGAACTCGCTGCCGACGGAAGTGGTGGAAGCGGAAACACTCAATGTTTTCAAGGGGAGACTGGACGGGCACTTGAGGGAAATAAAGTTGCAGGGCTACGGGGTTAGAGCGGGGGAATGGGACTGACTGGATTGCTCTACAGAGAGCCGGCACGGGCTCGATGGGCCGAATGGCCTCCTTCTGTGCCGTTATGACTCTATGGGCTGGAGTTTGCCAGCCCCGAGGAGGCGGGTATGGAGGCGGGACTGCCGGGAAAGTTGCAGAATGTGGGGGCGGCTGGCAAACCCGCCCCCATCCCGCCTCCGTGCCCTCTTGCCAGGAGGCGGGAAGCCGTCCTGCCCCGGGTCCCGTCTCCTCGAGGCGGGAAAGGAATTAAAGCCTATTAACTGCCTGTTAACAGGTAGTTAACAGGCAGAAAAAAGGATTAGTCCCATTTTACCTTTCCAAGTGCAGGCTTCTCCACCTCGGAGAACCCCGCCAGGGTGTAGGAGGCGAAGAGGAGGTCTGCGGGGGTCGGAGGGGTCTGAAAGTGAGATGTAGAGGTGAGTGATGGGTGCAAGTGTGGAGGGGTAAGTATGAAAGGTGAGTGTTAAGAGTTATAAAATGTACACTTACCTTTGTTTCTGCCTACAGCCTTCAGCCGCTGTGGATCCGGAGTCCCGACATCTTCGTTGTCGATTTCACAGACTGGCTGTTGGATCCTCCGAACCAACAGCCAGGTGATTTCTGCAAAGTTGAAAGGTTTGATGAGTCCTGAACGCAAAGACTCATCAAACTACACAGAATGTCAGTGTTTGACAGCTTCACAGAGCTGTCAAATGCTGACATTTCTTCTTTCAAGAAATTTTGACAGATGGCACGTCAGACGTTGACGTGCTCTGTCACTGACTTCCCCCTAATTGGCCTGCTGAGCCCACTGGGCGGGCTTAACAAGGTCAATCAGGGGAAAATCCCGCTGGTTGGCCAGAGGCTGAGGGAGGTGGGACTGAGACCCGGCAAGCAGCAGTCCCGCCTCCGACATGTCTCCGTTGAGAAAATCCAGCCTGTAGACTCTATGAACAGTGTTGGAGAGGTGACTGGCTCAGGTATCGGATCACCGAATCGGCCACAGAATGGACTTGGTTCCACCCTCCTTGCCAACCTGAAGATACCCCACTTACCGCATCCCTTCCTCCCTCTGCACGGACGATAGTCACTAGTTCATCATTAGACAACTGACAGGTATACTTCTGAGCCCTCACGAGGCAGACAGGAGATACCAAGATCTCCTCACATGCAACTTTGACCAATAAATCACCAGCTCTATTTACACAAGGGTGTTGTCCTGTCTGTTCCTAACCACCTTTCTCAGTGGGCAGCGCTCTCGTCTCTGAGTCAGGAGGTTGTGGGTTCAAGTCCCACTCCAGAGACCTGAGCACAAAATCTGGGCTGACACTCGCAGTGCAGTGCTGAGGGAGTGCTGCACTGTCGGAGGTGCCGTCTTTCATATGAGACATTAAACCGAGGCCCCGTCTGCTCTCTCAGGTGGACGTAAAAGATCCCGTGGCACTATTTCGAAGAAGAGCAGGGGAGTTCTCCCCGGTGTCCTGGGGCCAATATTTATCCCTCAACCAACATCACTAAAACAGATTATCTGGTCATTATCTCACTGTTGTTTGTGGGAGCTTGCTGTGTGAAAATTGGCTGCCGCGTTTCCTACATTACAACAGTGACTACACTTTCTTTTTAAAAGTACTTTATTTTCAAAAGGCCTTCGATAAGGTACCCCATAATAGACTGATGAACAAGGTCAGAGAATGCGGAGTCAGGGGACAAGTAGCAGAATGGATTGCTGGCTGGCTTCAGGACAGAAAGCAGAGAGTAGGAGTAAAGGGTAGCTATTCACAGTGGCAGAAGGTGGGTAGTGGTGTTCCACAAGGATCAGTGCTGGGACCACTGTTGTTCACAATTTACATTAACGATTTAGACTTTGGAATCAAAAAAACAATTTCTAAATTTGCGGATGACACCAAATTGGGGGGGACAGTCAATACTGAGGAGGACTGCAACAAATTACAGGAGGTCATTAATAAACTTACAGAATGGGCATATAATTGGCAAATGAAGTTCAACACAGATAAATGTGAGGTATTACATTTTGTTAGGAAGAATAGGGAGGTCACTTATCACTTGGAGGGTGCGAGTCTAGGTGGGGTAGAGGAACAAAGGGATCTCGGAGTACAAATACACAAATCACTAAAAGTTGCGACACAGATTAGTAAGGCCATAAAAAAAAGCAAACCAAGCACTCGGGTTTATTTCTAGAGGGATAGAATTGAAAAGTAGGGAAGTTATGCTAAACCTGTATCGAACCTCGGTTAAATGTGAGAAGTCGCACAACATCAGGTTATAGTCCAACAGTTTTATTTGAAATCACAAGCTTTCGGAGCGCTGCTCCTTCGTCAGGTGAAGTGTGGTCTTGGTTAGACCACACTTGGAGTACTGCGTACAGTTCTGGTCGCCATATTATAAAAAGGATATTGAGGCACTGGAGAGGGTGCAGAGAAGATTTACAAGGATGATACCAGAAATGCGAGGGTATACATATCAGGAAAGGATGAACAGGCTGGGTCTCTTTTATCTTGGGAAAAAAAGAAGGCTGAGGGGTGACCCTAATAGAGGTCTTTAAAATTATGAAAAATTTTGATACAGTGGATACAGAGAGAATGTTTCCACTTGTGGGGAAGAGCATAACTAGAGGCCACCAACATAAGACAGTCACCAAGAAATCCAATTGGGAATTCAGAAGAAACTTCTTTACCCAAAGAGTGGTGAGAACGTGGAACTCGCTACCACAGGGAGTGGTTGAAGCGAATAGTATCGATGCATTTAAGGGGAGGCTGGACAAGCATATGAGGGAGAAGGGAATAGAGGGTTACGCTGATAGAGTTAGATGAGGAAAGACGGGAGGAGGCACGAGTGGAGCATAAACGCCGGCATGGACTGGTTGGGCTGAATGGCCTGTTTCTGTGCCGTATATCCTATGTAATTGGCTGTAAAGCGCTTTGGGGTGTCCTGAGGTTGTGAAAGGCGCTATAGAAATGCAGGTTCTTTCACTCTTTTGTACAGCAACGTATATCAGGAAATCTCACACACACCCTTCTTGATCGTGCATCCTTTCATTTCATGGCTGGAAGCTTGTGGGGAGTCCCTGCACCCATTATATGCTCCCACTGGGTGAAGCTTCCTGCCAGGAGTGTGTATTTGTAGCATTTACCCCTTGTTTCTGTACTTACCCCCGGTTCTGTGATGTGATAGTAGGCGTGTTCAAGAACAAGTAATTGTGACTTACGTTGGTGTACAAATAGCGCCAAAGCAGATTTAACCGGTCATTCATCTCATTGCTGTCTGTGCCATGTTGCTGGTGCAAAGTGGGGCCGCATATGCCTCCCTAACAACAGTCATCACACTTCAAAAGTAACTTCTTGTGTGAAATGCTTTGAGATATTTTCACGGGATAAGACAGATTTTCTGAGTTGCTGCTTGCCTCCACATATAAAGAAAGAAAGACTTGCATTTCAAAAGCACCTTTCATGACCTCAGGACGTCCCAAAGCGTTTTACAGCCAATGAAGTACTTTTGAAGTGTAGTCACTGTTGTAATGTAGGAAATGCGGCAGCCAATTTGCGCACAGCAAGCTCCCACAAACAGCAATGAGATAATGACCAGATATCTGTTTCAGAGATGTTGGTTGAGGGATAAATATTGGACACCGGGGAGAACTCCCCCGCTCTTCTTCGAAATAGTGCCATGGGATCTTTTACGTCCAACTGAGGGGGCAAACGTTAAGGAGATCAGAGATGTGCTCCTCTTAATTAAAATTGAAACTTGTGCCCTCAAACCTGCAATACCCATGCCCAGCAGGTGCCCACAAAGTATTGCAGTATCACAAGGCTGGTCCTGATAAGGTGCTGCATAAATACAAGTCTTCTTTCTTACATAAGAAATAGGAGCAGGAATAGGCCACTTGGCCCCTCGAGCCTGCTCCGCCATTCAATAAGATCATGGCTGATCTTGGCCTCAAAGCCACTTCCCTGCCCGCTCCCCATAACCCTTCACTCCCTTATCTTGCAAAAATCTGTCTATCTCCACCTTAAATGTATTCAATGACCCAGCCTCCACGGCTCTCTGGGCAGAGAATTCCACAGATTTACGACCCTCTGAGAGAAGAAATTCCTCCTCATCTCAGTTCTAAAAGGGCGACCCTTTATTCTGAAACTATGCCCCCGAGTTCTAGATTTCCCCACGAGGGGAAACATCCTCTCTGCATCTACCTTGTCGAGCCCCCTCAGTATCTTGCATGTTTCGATAAGATCACCTCTCATTCTCCTAAATTCCAATGAGTATAGGCCCAGCCTGCTCAACCTTTCTTCATAAGTCAACCCCCTCATCTCTGGAATTAACCCAGTGAATCGTCTCTGAACTGCCTCCAATGCAAGTATATCCTTCCTTAAATAAGGAGACCAAAACTGTACGCAGTACTCAAGGTGTGGTCTCACCAATACCCTGTACAGTTGTAGCAGGACTTCCCTGCTTTTATACTCCAACCCTCTTGCAATAAAGTACATAGCAACATAGGTCAAGTGAGCAGTTAGACCACATGACTGAAGACCATTGGCTGGTCACCTGAATCATTTTGTTTGATAACGCTCCTGTGACGTGCCTTGGGACTTTTTTTTACTACGTTAAAGGCGCTATCTAACTGCAAGGTGTTGCTTCTGTTTGAATGTAATAACTGCTGCTCACAACGTCGAGTGCGGTCAGCGAATTCAGCAGAGTGTCTGACCGAACCTGAGGCACTCCTGGTCTCTACAGCTCTGAGCCTCACCTCGATTAGTCGCTACAAACCCGCGCTTCCCTCAAGCACCCAGTGTCGGGATGTTTCCAAATTAGGCATTTGCTCCAGATTGATTCATAGATTTATTTTCCAGAAATGAAGTTTTAACTCGGCAAGCTAATCACTTCATGTAAACGGTCTAGACATGCTCAAAATTCAGTTTCCTTGACTTGACCACTTGAGACAGCCAGCAAGACATCTCCGTGTATACAGGACCCACTGTGCATTCCTGGGAAATGTGTAAAATACTGCAGCAAATGAGATGGAAACACTCACAACTGACACAACCAAGCAAGAGCCGGGGGCAAAAAAATAAACACGGCAGCCAAATCAACGACAGGAAAATCAGCAGAAACAAAAATAAACGTTTTTCTTCAAATTGCGAGGTTTTGCAGACCTTTGTAACCCAAGAAACGTAAGCCTGGAAATGACCGCCAGTGACGTTCTCCTGCCAACTCCCAACGTGTTTTCATGTCATACTGCTGGCTGCTGTTTTAAAGGAGATGATAAGCCATTTATTTGAAATAGTTGACGCCTCCATTAAAATAGCAGAGAGAGCAGCTCGATCCAGGCGCGTTAAAGGGGCACACTTTCTCCTTCCTGCAGGGAGAACACACATCAGGAATACAAGCGTGAACCCAAGATCCTGATGCCTGTGCCCAGCATGCAAGGCTCTAACGGACAGCAAATCATGGAGAACCGGTGCCAGAAGGTGGAAATTTAACCCCAAGTGTTCCATAACATTGGTCACAGTCATGCCCGAGCTGTAGCTGCCTCTTTCTGTGGAGAAGCAGGGAAGGATATAGAGGGTTGGTTGGCTAGTCCGTTGGTTGGTCAGTTGGCTGGTTGGTTGGCTGGTTGGTTGGTTGGTTGGTTGGTTGGTTGGCTGGTTGGCTGGTTGGTTGGTTGGTTGGTTGGTTGGTTGGCTGGTTGGTTGGTTGGTTGGTTGGTTGGCTGGTTGGTTGGTTGGTTGGTTGGCTGGTTGGTTGGTTGGTTGGTTGGTTGGCTGGTTGGTTGGTTGGTTGGTTGGTTGGTTGGTTGGTTGGCTGGTTGGCTGGTTGGTTGGTTGGTTGGTTGGCTGGTTGGTTGGTTGGTTGGTTGGTTGGTTGGTTGGTTGGCTGGTTGGTTGGCTGGTTGGTTGGCTGGTTGGGCTGGTTGGTGGTTGGTTGGTTGGGGTTGGTTGGTTGGTTGGCTGGTTGGTTGGTTGGGGGGCTGGTGGTTGGTTGGCTGGTGGTTGGTTGGTTGGTTGGCTGGTTGGTTGGTTGGTTGGCTGGTTGGCTGGTTGGTTGGTTGGCTGGTTGGTTGGTTGGTTGGTTGGTTGGTTGGTTGGTTGGTTGGTTGGTTGGTTGGTTGGTTGGTTGGTTGGCTGGTTGGTTGGTTGGTTGGTTGTTTGGCTGGTTGGTTGGTTGGCTGGTTGGTTGGTTGGTTGGTTGGCTGGTTGGTTGGTTGGCTGGTTGGTTGGTTGGCTGGTTGGTTGGTTGGTTGGTTGGTTGGTTGGTTGGTTGGTTGGCTGGTTGGTTGGTTGGTTGGTTGTTTGGCTGGTTGGTTGGTTGGCTGGTTGGTTGGTTGGCTGGTTGGTTGGTTGGTTGGTTGGTTGGTTGGTTGGTTGGCTGGTTGGTTGGTTGGTTGGTTGGTTGGTTGGTTGGTTGGCTGGTTGGTTGGTTGGTTGGTTGTTTGGCTGGTTGGTTGGTTGGCTGGTTGGTTGGTTGGCTGGTTGGCTGGTTGGCTGGTTGGTTGGTTGGTTGGCTGGTTGGTTGGCTGGTTGGTTGGTTGGTTGGTTGGTTGGCTGGTTGGTTGGTTGGTTGGCTGGTTGGCTGGTTGGCTGGTTGGTTGGCTGGTTGGCTGGTTGGCTGGTCGGTTGGTTGGTTGGTCGGTCGAGTGGCGGGGGGGTGTGGTAAAGTCTGACCCTTGAGTCCCAGTCAGGAAATTATTTCTTGTGCTAACGCTGCTTCCTCCTACAAAGAACTGACAACACAGAGAGGGGAGTGCTAAAAAAGAAATCTGCAGCAGTCATAATCTTCAATGCAACTGAAATGCTTAACACATGAGTGACTAAAATGTTTTGTCAAATTACAGCAGCCTAATTTAAGTACGAATGGCTTGGAGTGACATTTGTCCGTGAGGCTCCTACCCACTAATAAGGCAGAAAGATCTTGCATTTATATAACACCTTATCACTGTCCTCAGGACATCCCCAAGTACTTGATAACAGATAAATTAGCCGGTGTTAGCCAGGACACCGGGGAGAACTCCCCTGCTCTTCTTTGAACCATGGCCTGGGATCGTTTACGTCCACTTGGTTTAACGTCTCATCTGAAAGACGGCACCTCCGACAGTGCAGCACTCCCTCAGTACTCCACAGAAGGGTCTGCCTAGATTATGTGCTCAAGTCTTTGGAGTGGGGCTTGAACCCACAACCTTCTGACTCCTACGATAGCAAAATACTGCGGATGTTGGAAATCCGAAATAACAACAGAAAACGCTGGAAAAACTCAGCAGGCCAGGCAGCATCCGTGGAGAGAGAAAGAGAGTTAACGTTTCAGGTCGATGACCTTTCATCAGAACCTTCTGACTCCTAATCACTAGCTTTTAATAACAAAGAATCTCAGTCATACATGGAGAAACTAGGCACAGACAGTAAAATCACTGGAAGGGCCTAGTTTCTTCTCCGTCTGGCTTTAAAATGTAGGCCATTTTGATTCGTTTCCGATAAAAGAACGAAAGAAGCCAACAGTTGCACAATGCAACACAGTGAGAGCACAGCTAAGATAGACATGTTACCGTCTATTATATTCATCTGTAAGGTGGGGGATAAGGCTTCTTAATTTAACAGGCTCTGAAGTAGTGAGTTAATTGGCATTTCCTTGTATAGTTTGAAGCTGAACCTAAGCCCGATCAAATTTAGTCAAGTTCTTGTCCCAGAGTGTAAGGAGTATAGGGGCACAGCAGTACAAACTCTCAGTGACTTAATGCTTGGTTCATCAAAAGTAGTCAATCATTTCTGAACCTTTAAGGCCCAGTATTTAAAATAAAAGGTTCGTATTCTAATGTGGCCTTTGGACAAACGTCAATTCGACATGTTATATCACTACATAGACAGTTTTTCTGGTTCTAATGTATCACTTGGAGGGATTCCAAGAATCAGTACCAGAAACTTGTGAGACTGTGAGAGAATCGGGCAGGCGTGCACGGGAGAGGAGCTTGCACACTCCTACACTCAGCTGGGCTACGAATGGGCACAGTAGAACATATCATGTACATTTTAGCCGTAACAAATATTTCCCCC